>JAVJGI010000001.1:122834807-122864986 GCA_035590275.1 Ibycter americanus | reverse complement strand
ACCTGCTCCGGGAGGCCCCGGGCGGCCCACCAGCCTCCCCAGGGAGAAATCCGGCACCGGGCTCCCCCAGGGAGATAATCCGGCACTGGCTCCCCCAGGGAGAAATCCAGCACCAGGCTCCCCCACAGAGAAATCCAGAACAGGCTCCCTCATGGAGAAATCCAGCACCGGGCCCCCTCATGGAGAAATCCAGCACCAGGCTCCCCCATGGAGGAATCCAGGACAGGCTCCCCCATGGAGAAATCCGGCACTGGGCTCCCCACGGAGAAATCCAGAACAGGCTCCCCCACGGAGAAATCCAGCACCGGACTCCCCCATGGAGAAATCCAGCACCAGGCTTCCCCATGGAGAAATCCAGCACCGGGCCCCCTCATGGAGAAATCCAGCACCAGGCTCCCCCATGAAGGAATCCAGGACAGGCTCCCCCAGGGAGAAATCCAGCACCGGCCTCCCGCACAGAGAAATCCAGAACAGGCTCCCCCACAGCGGGATGAAACACAAGTGGCTCGTTGGAATGGTGGCCGCAACCCTCCAGTACTTAGCACAGATGAGCTGTGTCGTTAATATAATACTAAAGAGATTTCTGTGACAGGGTGAGTGGGAACCGGCACTGTGAATCCAGAGCACAGTATCGGGTATTTGGAAGCGTTTTGGAGCCCACAGACGCTGACTGGTTTAACCCCCCCCAGAACTCGGACCTCGGAGAGGCCAGGCAGTGCCGCGGGCCGTCAGCCTCTCAGAGGCACTGTACCGTCGGTACATTGGCAATCTGAGATACATTTGTGAGAAATGAAGTCCTGAAATATCCTTTCAAAAGTGCATTTAGCAGGGGGTGGGGTGGGTGGGAATAATCAGCCGTGCTAAGGTCCACTAAGTTAGAATTTCCTGTTAGGAAAACAAACAGAAAACTCTCAAGGCGTGTGAGTATCCAGCCTTCCCTGCTTGCTTGGATGCCGTAAGATCAACAGCCCCAGGTGAGCAAAGATCCCTGCATATTAACTTGCACTATCACAGTGGTCTTCCTTCTTATTTTTTACCACAATTTGGCCATCCTCTACCAGGTAAGGCAAGTACCTCTACGAGGCAGGTAAGTTGCACCTAAACAAAAGCAAAAAACCCACCACAAAACAAGTGATCTGTCAGTCCCTGAGAACACATCGTGCGCCTTCTGGCTCTTCCAAGTGCCATCGCTGCATGGCACCACAAGCTCGTGAGTCGTACTGCAAAAATTCAGGGACTGGGAAACACTCGCTTAGCTTCAGTCATCAGCTCACAAGCTCTACACAACACTAATGGATTTATTTTCTGCATCGTGGAAGTCAGAAGACATCTCACAGAAAAAGGGCAGGAAATACTGTTAAGCTACCTGACAAACCACAAACCTTCCACAAGCACCATCCCCATTGCATTCAGTAACTGGCACTTGTACTGTACGCTGTCCAGTTCCAGGCTTCCCAGTACAGGACAGATATTGACGTATGGGAGCGAGTGCACTAGCAGGCGGCCACTGAGATGGGTAGGGAGCTGGAACAGGACATAAAGAGAGAACAGGTCTTGTTCAGTCTTAGGAGAAGCTGAATGTGGGGGAAATCTAATTTCTGTGGTCTCCAGTTACCCAACGGGAGGAAGATACAGAGGTGGTCTCCAACGACCACTTTCCCAGGGAAAGTAAGATTTTAAATAAGACCATACACACCTCCCCAGAAAAGTGTTAGCCCTCTTCTCTTCAAAAACTTTTAGAAAATAAGTAATTTTCTAGACAGAGTGTAATAGTTTACAGACTGGAAGCTTTCTAATCTTCTGTTGATAACAACTCTCTCATTCAGCTCCTCTTGCCGTGCTTTTCTGGCAGGTCAGTGTAACAGACAGGCATTAGCTTTCCCAAACAACCCACTGAACTATTTGCTCTCTTCTCCGGCTCGATTTTGCCCTTGACAGCAAAGACAAAGTTCATGGTTGACTATGCATTTGTGTTTCTGCTTTACAGTATCACAGAAGTCACTTTTCTCTTCTGATAAAAATCAGAAATAAACCTCTAATGTAGTAGCACAGTCATAAGATGAATCAAAGAAACTGCATAGCCAAGATATTTAAGCTCCAACAACTGACAGTATTCTCTTGGATGAAGGACGAGGTTTTATAAGGACCACCTTTCAGGGCAGGAGAAGGCAGGAAAAAAAAAAAAAAAAAAAGAATGCTAAACACACACAGTACACAGTTATTTTATTGAAATACTTGAAAAGGCCAGCAATGGAAAAATAGGTTTGTCATGAGAAATTAATGTTTGACTTACTTGATCATTAAAAAAGCTGTGTCTATAAGTAATTCTAGCCAGTTACAGAATGCACTGTGATCCATGCAACTAATATACTACAGTAGAATAGGCACTGTGTACTATTTTATTTTTATCTTATACACAGCTTTCAACAGGTATGATTGACAGATGTGAGAAATTAAACAGCAACACTTTTCAAATTATAAACATTTATAATATACAAATTTGTCATCTGATTCATAAGGGTTATAAAACACAACATAGTGGAAACCGGAAAACACAAATTACATACAGCATATGAAGTTGACCTGGCAGTTTTTGAAGTTTATGTTTTTCCTTTTAAAAGAAAAATCAGACTGCTAAATATGTCACTGGTCATGTAACATACAAAATCATAGGCCAGGACGGCAACAGTGACTTTGTCTTGAAATATGTAATTAGTGGGGAAATTTGTTCACGAGTTAAAAAGAACAGATAAGAATGAAAATCACAAATTCTGCCTGGTGTAGCTTATAGTCCAAAAAGATGAAGTCACTTCAGATGAATGTGAAATAAATAAGCAATCCTTGAGGAAATATGATCCTTGAGTTAAACCTACTCTCTACCGAAAATGAATTTCGACTATACACTAGTATGTCACCATGGTGAAACATCTAAGAACAGTATTTTGAACAGCTTTTTGGGAAGCAATGTCTTACTGCTTTAATATGTACAGGTTATTTACAACAAATTCCCTTTTGGCCTCACAAGTCAAGCCATTTTAGCTGGCTGTTAAGATGCAATTTTTTTCCCCACGCATTATGCAATACCGTAGTTAGAGCTATAATTTAAAATAATCTTATGCATGAATTACAAATATTAATAAAGTAACTCTGCATATATAAATATTTCTAGCAGAATTTAAAGCATTCAGAATGTACATAAAAGTTTGGGGGTTTTATTTGGTAGGGCCAGATGTGCTTCTTCTCAGATCATCGTTGCTTTAATAATGCTTTGTACATAGCAAAACCCAAAACTGCAAAGACAGTAGCACCAAAACTTGCTCGGAGCCAAAATGTAGAGCTCTTGAGGTCCGCTTGCGTCACATGCCTAAAATGTAACACACATACAAAACCAGGTTAATTCCATGACAGGAATACCAGACAACTTGTGCTAAACTACTCTGCTTTTGGAAATTCATCACTACACTTGTCACAGGCAAGCAGCTTACAAATCAGCCTTACAAATACTTATACAGTCATCTTACTTTTCTTAAAAGCTTAGGATTTGATCTGCAGCCCTGGTGACATTAGTAGACCTCACTGAAGTCAGAGAGCTCACACAGCTGAAGAGAAAGGCAGGAGCAGATCTTTAGTTATGAATGTAGGGAGGGCAGCGTGTTGTCTTTTGAGAGTACCAGCAAGCATTCAGAAAAGGAAAACAAAAATAGCTAGCAAATAATTAATAACCCATAGTGAGAACAACTCTGTCCAGCAAATTCCTTTTTTTAAACGTTGAGTTTGCATATTTCTGCTTTTCCATGAAAAACTTTCTAGTCCTTAGAAATCTTCTTATACTTCTTCCCAAAAAAAAGTCTATTGACAAGTAGCAAGTAATATTTTTCCAAAAGCTAGAATCAAAAGAAGGACCATTTGTAAATCCCTTTCTTCCCAGTACAGTCACAAGAACAGCAATAGAAACAGTCATCCAATACCAAGCTGAAAGCTAAAGTGCTAGTGAAACAAGCAGTGACAATGGCATCAACAGAAAAAGACAAGATGTAACAACAACGTGAAGTGACTATATGACATAAAAAGCCACATCTTGCATGACAGTAGAGACAGCCAATGACCCAACTCTCCCAAATATTGCAAGAAGTCTGTGAGCATGCTCAGTTAAACACGGCTAGCCATCCTCAAAAGTAGTCTCAAGTATGACAGCTTACCATAAAGCAGGAGCTACCGTTTAAAACAAGTTATCATAAATGCCATAATTCAAAGCACAAGAAGTTCCTAAACAATAGTAAAGGGGGTTTTTTTGTTTGTTTGTCTGCTTTTGTTTAAGATAGAACTTACAAAAGAACTTCACTAGCCTACGTATTTTAGCCTGTATTAATCATCACAGGTTACTCGGTGAAAGCTGCAGGAGTATTAAGTACAAGGAGCACACAGAGATCCTAAACATACACGGTGCACAAGAGAGGTCATACAGCGTGAACTGCAGAGCTATGGCATACAAGCTGTTTAATAAAGCAGGAGTTGTTACTTGCTATCAAAATACACAAAACCAGTTTAGGATATTCTTTAGCAGACGTTTGCGGGAGCAATATAAGCCATATAGATAATCAGTGTACTGTCATACTACGTGCTGAAGAACAGGCTCTTTGGTGCACAAACCACGAAACACAGCCAGTCTCTAAAAAAATCCTAATCTTTTTTAAGAGTATCTTGCTGGGTTATGGAACAGATCAAATTCATGAATTCCTGCAAGCATTAGTTCTTCTGTGGCTAGTTTTGACAAACTCTGCAAACTAGATGTCAAGTGGTTTGCTGATGGGAAGAAAGGGAGAAGGCAATGGCAAGGTCACCTTAGTTTGGCTGTTGTTACCTGTCTTCAAGTAAACGTGGACCAAGAGATGACTCCATGAAGATGGAATCTTCTACAAAGTTGACGGCGTGCACCTGCTGCATAATACTGCTCTCCTCGTCTGCTAACAGCATGGCCCCCAACTCATCTATGTAGGATCTTAACCTTTTTACACACATGCACAGTTTGCAGTTCATAGCATGGCTCAACAACAGTGAGTGTCTCAAATGTTCAAATAACAAAGCCCAGAGAATTTATAATTTTTAGCCATCTAGTCCCCGATTCTTGTGCAGTTGTTAAAAACATAGTGCTTGGGGGGAAAAACAAAAATAAATGGAGTTTGTACTTTTGATAAGCTAAATAAAATATATGATTTTATGTAGCTAAATGCCATTGCTTTAAGGACAAAGAAAACTGCTTAAGAAACTCAATCTTTTCCCACTCCATCCCCAAAGCCTCAATTTTCATGTGTCCACAGGATACCGCAATACTCCTGCACAATATACATGAGCTAGAGTACCTGTGCCAAACACACTGGAATGACTGCAACACATCAGCCCCAAAACTGACAAGATCTCATTACTGTTGATAATTCAATTAAAGACTGTATTTTATCACTACATGTGGTGGGTTTTTTACTAACAGACTGTAAAACCCTCTTCTTCACATCAGTAAATGATAGAACTTATCTGTGTATGTAAAATAAATCACTTGCATGTAACATGATTTCAGTAGATTATGTGGCAAGTTCTGTTCGGTGAGTATTCGTATAACTAACAACTCTCAAGTTTAATTCGGTTAATTGAAACGCCCAACTATTTGTATAATTTAAAAAACATCCCTTCAGATGTGCAAATCACTGTTTAAATTGCAAATGAATGCTTTTGCATTGCCTCATAAAGCACTCTCCCCCATACATCTAGATTTTCTGATTTCTATCTATAATTTGCCTTGACTTTTGCACGTGTCCATACTTAATGGTATGCAAGAAATTTGCTGAGCATGCTTCAGCCTTTTAAAAACAATTAATATATTCTCCAGTCATGATAAAATCCTCTTTTAATGTCTAAAGGGAGAGTAAATTGACTCTGATCCCTTTTCTAAACCTAACAGTAACAGACTCTTTCGTTTAAATAAAGGAACTAAATCAAAGCAGGGATTTGTCCTATAACCCCAAGGAAATCTACTGACTTCAATAGGAAATGATTAGGGCCCTCTGAACATCTCAACTCCAAACTCCAAAAATACTTACTGAAATTCAGAACACTATGGATATATAATTGCTTTACATCTTTGAAAAATAACTCCTATTTTTCTTCCTTAAGTGTTCCTTATGCTCTCATAAATTCCATTTTTGCAACTTTGATCCCTAATATTGTTTAGCTGCCATTATAGGGAAAAAAAATCTGAAATAATAAAAAAGAATCGATGCTTGTTTCCAGCACAGGTTCTTTGACATGAAGGTGGCTATAATGCAGAAAAGCTTCTCAATACATACTGGAAAATTCTACCACTTCAATAAATAATGTTAACATTTTATTTCAGTGTAGTTGTGTTCATGAAACTAATTTTCACCAGTGATATAAATTATTACTGCCTTGCTAGTAAAAGAGTAACTCTGAATTAGAAAAAATACTCTCTCCAAGGGTAAAACCTATATACGGATGTGCACATATACACACAGACAGTAGTAGTTAGGACTCCATAAATGAAGCTGTATTTGAAACTCTTGCTTATAAGTAATAACTAGCTTTCAAACTTCCCAAATAAATTGGTGTGTATTTAATTATACAATTAGTTCCATATATATAAGAAAGTCTAGAAATTTTGCCTTTGACATAAAACTCAGATTTTAATGCACATTTGGGGAAAAAAAAAAAGATTTTATTCAACCTACCTTTAATAGTGAGTCAAGTAATTTGTCACTTGTTGAATAAGACCTCTGAAATCTGTACAGTTGTTCTTTTAAGAGGCTTTAACAACTCACAAGAAGTTTGCAACATGCACTTATCAAGAGGTTAACTGAGCATGCCTGTCATGGTTACACACAGAAAATGCTGAGTTACGGGCCAATACTGACACTTTTCCCTATGCCAGCAGCAGAAGAATTCCAAGTCTGGAAAGGTTTAACCTTAACTATAAAAGTTCAAAACCATTTCTGTATTAACTACAAAAGCATTTTAAAAGCACAGTGGTGAGGCCAACAGGGTAGTCACATGGCCACTCACACCAAAATTATAAGCAAGTTAATGCAGCCAGCAAGCAGCAGCAGCTGCAGCAGCCTGCTCTGACAGACAATAGGTTCTAACAATAAAATATAAGCAACTGAATTCCAAAAACATCGCGTAACATACGCAAGATGCTGCAGCTTCCCTTCAGGCACACATTTTTCTAGGATGCAAACCAACTCCAGCAGTTAAGAGTTTTCCCCCATGCATTAGTTATCTAAAATGTGACAAGCTCCAAGTGCATCTTATTATCTACAAAACCTCAAAAGAATGTAAAATGCCAATTCAATATATTCTATTTGGAAAGAAATCAGGGGACACAGCTTTGCAAATTTCTACTCAGTATGGGGCATTAAGCAGTTTAGAGAAGGAAATAAATGGGTAAATAAAATATTGTTATACTGTACTGATTTGGGGGACACAAGTATATGGACAGATTTCTGCAATTAGATTTAATGACAAAATACTATAGTTTTGAAAAATAATCTGTATACACTGCACAGTGAAAAATAAATCATTAGTTATACTCTTAAAATCTTCCCATTATTACAGGAAAATGTCTTAACTTTAATTTTAGAGAAGGATGGCTTTCATAGAAAAAAAAAATCTTACAAATAATTTGTGAAACAACTACGTTTGATATGCAAGTAGAACTTCACTTCTATTCCACAATATTTAAAGACTTCAGAGGGAAGAAAAACATGCTCCAAGAAGTCTTCCTCACTGAACAACACAATTCTCATGCATTAGAATTATTTTATTTTGAAATGAACTTAGCTGACAGAAAAATGCCACTACTGTACAAGCAAAAGGCAAGTGAATGATTTAAAACCAAGAACGCAGAAAACCACACTTAAAATTGATGCTCTGGAGTTTAAAAAAAAAAAAAAAAAAAAAAAAAGGCCAAAACTCCAAGCTCATCATTAAAGAAAGGGTTAGAATGACATAAGCAGAAACCTTGCTTTTAGGAAGAGAAAAACAATGTAGTAAAAAGAGATTAAGTGCCAGCCAGACAAATACAAATGAACGCCTAAAGGATAGTAACAAGTCTCATACATGCATGTATAGTGCTTTGAATGCAGTGCCTTCTTCCTCAAAGAGCCAATAAAGCGTGATCCTGGGTAGTTCAAACCAACAATCCCATTCCTGCACAATAAACATCTTCAAACCGAACTTCCACATTAGCCTACAAACCCTCGGTAGAGTCTCTGAAGTTTACCCATAGAAGAGAAACTGAAGGCAGGCATGAACAGGTTTTTCAGTTGCATAGAGGCAATGTTCTTCCTTTAATTACTAAGGTGGGAATATTAATATGTGGTATCATATTTTGCCTTAGTAACAGTGTTTAAGTATTACTTAGCAACAAATAATACAGGAAGGGGCCCCAATGTGAAAAATTTCAGTTTACCTACTTCCACTGTCTAAAGCTTCAGAATAGGAAGGGGTCAGGAGAATAAAGTACTCTTGAAAAAACTCCTTCACCCATCAGTTATCTAACTTTGTGCCCAATTATGCGACCTAATGGTAAGCAATTGTAAAGGCAAAATAATAAAGGTTATTTAATCTAACTACATCAGAAAATCCTTGATTCAAATGCTTTCTCTAATCTAATCACAAATCATTAAAAACGCATCTAAGGATCTAACATTTTTAAAGAAGAAAACCATCTCTACCCTCCTAACTCTACAATTAGGAGCTACTCCCTCTTGTTTACGCGTATCTCAGCTCTACTATACATGCAGTTTTCAATAGTTCACATACTGAATGGTGAATAACCTGTGGCAATGTGTTGGGTAAGGTAACACCTCTGAAGAGCTAACTAGGAAAAGAATTGGTGAGATGAAGTGAGCATGCTGGAAACCTGCAACAAAACCCCAGTGACTAACAGAGTGACTATAGACAAAGAGATTCTAGCCAATAATTCTTCCTTTCTCTATGGTCAGTGGAAAAATATATGAGGAATTCTCTTTACCTTGAATTACAGGCTTTTTTTAGGCAGTAGAAGATTCCTATGTTTATTCCGCACTATCTGGTGACAAGGTGTGGAACGACAGCATCCTGAGACTTCTCATTAAAAGGTTTCAATACCTCGAGTCCTTGACAGTATTTCAGAGGAATTAAGTGCAATGTCTAATGCAGGACTCAAAAACCCCACAGGCCCGTACAAGAGAGAAACCAGCCACAGCAGCTAACGTAGCAACTCATAACCATTCCAAAAAATGAAAATGTGTTACAGAGATGATTTCAGCCCCAATAATGAAGACTTGGGATTTTCTAGTAGTGACTACTGAATGACGTTTTAGTGTGACAATATGCAAAGAGACTGCCGTTTCAAGGAATTTTTGTCTAAGGGATGACTGCTATAGAAGAGATGCAGCATGAACAGTCTCATTCAGTCTTTTCCTAAGCTAATGAGTTTTTCATCCTTCTTTGAATTCTCACTCTGTGGTTCACACTTTTATCTTGGATTACAGTGGTATTTTGCAATGATGCTCAATACTGTAAGGTGGGTATATCAGCAGGCCTCCTATGTGCGTGTAACTTGCATTTAAAGAAGATAACTGCTCTTACTTGGAGTGGCTACATCTGAAAACAGTAAAAAGTAGTAACACGCATGGACCAAGAGCATGTCAGGATATTCTAACCATGGCCTTCAAATACATACATTTCTCATAGTTGCCTCCAAGAATCACATTTCTCATAGTTGCCTCCAAGAATCACATTTCTCATAGTTGCCTCCAAGAAGGCTACAAACGATGGAACCACTGCACTACAAAAATTGTTTGGTTTGAACTCCCATTTGCTGGGGTGCGATGACAAGTGCTGAGGTGTTAGTAAATAGTGTGTCAAAAACCGCCTGCAGTACACACAGGACAAGCTATAGCACTGTTTTCAATGCTGAAAAACAGTTCTCTCTCTTTACCAATTGTTTTTTCCAAAGTATCTGCAAGTGTTTAACCTTTTACCACTTCTTACATGTTGCATTCCATTCAGAGAGGAACTGGATGTTAAGCGCACTAATTAATTTTTTTTTTTTAATATACCCACTCTTTGTGTAAACCAAGCATAACACACACAGAGAAATTCTATGAATTGTCAAATATCAAACTTGTAATTATAAACATGTAATATGTTATATGATGGTGCTGTAAGTTAAGCCGTGCTGTTATGCTAATATCTGTGTAACTGCTATCTAAGAGGCACTACCTCTAATCAATACTAAACAAACCTATAATGTCTCAAGTGAGACACATTACACAGATTTACAGACACTACTTAACGTGTATTACCAGTTCCCTAAAAACACAGTCCTAACTCGTCCGCAGTATTTTTGCAATCACGAAGTGCCTGAATCAACTACCAAATTGGTAATATTTCAAAGAAATCACTGGACTAAGCTCAAAAGACCAGAAGTACCTTCACGTTAAACAAAGTTTGACAAATCTATGACAATTATTACAGTAAGTATCTGCCTATTTAGTGGATATGGAGTGAAAAACCTGCAGTATATAAGGTTACCAATTGCTTTTTCAAAAAACCTTTATTTTAAAAGCACACCTGGTACCTAGTAAATAAAGTTAAGGACCTGTTAAGAACTGCAGTGAAGAGTTTGTTCTTTACAGATTGCAGCAAGTCTGAGTTGAGGAAGTTCTGACAGATGCAAAATGTACACCTGTTGCAGGCGCACATACAGCGTAACCGGGCATGGCTGCGAAAACACACAGAAGGACAGGAGTTGAAATCTTGCTCATAAAATCAGGTGCAGATTAGGATTGTGCCACAACCGAGAGAGATTTAGGAAAAAAAGGTACATTTGAATGAGTAAGGAGAGGAGAAAAAAATACACTGGGGAAGCAAGGGTACAACTACTGCTGTGCAGAATTTTAAGGTTAGATGTTCCACGTCTTGGATATTTTGGCATTACCACCATGCACAGATCTTAATCGAAAAGTACAAACATGAATGAAAATGTTTGCTGAATTTATTTAGGTTTGTAAGGAAAGCATCTGAAGGTTTCTGAATATGTCTGCACAGCAATAGATAACACCCCTTTTTCAAAGGAAAGGAAGCCACATTTTCTACCACTTTGAATGCACACTTTACAGAGTGACAGTTACCCCTACTTTTGCCACCCTAACAAACACACATGCTTGAAAACTAAGGGAGAAGCAGGAATATTGATATGACAGACATTTGGTCAGTGCTACACTTTAGTGGTTTCCCAGTATTCCAGCGCTACAAAATAAATACAAGAGAACAAAAACAAAACAAAAGCTTTACAAATCTAATTCAATAAATTCAGTTTCAAATATTAAAAGAAAAATCCTATTATTTTGGGTGAAAGTGACATCAGTTCTATATAATTTAAAGCAAATGCCAGCTGTCATACTAGACTCCATCTGCTGTTAATATTTATGTAGTTCATCACCATATTAAAAGCTCCACCCACCAAAAAAGATGCAAAGTGAACTTAGCAACAGTGAGATGTGTAGTGAAGAATGTGAGCTCAAGTATCTTGTAACCGAAGCCCAAAAGGTGCTTATACAGAAGTTCTATAAAAAAATGTAAGATCTATTAAATTAATGAACTGAGGCACACAGTAATAAACACCCCGAAAATGAAAAAAGCTTCAAGCAGTGCACTGGGGAAACTGTTGTTCACCAAAGCGACATTACTTGTAATCAACTGTCAAGTTGAGCTATTAACAAGGATTACAGTACAACATATTCACAAGTATCTCAAAAATACAAAGATATGAATACTGGCATGTTTAGTTATGCATCCACAATAAGGACCAAACAGAACCCTATATATTCATTGGAATTTGCAACACGAGCAGGATGAACTAGTGTATTCTTTAAAAAATACCTTAGCAACAACAGCTGACACTGATTTATATGTTGGATATATACCAACTTTCTCAATTTCAAATAATTTGAAGTTTCTACTCAGACTCACTTAAGTCTCTCTGTTGCTAAATCTCAGTGAGGCAGTTCCATCCTCATGGCTAACAATGACATGCAGTGGTATTATGCATGACCCATGCAATATGAAAAATATAATGGTTCAAGTACTTACGGATACATTGCCATAGTTGTCAGTTTAACAAAGATATCCTTACTCGGCATATCAACAGTATTGCAAGTAAAGGCTTGAGGTGGAGGCATTTTGTGTTTTTTGCAGAACTCAGCAGGAGAAATACTGTATTCCTGTCTAACTTCATGCAAGTCGGACTTTGCAGCTACCACTAAGCACGGTATTCTGCTATCCATGAAGTGCTGCTGCAAATTTAAAGAAAGAAAGTGAAAGAAAACAGGGTATGATACATTCAACTTGGAACAGCCTGAATTGAACTGATTGTAGCAGTATTAAGATATACTCATCGCAATGAAGTCAGGCATTTCTAGGAGGAGAATATTTTATACAGACAAGTAGCTGTATGAGTAACAAAACTGCATTTTTAATGCATCAGCCATATATCACCACCAGTCATAAATAAAATGGCTTTTAAGCACTAGACCTTGTGTATAGGACCAGTAACTGACACTGAATATTTTTTCAGTGAGAAGATACATAAATGTAAAGGTTTGTATATATAAACTATACAAACCTTAAAAATCCTGGCACAATACTCAAAGGACTTAGGGTTACTGACATCATATACCAGGCAGACAGCATCGCATATGGTCTCAGCATCAGTTAAAAATTCAGAGTCACTGACATCATGTAGCTGAAAAAAAATGTGGTCAGAGAGGAAGAAAAGCTTCATCATTATGCAGTTAAAGAAATTTTATACCCTTCTTTTTCTCAAAATTTTTATGCATCCTTAGAACTAATAGACTGACAATAGGCAGAATGCATGAAAGAAATAGTAGGAATTTACCATACAACCAACATATGTGAGCTGTTAACATCACATCTGCAGGCAATCACAACCTCAGCATAAAGAATTACATTAACACAAAGTCTTAAATTCCCATAGGAACTGGCATTCATCCTACAGAAGAAAACCACAGAGCAGAGGACTTGATCTTGGAAAATGAAGAAAAATATCATAGTATCGTAAAGGAAAACTATAGAGGAACAAGCTTTACAGAATGTATTCCACTCACTGAAGATTAACTTTATCCACCCTAATCACCCTACGTGATACATGCAGCATAAACATAATGGACTGGATTCTGTTCAACTTAGGTCAAGGTTTCAAAAATAACAGGTCCTGAACAGGTTCAGTTTTAAAGTATAAGCAACATGTAAAACCAGGAGTTGTTTGAGCCAGAAAAGGGCCAGGGAATCCACATTTATGAAGAGACAATTAAAAAAGAAATTTATTTGCAAAAGGCTCTGAATAATTTACTGAATTGGAAGATTAACCAGTCTTACGCAAACAGTAATGAGGCAACCTTACCAGCAAGTATTTTTCCTGCCCGTATACATAAACTGTATTAATGGCGTAGTAAGATTTGTGTTCTGCACGTATTTGCCTCTGTCTCTGAAAAGGCAGAATTTTATGTTAGACCACAGCAACTTTTCCCTTTAAGTTAATTTGAACAGCTGTTTTACTCTGTTTATTAATGAATGAAAGTTACAGTAATCTTTGGTTTATTTTGCACATACATGCACAGCTATAATCCATGATGTACAAGTAATTTCTGCATGCAATAGCCATTTGTCTATTTGCTGAAAAAAAAAATAAATTAAAAATAATTTTAAAAATACCCCCCTCCCCAGAAATTCTGTATTCCCTTATAGAACTCTGCAATCTCAGTAATAATCAGTGAAGGTCTAACAGCAATTGGTTTTGCTGTCTAACTTTAACTCAAAAGCAGATACAGGTGAATATAAGAAAAATGTTCCTTACCATTAGATTTCTTCCAAGAAGAGCCTGAAGAACTCCACTTTTCCCACAGCCTTTCATTCCAACAACATTGCATCGGAAAACATTTCTCTGAGTCTGTTTTTTCTGGAGGTCTATCTTTTTATCTCTTGTCACTTTTGAAAAAACACAAATTTTTCTTACAAGATGTACATGCATGTATGTGTGTGAAAACATGAAATAACTGTCCACTTACATTAAAATGCACACAAAACGACCTCTCGAAAACATTAAATCAAAGGTTTGACTTGAGCAGAAAGTAGAAGAGAATATAAGCGAAAAAAGACAAACCGTTTGTTTAAACAATTTACTCTTAAGCAGATTTCTAAATTTAAATTCCTAGGTTGTACCAAATTTTTTATTACCTGTAATTGCTGATGCTTGAGACTCTTGCTCTGCAAGTATCGAGTAGCCTAAATAACCCAGGTACTCCAGGCAACGCTGTACATCTAAGTATGTGGTTAGTCTAGCAGAGGGGACAAAAAGAAGTTTCTAAATTGTTAGCATCTGTGATAACGATTCTTTACAGTACTGAAACAATTTTTTCTCCAATCTCCAGATGGACATGACACAAGTATTCCTGGAACTATGTAGTACTGAAGGACAAAAGAGCACTCGGAAGGTAAATGGTGACAATTTTACCACTCTTAGTCAACAAAACACTATGAAGGCAGTACTTGCTGAGGTCTATCAACCTACATCGTATTTTTTCCCTCAGCAAATAGTGTTTTCCTTATTTTCCATATTTTCAACAGGAAAAAAACCCTAATTATTGGAAACCATTATTCATACCATCTCTAAAGAGCACAACAGAAATAAGTATTTCAACAGGGTTCAGGGGGATTTCCCATTTTGAACAGACACTTCTTCATAGTTAGCACTAAATACTAGTCAAATCCTGGACAGGTTATAACAATTGTCTGAAGATTAGGCCACTGGATGGCTACAAAAACTTGACTGCTTGGTTCAAATTTCAAGAAATAAATTTCCACTCTTTCTACTAGATTTTTAAGAGGAATCTACAAACGCATTATCATACCCAAAGTTCTCAACTTCTAAAATGCAATGTATCTCACTTACGTCCACTGAGAGAGAAACCCTTGGTATGTAATCCATCCCCTTTCATTTGTACAAACAGTGTTGTTAACATCAGGTCCCCATGGCATATAAGGGAATACTTTGAACAAATCTTTCAATTCATCAGGAGACAAAGCACAATCTCTATCCTGAAAAGAAGCATACGATATCAGACATAAATCACTTAATTCATGTCTATTCTAAACTGGTATTTTCTTGCTGTACCCTTGGAAGATTCGAGAAACTGGCTATAAGAAACCAAGCTACTTTCTTTTTAATCATTGTTCTTTTCTGTTTTTTAAAATAAGACTAAATATATAAGCTAGTTTAAAAAAAATGGTAGTACAACTATAACTGCCAACTCTCTTTGTAGACAGAAATACAAACAGCATCCTAGTTTTGACTGCATAGCTTAAGCCAGAGCCAGTTTCGGAATTAAATGACATAATGACAAAACCACACTCTGCACTAGCAAACTAAGGCTCTTAAATATAAGGACGGACACACACTCGAATTAAAAGCTTACCAAATCATGCTTATCAAAAATACTTTGAAGAAACAAGTATGCATGATGATTTAATTCTGTTGTGCAGTCTGGAGGAATTTTTAGCCTGTTTATTAAAAACAAAAACAAACAGAAGAAGTGTTAAGTTTATTTACGAAAAACAGAGTATTAAAACTCAAAATACAGACTTTTTGAATTGCAACATTTGGTATTTGACCTTTGCATTTAGCTTTAATAATTTATCTTTAAAGAGATCAAAGCAGATACTTTTTATTAGGAATTCTAAAATTACGAGTGAGTGTCTTTATATTATATGGCATGTAGCTATATAGTAATCAGGTTTTTGTTTGGGTTTTGTGTTTTGGTTTTTTTAATGGAAAATTATGTAGTTACATTTTTGAAAAGAACCCACAGAGTTGGTTGATCTCTTCGCTTTTTAATTTGAGGATGTTCAAAGGATCTCCACTGCTGTGAAAATACTGACAAGCCTTTTCTAATTTGCTGCCACATACAATAAGCAACTGTTCAGACTTACGTTCCAGTTTCGTATTAAGAATCTCTTCTGCCATCTCTCTTCCAAAGAGAGATGGCAGTACATGATTTGGCACAAGAGACAGCAGTTCTTCCTTCATCATTTTCAGTCACATGAAAATTTTGGCTGGTAGGTCATAAAGTAAGGGAGATACTTGATGTAACAATGTGTTAAATAAACACACTGCAATAACCCTTTCCTCCTGCCAAAGCAGGAGGCAGCATAAATTAAATGCATGGAAGTTAAAGAAAGCTAAAATTATACATACGGAGGAAACAAGTACTCTGGTGTAAGCTCTAAGTCATCATCATATCCAAAGCGACGTAAAACAGTCCAAGTTGTTTCATGCCTTCCTCGCTGAATGAAAAGTGTGTGTAGAAAAAGAAAACCTAAAAATCAAATGATGAAATCTTAAGTCCCTGAAGTGCTTTATCTGCAACAAGTATTTGTAATAGAGTGAAAACAGACTGAAAACGAAAAAGCCTGAAATACACATTCAGATTTTAAACATTCTGGATGATGTTACAGCATTATTTACACAGACTGAAGCTTCAGAAATCATGTTATTTGTAAAAGTGTCCTCCAAGGAACTGTTTCCTTAAAGCAACCCACTTGATTTTCTGTTGTTTGCTTCTTTCAGTACCAGCATTTTAGAAGAACTTAGCTGTATGAAAATAAAGACAATATTTTCAACAACTTAAAATAGTAAGCCTTAGCAAGAAGCCTGGAGAGTAGTCTCATGGAAGACTGCCTTTAGTTTTCCTGTATCAAAATAACTGGGTAGGATTTTTGTTTAGCACTTTCCAGGGCTTATTGAACACTGAGATTTCACTGTTTAGAAAGGCTATGCCTTAAGAGTCCCACTCTTTACGATTTCTCATGAGTCCTATTACATGTGTAAGCTCCACAAGCAAAGCAGTTACATTGATACTCAGAAAGAAAACATTTTTTCTCCTTTCACTTTTGCCATATGCTCTGAGCAAATATGTACAGCATAGCTGTTAAAATGTTGACAGACACCACACCTTGCTGACAAGTGTTGCAGCCAGTGAGCCTAGAGACAAGAGACAGCTTTATCTGGGAGACAACCTCTTTTGAATCAGTATACTTATTTGAATTCCAAGCTCTGTAATGATAAGTAAGACAGACCTTATTTTATTCACCCCCATTATTCCTCAGTTTAATCACCCTTTGATATCATACTGCTACTACACCCAGCTCTTGTAGTCTAAAAGAATCAAGACAGAGATCACATTCCAGAAGGCTAGCTTTTTTATGTAAGAATTATTATCAACTGTATAAAGATACATCTTTTAAGAGTTAAACATGGCTTACCTTTTAATGTTAATCCATTATCTGCAACTCCATCACTTAGGTTTTTCCTGACTACATTCTTTACATCTTCCAAAGCTTGAGGTGCCAGTGGTGTATTAAAACAAATTCTCTAACAAAGAAAACAAGAAGAGCATGTTAGGACCACTGGCTACGAAGCTGGACAAACAGTGTGTCCTGCATGAAATATAGCCTTAACCATTCTAATGAGCTAGTAAAGGATAATCCAATTTCTTAGTGGAAACAAAGGTGTACAAATTTTTATTTTATTTTGAAGTACAAGCTTGCACTTTTAACAGATTTTTTTTTATTTTGTTCTTGAACTAAAACTCGAACCATGGTTAGAAATAAAATTAATACTATTTTTTTACAGATCTGCTCTTTTATGCTGCACTTGAGACAATATTTAGACCTGCTTCCCTTACAATTCACCTATGATTCCTTCAAAAACAACCACTTGTTTTTCTAGAATCATATAGTTCAACTACTAAGCATGGTGAAAAGATAAGCAAAAGAGTTACCTGAAAGAAGTTGAGCTCTGCATCGTTGAGAGTACCATCATTATCCTGATCAGAAATTCTAAAAATGCGAGTGAGTGCTTTAATACAGGCAGGTTTCATCTAGGGAACAAAAGAAACTTCAGTATCTTTCTAGGTTTGAATATAAAAAGATTACACCGAATGCCATCAGGCAGCTCAATCACATTAAAACAAATACTAGTCTTCATTTTACAATTTTAGAACAGACATTGACAGACATATACAAAAATAAAAAGCAAGACGAAACAAAATCCTGATCTAGCAAATTTATATCCATAAATTTAAAGCTATTATTCCACATTAAATGTCTTTCTATTAAATTATTAAAGAGCCTCAAGCTCTTCACAAGCTGAAGGTAGTACTACTTAGTTATTAATTAAAAGAAAAAAATCACTTCTCTAAATTCAGTCTTACTGCTACAGAAAGCTTTAAAAAGCAACTAAATGATTTTTTCCCAAAAAAACATTTTTTGGGGGGGGGGGGCAGGGGGGGGAGGCCTTACAATCCCAGTGCCTTGCAAAACTAAACGGCTCTAGAACTACTGTCAGCTCTTTCTAAACAAGCACACTATTCACCATTTTAACCACAGCTTCAGAAGGTTTCAAACATCAAATACTGAAAATCTTCACAGGGCTCATTCATCTACCAGGCAAAGCATTGATCATATGGACTAACTCTATGACAAAAGAATTGCTAGGATACCTTCCAAGTGAAGGAAAACAGACACTGGTAATTCTCTCCCAACAACTACAGTGATGATGGACTCTTCTCTTCACAGAGGTCACACAGATAGCATAGAGATTGGTTTTGGAAAACCAAAAAGATTTCAGCACAACAGTTTTATCACAACATTACTAACTTATAAAGATGATTCTGATGGAAGAAATCAAAACAGGGTTATTCTCTAGTTCTCTACTTAACAAAGCATATATGATTGAAGCAACTTTCCTACTGCCCAATACTACATGGAGGTTATGTTTAGAGATCTTATTTGTATTTGCCCATCAAATTAATGTGTTTTTTTAAAAAAAACCATACTCCTTCATAACACACTCAGCTAACTACCTGTAATACTTAAAAACTAGCCACATCACTTGATTTTTATGCCTTTTGCCAAACTCTCATAAGACACTCAGAAAAGTTATTTCCCTTAAATCAGGCCAAGTCTGGAGTATTTTCCCTGAAATAAATCGAGTTACTGTGAAATGTGTGTCTAAAGGGGAACTGAACTGAACACAGGATTTTGTTCACATTACATTTGGCTTAAAGCCACTACCAAAGCTTCTCATTTTACTTAGCAGTTCACATGCGCAACAAAAAACTGTCTTCATTGCTTTGAATGAAGAGGAAAGACGGATCAGATTAATACAACACAAAACAATCCCTATGGTTCTGGAATATTATGCTTGACATTTGGGGGTGGGAGTGGTGATAACAGAACACACTAAGAAACGCAAAATCCACTAAAAAGGAAAGAACAGGAAAGTGATTAACTTCCTCTCCCTCCCCCCCAATACTTTTTGCTCTAAGAATCTATTTATAAATACCTCTTTCTCCTCTGGGCAATACAGAGGACCTGTAGGATGTAGAACAGCTTTCTGTGCATAATAAAATAGCTCAGATATATTCTTCAAGTTTTTGGCTGAACACTGAAAAAGAAATCCTTATATTGATTAGCTAGTTTCTTGACTATTTGGTGCTTTCTTCTGAAATTTAAGCAAGCAGCAAAATTTTCAAGATCTAGCCCCCTCTTGTGGGTACAGTGCTGTTTTGGAAAAAAGACATCTAGCCTCTATACCTGTAAAGAAATTAATAAAGGAGGTCTGACTACAATTTGCTGTCATACCAAGAACAGAAATCAAAAAGTTGTATTACTGGCTGGAGGGGGGTGTGTGTGTGTGCGCGTGCAAAGAAAGTCGCATATCCACACATACCAATTCAATTTTTAATACTTTGCAGACACCTGTCTGGCTTAATATTAAATTTTAAACACTTGCTAAAGGCAAGGATGTAAGGAGGCTCTAAATATTAGAAGAATTTGACCGTAACGTTTGATTATACAGTAGTGTAATCTTCCCTGAAGAAAAATAACATATAAACTCACCATGTTAATGACTTATATTTGAAATACTTTATTTTGAACAAAAAAGATCAATCATCTTTTCTATTAAAAAGTTGCCATACATGCTTGGCAAGAATGTATTTTTTGTTACTCATTCTAACTTCAGAAAGTCTTGCATACCTCTACACATGTTTCTATCTCTGTATATTGATTCATAATGGGAAGGATAGTTTCCATACTGCTATATTCCACTAGATCAGACTTGTTTCCAACTAATATAAGAGGCAGCCTGAAAACAAAACAAGGTTAAGAGCTTTGAAGACAGAGGGATGAAAAGATCTTAATTCAGCATTCTACCTCCCACCAGAAGCCACTGTATTATTTTCATGATGTAATTAAATATCACTGGCAGTCAATAGGCAAAAATAAATTATAGCAGTTAAGTAAATTGTTTTGATATACAATTAAGACAGAAATGTACTTCTTGTTGATACTACAAAACACCCCCCCACAGCTCAACACAAAAGTAACTAATCACGTTGTTATTATACAAAACCAGCGTCAGTAGAAAAGCTCTACAGACTATGTAGCCAACACTAGTTACACTGTAACAAATATAAACACACCTGGTAAAAGCTGCCCATGAAATTCAAAATAAATAGCATTGCTGGTATATGTAACAGACCTACATACTTTAAGTCTCTTGTTGCTTGGACTTCTTATATAAACTTTAAGTTTAGAATTTGATTTTCTTAAACAATTAACATCCTCAACACTGTCCATTGATGTGCAGCCTAATTCATACTTCTCATCTTTACTTATGCACCTGCTATCTTTGTCTGTCCTTTCATTGATGAGAGGAATCCATCGACTTGTTACCTGAAGTGGGATTAAAAACAAACATGAAAAATACATTTTCAAATCTAATATGACTGAACTGTGCACAAGTTTGACTACAGCTGCTACTGCTTCTTTCCCAAGAAGGCACATATTTACCCACAAAGGAGGAAACAAAAACTGGAGTTGATTAACGAGCAACTTTCTCAGATGACTGAAACTACTAAAAACTCAGATACTGACACAGACCAGAAGCAATAATATATCTGAACATTCTCTAACAACTTGGTCTCAAACATCATCTTATGCATTTTAAATGTCTAACACAGTTTTCAGCTTGCCAACAATTAACAGTGCACACGTTACATCTCAAGCAGTAACAAGATAAAATGTGTTACTATACCTTATCAATAGAATTCTTGTTGTTAACAGCATATACTATACATATCACATTTGCCTAAAATGAAAAGAGAAGAAAGGTATGGAATTCCACTGTTTAGAGTCTCTAGAGCAACAGAGACAGTTAAGAACCATACATAACAAAATCAGGGTAAGGACAGCTCCGTCACTAGTCAAGAACTGCAAGCATGACTTGTTTAAGTTATTCGTAACCCGAACAGCTTAATTTATATGTTGAGAAGCACTAAAAAGCCTGACTTGCAGTGTGACATTCACAGCTTACGCCTGCAGAGGCCTATGCTACCAAGAAATCTAAACTGAAGAATCATAATTTGCAAGGGACTCAAGTACCAAACTAAATGCCAGAAATGGAACACAACACCGTGACAGACTGTACAGAAAATGTGCAAAGGTGCTCAAAAAGAACTGAAAATAGGAAATAGAAGAAATTCTAAAATTACCAAGAATTCCATGCTATACATAAATGCAACAGTACAACATGACAGAAAGAAGTGAAATGGATCTTTCCAAGGTAGGATTATTTCTTTACAAAACCTGTCAATCCCTTGGCCTACTGATTAGAAGATATTTAGGTTCTGTCCTTTCACTTTGAAGGACAAAGTTTAAGCTCAATTCACCAACAGAGAGGCAGTACCTACTTTTCTTAAATAGAGGAAGGTTTACTATGGCATAGGGCACAAAACAAAACTAAATGCCAAGCAAGAGAGGTTTGGGTTTTTTTCTTCAATTCAAACTGAAACTCAATGCGGAGAACTTAAAACGAAAGGTTTCTCCAAAAGCAGAAACTATTTTCTAGTAAACGCTAAAATACACTTACCTGTGATATTTCATGGTAAAGCTGCTCATCACTTTGCTCTGCTTCTGCATTCAACAGAATAAGCCATTCATTAATACTAAACATTTTTGTGAACAAAACTGAAACACTTACGAAACTGAACTAGGGCATTTCACAATGCTCCTGAGAGAGCCTTGTGAAAGCTCTTCTTATTTAAACATCTTTTAATAAAATGCACTCAAGAGCATCAACTTGCAAGACAAAAACAGTCTGTTGCACACAAGTTTTTTATCAGCTATTTTAAAGAGGAATCATTACATTTGTAGACAGGTTCTCTCTGGAATTAGTCACACTTTGCATCCCCCTACATTTGCCAACAGCCCCTTCCTGGGATAATAAGTAACAACAATTGTTCTATAATGTAAACTTTTACAACAGAATATGGCATATGTTAATTTCATTGCAGTGTCCATGTTGGGTTTTTTTTTGAGAGACCAAGCTTCTGTTACCCAAATCTATGAAACATTTCATCCAATGGAAAGAAAAACTCACTTCACATAAGTTCAAGCTCAAGACTAACAAAAAATACCCTGCATTATTTCTTTGTTTCAAATAGGCAAACACACCAAAGATATTTCCTCAGCAGTGGTGGGAGAGAGAAGAGAGGAAGGTATCTGCTAACATGGCCTAATTCTTCACCTCCATTATAAATGGCAGAAGGATTTTTCTAGCTGTGCAACAGTTGCATATATTTATGGTAGCGTATGAGCCTTGATACTGAGCCTATTCATCTATTTGGTGAGGTCACGGAGATTAGAGTATATCAAAAAAGAAAAATACAAAATATGAAACTGACACAAAAGGATAAGGTGTCCGCACTTAGAAATTCTGAAGGACATAGAATATAAGGTATGGAAAGTCTCCTGCATCTTATTAAATTCTTCACTGAAAGAAAGAAAAATAGTTTTGAATTCCATTAAAGCACCCACCTTTGTCTGAACCTGTAAAATGTGTCTGTCACATAAAGAACACTTATCTTCACTGGAATATTGCTATGACTATCTTCCATGGAAGTACCAACAGCAGTTAATTATCAGGCTTTGAATTAGTAGGACTGCCCACCATCATCTGATTTGTTTCATGCCATGAGTTTCTACTTTAATCTAGTCTTTCCCTACATGCAGCTTTAGTCCCATAACTGTATGACTGTTAAAGAGGCTACTGAGTTAGACAAACAATTCCATACCACATCAGTCATACAGTAACGGTACCATGTAGTCCTTACCTGAATAATCCACTATATGGGTTGGCACTCTTTCAGGTGTGACATCAGCTGGAATAGTGATTTCTTCAGCTCGTGGTGGAACCTTGGGTTGTAAAGAAACAGCAAGAAAAAGCCTTTAAAGATCGAAAAAAATCCAGATGGTCAAAAGAAGTCATATACTGTAACACACCTGCCAATCAGCTTTAAAAAGAACAACTGATTAGTAGTTCAGGTACTTCTGGGGTTTGGTTTTTTTGCAACGTACTGAAAGTCACTCCTACTTTCTCATTCTTTATTAGTCTCCTTACTGAATAAGGAACTTCCTGTACGCTTTGCAAGAAAGCAATGTTGTTATGGGGTTCAATAAATGCTTCTATAGAACCCAAATCTGCTATATCCAACCACCTATACAGAACTACTATAATAGTGAAAACTATAAACAAAACCTGAATTGCAATTTACTTGAAACAAAAACGTCCTAAAAATAAAAGTTCTAATATTTGGGAGGGTTACCAAATTCAACCAGTTACTTCAAAGGGCTACACATTCTTTAGCAGGAAAGTAACATCAGAGTTAGCGTGCTATCATTGTCAAAGTAAATACCATTTAAATGTTTTGATTTTTGCACAAGATATCCTGATCCTACTGCTGCTGAAATCAGTACAAGAACTACCCCTGTGAACAGCACATGAGTTGTTAAATAAATAAATATTCAAGATACAGCAAACAGGCATGACAGACAAAATACAAGTCTCAATTTTTACACGGTCATAATCTGACAACTTCCTTGCTTCTGACAGAGTGCTAAACATGAAGTTCAGAAAAGCCTGCAAAGCAAAACATGATACTAATTAAAAGTGGGTTCTGCAAAATAGTAACTAGTAAACTAGTTATGATTGCTGGCCATCTTTTCCAGAGAACACTAATCCATGGTCAGGACAAATCACCTTAAACCCAATTTTAATAAAAACTTCCTGCACAGCTATTTAGTGCCTTTTACTTGCTGACATTGAACTTTCATGATAGTTTTGTTTTCCTTCAATAAGGAAAAAAGAAAAGCCAACCACCAGAAGAATGACTCTTTGTAAAGCTTCAGGCTCTACTTACATCTTCATCAAGAATGATTACTGATAATACCCAGCATATTAAACACTATTTCAAAGCCTGAAATGTCTGTTACACACACCCATACAGCTCTGATCTGCGTGACCGACCTGCAGGAATTGTACATGTCTCTTTCAGCAGTTTATATAGGATGTAGTATTTTTTGAAAGTTATTTCTGCAATTTCAGGCAGATTTTGTGTTATATATAATGATGCTTTTTCTCTCAATATGAACTTAAGAGAAATATTCTAGATTATACTGCAGGAAGAAGCTGAGAAGTAAATAGAGGCCTACAATTCATTAAATACATCAATAATCAACATGCCAAAGGAATGGGTCCCTGAGCAGTTCAAGAACAAACAAAAACCGGAGCTCCTTTTTACCTGCAAGGTTGGGAACTAAATTCAAGTATGTTAACAATCTAATCTTGACTCATGAACTGTGGTAACCTACTGATCTGCATTAAACGGCGCAGTGTAGATTCAAAGAGTAGCACATGATGTCTATTTTAAGACTTGTGATCAGAAGAAATAAACATTCATGTTTATATGTAAAAAGCTTTGCAGCAGCTGCAGTTCTTTTTAAAGGAATAAAATGCAGAAGTAGCTTTACTTTTATTCTGGAAGAAAGTGAGAGTTTTCGGTGTTTTTTACTTCAGAAGAGTCAGTAAAACATTCTTCAAGAACAGAAGCAAAGGCAACACCTCAGTTACAAAAAATGGCAAAGTATAAGTTATACAATGTGACTTTTTAATTCCTCATCCTCGTTCATTTTGCAATCTACTTGCTTTTTAAACATAACACTCAAAAAAACCCAAATCCTGAGGGTCTCGCCTCTTTCAGCACCTTCCCATTTATAAGTCATTAATCTTGAAATATGCTACCAGTTATGACCAGTTCCAACTGCTTAAAAACCCCTAAAATTCCTCAGATACAAAAAAATCAGTTTAATTAAAACAAGGAAGGAACTTAAGATAAAATTTAAATTCCTAATCTTCACATTGAGATATATTTCACCTAACCTACATCCCTCTTCCAGAAGTCATCATTGCAGTTTTAGACTTTATTTTTTTTTCTAAATAGGAAACATTATTTGAAAGCAGAGCCTATTAACTTACCCTTTGAAAAAAAATTACACAACAGGGCAGAAATAAAACTTAGAAAACAAATAAGGATGCTCTACCTCTTCCGGAAATTCTTCACTGACAAGGGACATAATTAGTGATGTCTTCCCAACTCTGGCTGCAAAAGCATTAAAAACAGAGATTAGATAAATTTTGTTTTGTTACACTCAATAGTTGCAATCTGTCTTAAAATGGGTAGTATTTTAAAAACATTTTCCAACTGACCACATTAAAGGCTTTTTATCTGTTATTTAAACATACTAAATATGGATGACAGCAATTCTCTCACAATTTTTTTTACTGTAAAACCGTAGGATCCATTTCACACTTCTGCATTTCATCCAGAAGGGAATCAAATCCTGCTCTGTCTTACACAAAAGAATTATCCTTAATGCAGAACACTTAAGAAAACAAACTAACAAAAATTCAAAACAAACTGGAAATGCTCTAATGCAGCTTAACAAATAAAAACAAAGAAAGCACACAGAAAGGAATTCAGGAATTAACTATTTTTATAGTATTCTTAATACAATAATTGTGCTTCTGTCCTAAGCTATCAAGGATAAGAGCTGGAAAAGAAGATGTGGCTCTGTCATCAATGGAAGAAGTCTCCACAAACTTGTTTGACTACTTTGAAAGTGCAAGAGCATAATCTCCTTGATACAAACGTGCTGTTTCCCACAAAAAGTGAAAAAGAACAAAACCTAAACCATCAACCCTTCTAAAGTCACAGTTTTCTTAATCCAGGAAGAAAATGATTATCTCTGCTTCAATATTCAAGTCTATTCAATCAAATAAATGATGCCATTTACCTCCAAAGTTCAGACTTCTGACATCCCAGTTGGATTGCTTAGTCTTGAGACTCTTTAACGTGACCATTTAAAAATTAAGAGTTGATAACTTTTCTCAGGGTTCCCCTCTCTCTAAAAACTTTCATTTGTTGACTTTCTTTGAAAGCCTTGAAAGACTATTACTGCTTTATTTGTTTTCAAGGCATTTCTTAATAAACAAAACATTCAGATTCAAATATTATCTGGGATGGTATATTTCCATGAACCCTCAATTCAAGCAAAAACCTATTTCATCCTGGACGTATAGCATCTTTGCTAGCATGCACGTTTTACCAGCCAAGACATTGCTCACTGTCAGTCAGAGCCTGTATCACTGTTCCTACTAAAAACAATGTCACCAATTGACATAAGTTGTTTTGTTGATATTGCTGCAATTATACTTGTCTATTTAATTGTACATAATTCTGAATTTGGGAGGAAGAAAAAAAGGAGATGAAATTGTATGACTGATTGCTTTTGTGCAGAAAATGGTATTACTGAACTGATGATCTAGTCAAAATACGTTCAACTTATCCAAGTCTATTTTTAGAATAGTAACAAAGGGCGTTCTGACATCCAGAAATAAAAGTTTCTCTTCATCATGGTAAGTTAAAGAGCAGTTATTACAAAATCATGAAAAGCAAAGAAAAAGTTATCCTGGGGAAGAAGACTTTTGCTTTCCTTAGGGAAAACAGTTGTAAGTTTTTCCCCAGTGGTATGAGCTGGAGAGCAGTAAGATGCAGGTTTCTTAGCAGCAATGTGGTTGTGTCTTCATCAAAGTTACTCCTATGAGCCAGAACTGTAATTCACACTGCCAGGTGTCCTCCTGCATAAACTACATCTTAAGTTTCATCCTGACAGAATCAAGAGAGCTTTAAAAGCTCTCCTATTTCCATAGGAAAAAAGAGAAGTACTTTCCTGATAGGCAAGTTATTAGATAATTACTGAAAATGGTGCAGTGTATTTTGCATCTGACCAAGTCAACTTTAATTTAAAACAGTGGTGAAACATGTTGGCTTTGCAGATACAGAAACCCATTTCATTAATTTTGTATGACTGAAAATAGAAGATTATGTACTGCTGGTTGGTAAATGCTCACTATAAGCTTCTGATAGACTTCCTAGTACTCTAGAGTTGTTTTATGAAAATCCAGATTCAAGTGTAGAGATTTGGCTTATTTTGCTTGAATCTAGGTCAACCATTTGCTTTTCCAATTCTGTTTACAGTCTTAGAAATAACAGCCTAAACAATATTGGCTACCTAGGATGAAGGAAACAGCACAACACTATGTGACAACTAACTCTTCTTCCTCATATATAAGCCCTTTAGATCATGCTGCATAAAATAACATGCTGAACATTCTGAAAATTATTGACTATCAAAAACTGATGCTTGCACCCTGGATACTAGGACTGAAACAACCTTAAACCTAAAATGTAGACTACTGGGGATGAAAAAGGCTGTGTTTTGGAACAGGCTTACAACAAAAGGTCTTCACATATTTCAGCCTGAACTTGACAATCTACTGTTATCATCTAACACGTATTACATGGTCTGGACAAACCTATGGTTTCATAATAATAAATATATATGAGACTTACACAAAACAGCATTGACAGTGTAACTAACAAGTTTTACCAACTGGTAAAACAAATTTGTCCCTTCTGTTCACTACAAGTCCACCAAAAATGTAATATAAAGATACTCACAATCTCTGACATGTGCCATGTGCTGTATGTTGTTATATTTAAGAGACCTGTATCTTTGAAATTTGCAGTTTGTGGTGGTTTAACCCTGGCTGGATGCCAGGTGCCCACCAAAGCCGCTCTATTGCCCCCCTCCTCAACCAGACAGGAGAAATATGATGAAAGGCTCGTGGGTCGAGATAAGGACCGGGAGATCACTCAGCAATTACCATCATGGGCAAAACAGACTCAACTTGGGGAAATTAGTTTAATTTATTAACATTCAAATCAGAGTAGGATAATGAGAAATAAACCCCAAAACTTAAAAACACCTTCCCACACCCCTCCCTTCTTTCTGGGCTCAACTTCACTCCCAATTTCTCTACCTCCTCCCGCCAAGTGCTGCAGGGGGATGGGGAATGGGGGTACGGTCAGTTCATCACATGTTGTCTCTGCTGCTCCTTCCTCCTCACACTCATTCCCTGCTCTAGTGTGGAGTCCCTCCCACAGGAGACAGTTCTTCATGAACTTCTCCCAACATGAGTCCTTCCTATGGACTGCAGTCCTTCACAAACTGCTCCAGCGTGTGTCCCTTTCACAAGGTGCCACCCTTCAGGAGCAGCCTGCTCCAGCATGAGTCCCCGCAAGGGCACAAGCCCTGCCAGCAAACCTGCTCCAGCCTGGGCCCCTCTCCCCACAGAGCCACAGGTCCCACCAGGAGCTGCTCCAGCACAGGCTGCCCACAGGGTCACCACCTCCTTCGGGCATCCCCCTGCCCCAGTGTGGGGCCCTCCCTGGGCTGTGGGTGGGGATCTACTCCACCATGGGCTCCATGGGCTGGGGGCACAGCCTGCCTCACCGTGGGCTTCACCACGGGCTGCCGGGGACTCTGCCCTGGTGCCTGGAGCCCCTCCTGCACTGACCCCAGTGTCTGCAGGGCTGTTGCTCTCACATAGTCTGACCCCTCTCTCCCACTGCAATTTTGTTGTGCATTTTTTTTTCTTCCCTTCTTAAATGTGTTATTCCAGAGGCGCTACCACTGTCGCTGATGGGCTCAGCCTTGGCCAGCGGTGGGTCCGTCTTGGAGCTGGCTGGCAATGGCTCTGTTGGACATGGGGGAAGCTTCTAGCAGCTTCTCAAAGAAGCCACCCCTGCAGCACCCCTGCTACCAAAACCTTGCCATGCAATCCCGCTATACAGCTGGACACACTGTGAACCTAGCTGTCAAACCAAAGCACCTGTTAACACCTGTACTTAAACCACTGTACAGAGCCAGTTCAGAACACACCACTGCCAGAGAAAGTAAGGTAAATTAGCCATATATTCTGAAGAGGAATTCAACAGTGTATTCAAAAGCATAAATACATTTCTAAATCAACTGAGTCTTGCAAAACTTGCCAAATACAAGCTTGATGAATTAACTCTTTTTGCATAGTAACATCTCCCTGAAAACTCCTCTCTAAAAGAGTCATAAACGATCTGTGTAGGCAATACAGACAGAGCTAACCTGCACAAACTGTACTATAAATACATATGGGGCGTTCAGTTCTCAGGAAGCCTTTGCTAGTAGCACTGCATTCTTAGTATATAATTAGGTAATTTTACTAATAACACTTGGTAATTACTCTGTATTCTTTTCTTGTGAGGAACTTAAGCACGCTTTACAAACTAACAAAACAGAACCTCCTTGCTGCTATTTACACCAATAAGAAGCTGTAGCTTTGAAAGCGTATCCACTTAGGTCCCTAAGTGTGAACTTAAGGACATGATTGTAGGAACACATGAAAAAAGGCAGAGCCACTGTAACTTTGGCATGCATATATATATATAAACGTGCTGTTTATTCAAGGTCATGCAGTAAGTTAATGACAGAAGCAGTGATCTGGGCTCCCCAGCCGTATCGTAGCTGCAAATCCGTAACACCTGACTGAGCGGAGCACATCTGATTTCCAAATCAGAATCACCACCGATTTCCAAACTCAGTAAACAGGAAGAATTTGCGTTTGGTTTTCACACACATATATAAAAAAAACAAAAAGCAAAAAAAGAGAAGTTTTAACAGCGGCCAAGCACAGGGCAAGCATTCCATCCCGGTTTCATCTCCAGGGACGTCCAGAAGCACCCAGCTCCTGGAGCGCCTTCCCGCGG
>JAVJGI010000001.1:122811878-122829201 GCA_035590275.1 Ibycter americanus | reverse complement strand
GCCCCCCCGCGGCGGGCTGGGCGTGACGGAGGGTCCCGGCTCCAGCAGGGCTTCCCCACGCACCTACAGCAGCGCCTTCGACTCCGCCTCAGCTCTAGATCTAAAAAAAAAAAACAAAAAACCCAAAAAACAAACTGTAAGAAGCCAGCGATGAGGCAGAGCGCTGCCAGCCTGCAAGCGGCCGGCGCGGTGGCGGAGGAGCTGTCTGGCACCAAGGAGCAAGAAAAAAAAACCCAAGAAGCGAGCAAGCAAGAAAAAGAAGTAAAAGTCAAGGGGAAAAAAGAAAAAAGTCAATACAGGGAAAATGGAACATTTCAGGATTTGCAAATCCTAATGAAAATGCCTCTCTCAAGACAAAGCCAGTATCAACCGTCTGTGACAATATTCTGTTTATCTGAGAAAAGAAAAAGGAGGAAAATTTAAGATGAGGGAAAGATTTTCACGGTTTATTACATCAGAAATAGGTTAAGAGGTATTCAAATATTTTTCATTTTACTAGTTTCAGGTTAAACTTAATTTGCATAGCTAACGCATTACTATAGTGCACTGTAACATGCCATTCATCTTTAGTAGTTTATGTATGATCTTGTAAAACCACTGTGCAGTCACTTGTTTTGCAGATGATGAAATACTACACTAGAGATGTATTATCAGTTGAAAGTACTGACACCTTTTTTCTCATTTTTTCAGGCACTAAATAGTGTTGTACCCGTTGTACCTTTTATTTTTAAATATCGCAAAGTCCTGAAATAAACAGCAGCAGAATATCTCAAAAGTCGAATTGTTCAGCTACCTACATAAAGGGTAAGTGCTGAAAAAGATTTTTAAGAACTGTTGTATACTAGAATGTAAACAAGGACTGAATTTTTCCCAGAGGTAATTTTCTTGCAAGCCATACACTGAAGCTCTTTTGCTAGCTTAATTTTTGTGTTAGTCTTACAAATCCTGTAAAATAAAGAGAATCTGTATGACATTTGCAAAATGGTTATTTACATTCAAGACAATATACACACGTACCACCAAAAACCCCAGCATTGGTCAGTAACCCCATGATTTTTCTTAGCTTCACACTCCGATGACTGAGCTTCAGTGTCTTTCTGCAGCTTGCAAGGGACACATCCTTCCCAGCCCTCAGCTGTCAAGGCACCTCTTGCCCTGTTTCAGGGCTTTTAAAAAAGATGGGTACAGTCTTGCTTGTAAAAGGATCCTTCCATCCTCCTACTTCTACTCTGCATTTGTATTACAGCAAATACTTGCAAGAACATGCCTAAGGCTTAACTGCTTTTTTCTGTATTACTCATGGGACTGTAGAATAATGTCACCTTCATTTATACTCTAGACAGCAATATTGGAATGACAGTAAAAAGAAAAAAAAGCTTGAAACTTGACTAAAATGTCAACAAGAACATGTTTGTTGGTTTTTTGTTTTTAAATTATTGTACATCTAGTACTAACTACTGTTTTAAATAGAGTGTAGTGTCATAGTGAAACTCCAGTTTGGTTTTTTTGGTTGTTTTTTTTTTTTTTACTTCTAGTTTCACTGAATTGTTTAGGTAGATCACAGGCATAGGTTTTATCTTTTGCTTTCCACGTTATCTTCAGTCATTCTCAAGATGCCTGAATCTGATTTTTATGTTTTGGAAGAAAAGATGTTTCCTGGTCCAAAGAGAAGCTGGTTCTTTCTTACATTACACTTTCACACTGTGGAAGCAATGTTGCCCACCCTACCACAGAAGACACATTAGCAGGCTTGGTGGGCAGTATGAAGTACTAAGCAGCGTCCAAACTATTGCAGGAGAACATTTTGAATCAAAGGCAGGTGACTTCCGCAGCACTGCATGGATCCTGTGAAGCATTTCCTTTTAAGCTGAGTTAATCAAAACCAGCTCCCGCTCTCTTTTCCTCAAGAGCGGCCCGTCCCTCATGGAAACTTGCTTTCCTCTAGCACAGAAAAGATGCTCATACTTGATGCATAAAAATGCAAAGTTGCTAGTTTATCAGAGTTCAAATAAATCATCACAAGTGGATTATCTTTCAGTCAAACTAGTTTGAGATGTTTTTATGTAGTAATTGCACACAAGTACCTTATCAAGAAGTAAAATACCTGAAATTCCACCTTACTTTCTGGACAACACAGCCTAGAGATTCTATAAAAAAAATGAAATTCTCAAGGTAGTTATCAGAACCAGAGAATTGACTTCAAGAGGAGGTTAGTTGTCTCCTATGGCTTTCTAACTTTGTGTCTTTTAAATTACCCATGAATTTCCTAAAATAATAATACGTTATAGGACCTGTTTCCAATTTATGTAGGTCCCTTCTGTAATATACGTATACAGAAAGTGCCTTTATAAAGCAAGGAACAGATACACTTCTACTTTTTTATTTAAAACATTTTTAAAAATTATTTTTTTATTTTTACAGAAATGTACAGGAGTTGCTCTAGACCAGTGATACAACAATACATTAAGAGATTTTAACAGCCACCACTATTTCATTCCTATTTGATAATTCTGGGCTACAAAAAGAGTAAGGTATAAAGATTATTATCTACAATGCAGAAGCTTAAAATAATTTATTGTTTTCATAAATATTTCCAATTCCTGAACATCTTTAAGACATGAAAAATGTAAGATGAGAACAGAATGTACTAGAAAATGGCCTTCCTTATTATTACAGAGACACTGAGGTAAGTGGAATACCACTGCATGGCACCAATCTGACACAGTTTGAGGAAGAGGAACAGTCCAACTGCAATATAAAGGTGGAAAAGTACATGGCTGAAATGTTTCCAGTTAAAAAAAAAAAAATCCTTAAACATCATCTTTACCGACTGAAAACATTAAGTTTTAGGAGTCTTACTTTTCATACAACGGAAATATTCAGAATTGTAGCAAAGTATCACAAATTTATTGTCATATAAAAACAGATTCAAACACAAATAATCAGGCTGAAGTCTTGCCAAATACAAAATGAAGCATAAAAATAGAACACAATATACAAGACTAAAAGTGGTTAAATATTACTGAAACCAAAGTAAGACTGGCATAATTGTTATTTACAAAATCTTGCCTAATCTCTGAGACCATCTTGAGCTACAGTAATCATTCCTCTACCTTTTTAGGAGATTAACATGCAGATCTGACAGTTGGAAATAATGAAAGGAAATTAAATGAACATACGTAAATCTATGTACATTGAGGCACAGTGCTTTGTAAAGACTCTGTTACCCAGTCATTATTGTGAAGACCTGTTATTAGTTGTTTACATTTTAGAAGACTTGTCACATCCTCTCCCTGCCCGCTCCCACCCCGAGTTATTTAACACTTAACTGCAAATTCAGAAAGAAACAAGCTTATTTTAATAAAACGGTCTCCTTGGAAAAAAGCAACTTTGCTGTGGAAGTTGTGACAATTGGTCATTACAAAAGGACTTCTTATTATGCGATACACAAATTACAGAGAAAGATAGTATGAAGTAGTCCCCATTGACTAGTTTGTGCATTTAGTATTATAAATGCACTTATTGGACAAGCACCAAACAAACCCACATTTCAGTTGTGGAGAGCAATATCAATGCAATAGATAAATACATAATTTTAAATAGTTATAGAAATTTAATATACAAACAGCTCTGAATATACAATAAAATAATGTGGTAAAAAAAAATTAAAATCAAACTATGGTGAGAATACCACCATTAGGCACAAGGTATTTCTGGTGTTAGTGATTTTAAGGAAAGTCCAAACACAGACCATTTATCATTTGTCTGGGTATTTCGAGATGAATCCCTTCAAGATAATGCAAGAACCTGTAAGAAGAAAAGTAAACAGGGATAACTATAAGTTATTTCCAAATGCAAGGCAACACCTATCATCTGGAGAGGCAAACGTTCACCATTCTTGTCTAGAATTATCTGACAAAATATTTTAGTAAAATTAACTACCATGTATATCAAAATGTAACAAGATTTAGGAAAACCAAAAAGCTTACCTTCTTTTAGTCTTCCCTTGCTCTTTAAGCTTCTCAGACTTACAGATACTGCGAAGACTGGGGAGGTATTCAAGTATACTGGCTTGCTTATTACCCAGGTTTAAAGGACTTCTGGAAAATACAGTTCTGATGATTGCCAGCCTCTTCTGTGCTTTTTTGTGAATGCTAAAATAGATAACAAAGCTTTATTGTTTCTTGTTCAAGAACGCACAGTCACTATGTTGTTCCTTTAAGATCAAATCCACTGGTTTAAAATTCTGGTAAACATACTGATGTGCAAAACTGCATCCCAATGGATTAGATGCCTGTGACTTGAGATCGCATGCTGCTTACACAGCATTACAAAGTTACATGCGGAGACGGAAACACAACGGATGGTAGTCTGTTTGGCCAATGCTCTTAGCTCAGCTATGGAGTCTAGTCTGGGGAGGTCTTTACAATCTAGTTACGTATGTCAGGTTTAGTACATCTGTCCAACAACATAACCGAAAGCATCTGTGGTCTTCAAAAAAAAAAAAAAGCATCATGTGCTTTGTAATTGCCAGAATGTCAGTATCTGTTCCAATGTGTAATTCTTATATTGGCCAAACCTAGTCACAGGTTAGGTGGTTAGATCCATTTTGACGTTGCTCATCTGGGTACTGACTTAGAGCAGTAAGAGTCTAACCTCTTTTCATATTCAGGCACTTGAATAGGTCTTATTCACCTATGATGCCAATTTCACATATGATGACTTGTTTATGTTAAAACAATCTTTCATATCCACACTTGCTAGCAGCACTGTATTCTTTGATCTTTTATAATATATTAAAGGTTATTATGCGTTAGCATAAGTTACTACAAAAAATTTTGCAATAACTTTGCTCTGAATTTTGTTAGGTCTTCATCAAGTAACACCTATGCATTTAACACAGACTCAATATGACCAGGCACTGGATGAAAAATTTGCATGCCTAGTTCTTGCGGAATCTATTTCAGTCCATCTGCCTGTCTTGAAAAAGCCATTCCTTTTGGGTTTTGTTATTCTTTTGAGGGTGGATATGGTGTTTGTCTGTTCATTAAGGTAAACAGACTAGATTAAGGCCACCATTCCTGAATAACATTATAGTCAAGCTACTCAAACATGAAAAGTCACTTTTAGCAATTACCAAGCAGTTAATTTAAGCTTGTACAAGCAAAGGGAACAACCTATTCCAGCATTTTCAGACGTACTGACAACAGTCATATTGGTATGAATGTGTATACATAGTATCTGAAACAGTCCTACACCCTGTGAAATGCTTTTCTTGACAAGTAACTGCATTATATTCCAGAAATATTACCAAAGTCTTACCTTGAATCAGCTGACTGACTGAAAGATACACAATTTCTTGTGTTTGAAATATGCAAAGTAAGTCCCCCCAGTTGATCACTTTCAGGTGTTTTACTGGTACTCAAAGAGGATTCCAAGTTTTGTGAAATATTAACGGAACATTTGTTAAAACTGAGTGCTTCAATAGCTGCTTTTATTTCACTACAGCTCTGGGAACGCCACCAATCAGTATTTTCTATACGGAATTCATCACAAAGACCATTTTTGATTTTGCCATTTGTCCAACTAAATCCTTCATCTTCAGAGAACTCCAGTGGTTCCTTGGTGTTAGTGTTTACACAGCAATCCGAGAAGGACATGTTCTCCACAAATTCTGTCAGTGAATTCAGACACTGAAAAACAAGAGCAGACCTTTTCTCATTTGCTGAGGTTTTAATTTTAATTTCTTCTTCTTCTTTATTCACCAAAAATTTCGATTCCTCTTTATTCACTTCAGCACCTGATATAGGATTATCTGACGGTAAAGTTATGAATTCAGCTGAATAGTTCAGTGCAGTATCAAATAAGTCACTATCATGCAATATATCAAGCCTCTTCTGGTTCTTTGTCTTTTTAGACTTTTTTCCAGAGCAGTAACTGTTAGTAGATCTGTTTTTCAAAGAAACTGTGGTAGTCCTTTCAAGTACAGAGTTTGAGGCTTCAGACTGGTTTGAAAGAACTTGCACTGGTAAGGGAAGAATAAGTTCAAGATTACTATATATAAAATCCACTTTCTTCATCTGGAATTCTGTGAGAAGCTGCATCAATTTATTCCACTTCTCCATGGTTGTGATTTTGTGCTGTAAAATAATGATAGTGAAAAAATTATTAACATATCATATATATATGTTTTAAAAATAAAAATGTTGTTACAGAAATTCTCATACTCCTGGCTTTGTCTTTACGAGGCGAGGGACTGTTCTGCTTGCAGGAGACTGCCCCAGTTCAGATTTTAGAATCACAGATATTGCTTAATAATGACAGAATCCCCTAATTTCTACAACAGCCCTTTTCAAAGAGACTTGCTTCCAAGAAGATGCTATTCGTAGTGACAATTACACTTAATTATCTGGCAATCATTCAAAGTATTAGCTAGTAAACTACAAAAATACCTTAAGAAATGTAATCAAATCTTCTGAAGGCAACAGGATATTCTTAAGGCCAAGCAATGTCTCTACACAGCCTGTATCACATTTTGGAAACTCCTGAACACATACATCAGCTTGAGAAAAATCAATCTTGGAATCAGTAGTCTTTTCAGAATGAATTACGTGATCTGCTTTATCTGTTTCATCTCCTCCTGCACAAAGATAACATGCTTTACTTGAAAAGAAACAATTGCATCATGAAGTTGGTTTTTCCCCCCTCTTTGCCTCAATTCCTTTTATAACAGATAGTGTAACTGTCACCTCTTGCTGCAGTTCTGAGTAATAACTGAAATCAGTCATCCCCATCCCTACCCATCCATCCCTATTTCATTTCTTCAAGTGTTACTGATCTGCCTGCTCTCCCTTCTTTGCAAGTGGCCATCTGAAATTGTCTGTTCTTCCTTTTACGCCCCACCAGTCTCTGTTGCTCGTTCACACACAGTCTCACATACCCACACCTGTTGAGAATACGCTTCCTGTATCCTTTGGTACCAAGTTCTCACCCTTGCTGCCTGCTTGCCTGTCCAATTTTTCCTCCTTTTTTCAGTTCTGCTTCTTCTAGGTGAACTACCTACAACTCAGCTAAATGGATAAAGAACTCCAAACTCTGAGGAGAAGGGAAACTACTACTGGCTCCCTGCTTTGCCCAGTTTTGCTTCTTAAAAGTGGAAAGGGAGTTAATTAAGTACCATAATGATGGGTAATAAACAGGTACAATAAAAATAAAACTTTTAGTTCCTTATGTGTATTTACAAAGCTTTGCAGTGGCCACCCCCCGCCCCAAACCCTACTCAAATGTTGAGGAGTTTTACAGGAAGTTACCATCTAATCATCCAAGTGTAAGAATGGTTTGATTTAATCAAATTCATGTGAAGATGGAGAATTATTTTTGTTTTTAATTAAATGAAATCAACCTACCATGATGTGCCAAACATTTGTCTTTCAAGCATCCACCTCCACTTCTCACCCAAAATTGTAAGTAGAGAATACTTTGTCTGATATCACAGTTATTTGTGGTTAAGAGAGCAGCTAAGTCTTTTACATCTGTTCGTAGATTCTCAGCCAGACACAGCACTTGAAGATAGCTAGCAGCATTCATCTAAACAAAAGTTAGACAAAGACTACTGAAAACAACTACAAATTGAACTGCAGTAAGTCACACAGAAGCAAATTATTCTATTTATGCTTGAAATAAATGTTTCTTTTTAATACAGAAAATTAGTTTATGAAATTAGATTACAGTTACGTTAAAACCTTTATAGAAAAGCAGAATACCAAATCTAAACAGTCCATTTCAGAGAATTAAGTTCAATTTAGAAATTCAACTCATTAAAAAACACAACACACATATTCTGCTTATGTTCCCGAAACCATGTGTACCTTGCTTCTTATCACTAATGAACAGGTTTTAGTGAACTATATTCACTTTAAAGGCTTTTTCTTCTTTTCTTTAACTCCAAAAAGCTTTTGGGCTACCAGACAATTGCAATTTCACATTAAAAAAATTCCCCTTCTCAAAAGTAAGTTCCTTCTGATTCTCATTTATTTGGGTTTTTCACATAATACATAGCTGCAAATAGAACTATTTGCTCTACAGAATACTAGTGTTTACATTAAAGGGATAACACATAGTATTTCTAAAATAGTTCCTATACTTTTTTTAATGAAAGAACCAATACTGGCGTAGTCAGTGTTCGGATCAAAACTATTAGATATATCATTTATGGAATTATTTACTACATCCTAAAAGCCAAGTTAAGTGATGTTCTTGTTGTAATTCTCTAAAATGCTAAATGGTTAAGAAAATAAATCTTCCATGCTAGTAAAAAAAATTTCTACATGTAAAGATAAATACATCCTACACACCCTTGCATAAAACCTGAAAAAATAGTCTTCTGATGAAACAGATGTATTACATCAGATAAATACAAACCTACACCAACATTTAAATTTCCAACTTAAATTGGATTTAAATTTAAAAACAATTACTTGCTTAGGACATATCTGCATTTCCAAACACAGACTTACCAAGGAAGGGGTTCTAAAGTTGATCTCTTCAAAACAGCCATCAAACATTAAGCTGAATGTTGGATCTATATAAAGAGATATCAGTGATATATTCAATATTAATTATTTTCTTTATCCATTAGAGCAGCCCATATCTTTATTCAAATATTAAAATACTCGCTTTAAGAGTCTTCACTCATTTAATTTTACATTTAGGAGCTGTATTCAACCATCACCATTTAACCCATCTTATTAAAAGAGGCTCTTTATCTGTAAAGCTTAACTACTGTAACAAACACTACTTACCATTGGTAGTAAGAATTACAGGTCTCTTTGCAGTTGCCATGAATGTCTTTATTGCACTTAGAAACCCTACATCTTCATCAAATATTATATCTACCTATAGGAAACAAATGAAGTGCAAAATATCAATAGCTCTAACAATAACTACAAGCTGTGAATGCAGTCATACTTTTAATGCCTGACTAAGACTTAACATTAATACAGATTTTTTTGAACATTCACGGCCAATGACAGTATACACGTGTCAGGTTCACTTGTTAGCACAAAACACTTTGATCGCAGTCTTCCGTGTTGAAACTTACAAAATCACAGACTCCTTGAGACTGGAAGGGGCCTGGGGAGGTCACCTTGTCCAGCCCCACCCAGCTCAAGCTGGGTCAGTTAGAGCAGGTTGCCCAGGACCACGTCCAGGTGGCTTTCAAAGTTTGTTCTTTAACATCTGTAGGATCAGCCCACAGTTAGCAACATTGCTACACCTTCTTTATTTACTTAAAACTACATTCTTGGCTGCAACTTTGTATTCTTAGTTTAAAACTCGAAGACATTTTTGGGCAAGAGGTGACAGAAAAGAACTGAATGTGGGCTTAGATATTGTAATTACTGGGGTATTAATGGTGACTGTTAAAGTGTTTCAGTGCATTTAAGTAGTGTAAAATTATAAACCAACACTTTTGACATAATCAAAGGAACTAAATTAGCAGAATCCTGCAAACTGTTCCAACAGTGAACAGCGGTTGATAGATGATAGTTTCTTTATTTTTTAAAGTAATTTTGTAAAATAACGATCCATGGTTAAAAAAGTACTTCTGAGGATGAAATCATTAAACACTGAATTAATTTTTAAGAAACTGATAATACTCACACTTGAATCTACTTAGAAATCTAAAGGAGAAAGAAGAAAGTTAAATTCTTTAAACACAACGAAACGACGTATTGCTCACATGTATTTCATGTGAATTTTACCTCTTCAAAGAGAATGAGAGATGTTGCACTTTTTCTGTTGTGTTCTCCTTCTACTTCTTTGTTTATTGACTTAATTTGAGCATCTTTCTTTTCTTCAAGTGATTTCCGAGTATTACCTGCAGATGGGTGAAGAATTGAACAGGAAGTAAAGGAGGACTGAAACCACTGAATATGCATTCTAGACACTGGTTTCAAAAACACCCCGTGTATAAACTGCTAAAGAAAATCTACACTGACACAAAAACTTAGAAATCTGACCTACATCCTTTTCTGATGTCTCTTGTTTAAAAAAAACATTGCAACGAATTTGCTGGGAATTGAACTGTGTTTGGTGAAGGGCTCACTATCTGTAAAATTAATTCTGCACCTAACCTGTTTGTGAACTATGATGCCTCAGGGGCATGGAGTAGATACAAGTCCTTCAAGACAATGCAGTATGATTGCTCGAAAAGACAAGGACCAGACTCGGTTGCCCCAGTTCAGCACTTTGCTCATGCATTCCTCTGTATGGTCTGTGCAAAAACACTGGTTGTCCAAATGTATTATTTCCTTTCTAAGAACCTGTCTTTAAGGCTTCCTGATCCCATGAAACATTTGGAAATACACCTTCCAATGTTAAGGGACTCAAAGATTTCATGTATTTAAATCCTTCTATGTATTTAAATCCAATGTCTGTAATCAAACATTTATTGGCTTTACAGGACCTCTTAATTCTGTGGCAGTAACTTTATATATATATATATATATATACACACACACACATAGACATATATATATATATACACACACATATAGACATATATATATATATATATATATACACACCCACCCCCCACTATTTATCTCCACCTAGCACAGTGACCATTCCACACCAACCTGAAACAGCTACTGAGGTAACATAAAGGTGTGTTTTTCTAGAGACAGATTCTGATTTATCTTCTTTTACCTAGCTGCTCTGAAAAAAACCACCAAAAAACCCCACAACGAACAACTAAGGAAAGCCTACTGAACTTCAGATAGGCTGTACCCTAGTTAACTTCCCTGTAATACAGAGTAATGGCTATTTCCTAGGTAGTTAAGTGTATCCGAGATGCATTAAGTAACTCCTGCTGGCAGTTGGGAGTGTAGTAAGTGTGCTGTACTCCTTTTCCCCCACACAGCTCCACATATACAGGAGCTCAGTGTACTGTTTCCATCTCCAAAGGTAACTAATTATTAAATGGTGATACCTACCTTTATTTTTTTCTTGAGATGTTACTGCTCCATCATTACCTTTACGTTTGGAAGAAATTTTGAAATAGTTTGCAAGTGTTTTAGGGGGCAAACTTCGTTTTAATCCTGCTCCTTTTGGTGACAGTGGAGGTTTTCTTGGTGAAACAACTTTCTTTGGAGAATACATTTTTTCTGCAAGATATGTTTTATATTAAACTTAAGCTGGAAATGTTATCTCAAACTGACATTTCTTGGGCAAATTTAGAGCAAATCCCTGGTTTTGTATCTAGTACAGGACAGGTTTACTGTGCTGATTTCTGCTTATTTTACTTTTCTCCTGTTATAGTTATATATCTATAGAATATATAGTTACATATATATATATTAAAAAATAGTTATATATATATAGAATGCTTTCTGTTCAACTTTATATCCAAGTGCCATAGCACTCACTCCACCACTACCGAAATAGCTGAGGATAATCAAGAGACAGTCATTTTGATAAAGTCATTACTTAATTTGGTATGTAGTTGTGTTAACCAACAGAGCATTTCTTATTATTATGGCCAGATAAGCTGCAATTTGCCATCTTTCTTAAAGAACTGATGCCTAAAAATTTTTTTGGGAACTCAGTTCCTAAAAAACCAAAAAACCCCAAAACCAACCAACTAAAAAAAAAATAAAAACACACTCAAACCCCAAACCACCCAGATATAACCATGAAACTTACTTGGTGACTTGGTACTGCTACAACTGTTAAAAAAGCAAGGCTTGTGTGCATTAATGCCTTTTTTGTCCACTTGATGAGACTGAGTAGCTTCTTTTAGTTGAGACAATATCTGTCTACCGCTACGCTGGCAAGAGGCATTGACTTCAAATATCTGCAATGGCATTTAATTTACATTTTTAAGAAGTTAAGACATCTTGTATTACAAATGTTTTCATATCACTAGTTACAAATACGAAAAATGACACTGAAAAAAGGACGTCACAAACCTTAAAACCAAGCTCCTGAGCACAAGCATATACTGCGGCAGTCTTCCCTACTCCTGGTGGGCCAGTTATCAGAACTGTATTGCAAAGGCTAGTCTCTTCCTCAATATCAGATTTACTATCCCTGAAGTCAAGGCTGTCCAAAAAATCTGTAGAATTTTTTAACAGAAAAGAAAGGATTCATGTAAATTTTTTTGCAAACTTTAACAAAGAGAAGCTATATATATAATTTTTAATTCTATCAGCACCTTCATGCTCTTTGTCCTCCTTTTCCCCTTTCTGATTTCTTTTTTCTTCCAAGTCAGCTCTTTTTTTCCATTCTTTTAACCAACTATAAAAGGAAGGAACAGAACAAAAATTTAAAATAATTGCTGAATAAAGTGAACCAAATTCAGATGGAACACAACATAAAACTAGGGGACATCAGCCACTTGTTATTCCTCTCAAACTGAAGTCCTTTCAGATTTAAAAAAAACAAAAAAATTGTTCAGTTTGCTCAATTTTTTATAAAAAAGGATTCCTTCTTCATTCTCCATTCTACTAGCTGATTGGTATAAAACCATGTCAGTTGGCAAACTACTTAATAAATTGTGGGAAATGCTTTATCAGTCATAGTTTAGTGTTGTTTGTCAGATGGATCTTTAAATTCTGCATAAGAGCCACAACAATAACTTAAACCCATACAGAAAATTTAACTGAAATCACAATATATTAGATGGACTTGAGCACTAAATTACTGTCAAAGGCAGAGGCAGAGCATGAAGTTCAGGATCAGATATGCTTGTAGGGAAGTACAAACAAGCACTGGTAGGTAGCTATCTCTTACTCATAGCGTGTTAGCTTAAATAACCTGACAAAAAGTAGTTTTTACTAAAATTGTAAGGGCATTAGTTACTTAAGTATTTCATTCGATCCCACAGACTAATGTAGCATTTCATGTGTGGTTTTGTTTTGTACCACACCAATCAGGCTACTGAGGTATTACTGTAAAAGGAACTATGACCAAAAGATCATTTACACCAACTAACAAATTGTTTCTGCAACTTTTTGGAAGTAAACCAAAACAAAGACCGCAAACATACATCCTGTAAGTGTTATTCAAGCATAGCATAAAATAATTGACTTTGCTTCCTTAAGCATAATCAAGTAATATGATGTTTTGAGTTATTTTACGAATGAATCCATGTTCCCACTTCTGACCTGTGTAGCCTTTCAATTTCTTTCTTGTTCCCTACAAGTTCACTGCAATCTTGAGGCTGATATTTTTCTGTCCAGAGCGTGTCTTCCTTTTCACCACCTACAGAAAAAATATTACCCATTTTTAAATAGTTCTTCATGCAAAAGAGTTGATGAAGTCTAGTAGAATATTAAGACTAGGTATGATTTTTGCATCGCAGTAAAATGCTGACATACACCATATATACATTCCCTCAATGCAAAGACAATTAAAATCAGATGGGAAATGCAGTTACCTGAAAGTGCATTTGGCTCTGATAAACATTCAATGTCTGCTGTCACAACATCTGGTTTATGAGTCTTGTTTTTTCCCAAGTGTCTGGCTTGTCCTGTCTCTGCTTGGTTTTCTCCAGATACAGGAGAAACTCTTGATTTTACTTCAGTCTCTGTACCTTCACTTTGTTTTCTTCTTTTTGATTTGTGGTCTTCTGTTTCTTTCCTTTTCCTCTTAGTTTCCTTCCACTTGTCAGAACGTTTCTGATTTACCACAGAATTTGTGGTGCTCTCTCTGCTTTCTAGGGAAAAAAAAAGCCCACAAAATTACATCCTTTTAAAATTTCAAGCTATGTCCATTACAGCCATATGTATGTTTAAGCCATATTTGAAGAATTTGGTAAAAATGTATATATTAAAAGAATTTGGTAAAAGAAGTGTGATGACCAATTTATTTCCAACAACAGTATTCCTTCACTGACATATTTCTGGAAATTCCAGGTTGCCTTTTTATGCTAGATAGAGTGTGAGTGTATTTTTCCCTATGTAGGTTACTAACCTTGCAAAATGTTTTCAAAACCCAACCGTTCAGTTTGCTTTTTCAGAAACTTGTAAAAGTATTTTCTCACAGGAAATTGAGAATTGGAAGACATGATCTCATCTAGTAAATCTTTCCTGAATGTATCAGGAAAAACTGGTCGGTGGCCAGAAAGCTGTAACACACACACAAGAAAACCCCCACCAGTTATTACTCAAAAACATTACACAGAACAACAATGACAGTTTTGCATAATTTAAATTGGTCATTGTCTTGTTAAACACAGAGATTAACAGAAAGCCTTGAGAATTGTCTGATGTTACAATGCAGAATGGGTAAATCCCACTTAAGAAAAAAAAAAGAAAACATCCAGGACTGAAACAGATTCAAACTACAGAGTTTTTTTAAACAAAAGTCCTAACTAGTAACAAAATAATTTCAATTTTCTTTTAATTTTTCTTGTAACACAAGCCCCCCATTTTGAAGTACTAACCACAGGTGCAGAACAGTTTCCAGTTAATTTTGAGTTCACACTGGAAAATTCACCAAGTGAGAGAGTGATTTTTGTGACATTAGTGACTTCAGTATTCAGTTTCCTCAGCTTAGTTAACAGAGGACATGAGGGCGATTTCAATTTCCACATTGGATAACCTACAAAAGAACCCCCACCAAAAACAAAACAAGAGGAAACTTTTATTACCAAAAAAGCAAATAAACTCAGACAAAAACATCCTACAGTAACTAAGAGTAAATGCTTTTAACTACATCTTTATCATGTCAAAGCCAAGCTTATTTAACTTATACTACATCAACTTTTTATCTTCATTAATTTCACCTCCCAAAACCAGAACAAATTTGGACATTTCTACATTCAGTGTTTTTCCAGTAAGTTGCTCCTGTGCTCTGCTTGCTCTAAATAACAACCTGTGCCCTCACTGGGTCTCTGTAGGACAGATGCTCACCAAGGATTTTGTTTGTTTATTGGTTGGTTTGCAAATATAAACTCTGTTAAGTGCTATTCTACCTTCTGCTTTTCTGTCACGCCCTTTCATAAAAATATTGTAGCACACTCCCTCACTTAGTGGGAAGAAATGGACTGTTCTTTCCTCTTTTGTGAAATGTTTTGCCTTTGTCAGAAGGAAATGGCTTCTGCCCCAATCAGTCCAACATGACCTTTATTCTCCAAACTGGAACTCGAAAGACTCTTTTTTCACTAAAGCTTAAGAATTTTGCATCCTCACCCATGAACGTATACATTACTTTGGCATCAATTTGATTTGTAAATTGTGTATTCAAAAACATCTCACTGGAAGCTTGTAAGTTTTGTTTCCTTACTGTGACACAAAACAAGAAGAAACTACCAGTTATTCCAGTCCTAATAGTAAGTTCTGCTGATCAAGTTTTTCTTTTCTGCAAAGATTTACCAGAAATTATTATATACATACATACATATTATATACATTTACACATAGCTGAACAAAAGCTTACAGTCATCCTTCTGCTGTACGTGGACAACAGTCTTAAAATGTGAACTTGCAAGAGAGTACGCTTCCATTGCTGCTGCTTTCTTTGCAATCTGTCTTTTCAGTGACTCTGGCAATCCACTCATCAAGAATTCACGTTTTGCTCTGAACTGATCATCATCTTGAGAATTTTCAGATGCATCTTGGCTTTAATGAAAACAGAAATGAAAAAAAAAATATCTTAGAACTAACAGTCTGTAAGGCTTACAACAGAATTTAATCACATTCACTTCTATACTCAAGTTAGAAATAGTCTGGGAGAACTGCTAAAATTAATTTAAGTATAGTAAGTTTACATTTAATGTTAAATTTTGTATTAGAGATTTTAGTTTAAAAAAAAAAGCCTCTTTGATTTTGTATTTTTATATGCAATTCAGAATTTCTTTTTATGCAGTCATCAACTATATTCTGAACCATCTAAAATGGCTCAACAGTGGTTGAGGAACTCTCCAATAAAATCCCAAAATTTTGCAAGCAGATTAACATATTGATCAGTATAAAAAAAAACCCTTGAACTTTTATATCACATTTCTGTAAGCGTATTTAAATGTGTGCAATGAGAGACTGTTACAGTAATCCTGAAATATATTTCGATTCTTAAGCAACTGCAATCTTGAAAACTGACCTGCTTTCATCAAAGATCACAATTGGTTCATCTGCGGAGTTTTGAGCATTTCTGTCTAGAAAGCAAGGTGGATATCCCAGTTTTCCTTTACAAAGAAAAAAAAAAATATTATGATTAGGTCAGCACTGATACAGGATTTAACCTTGCTTCTCTGTTCACTATCTCTGTGTTCAATTTAATAACATTAGGGATTCCCTTTTCCTTAAGGGAAAGCCGAGTATTTTAACAAAATTCATTAGTTTTATTTCTAGTTATTTCATCACTATAGATGTTATTTTCTGCAACACTAAAAAAAACCCTTAAATTAGAAGACACCAGAACATGGTATACTATTGACAGTTTTTGAAACACAGTTTTCCTTGAATGAAGAAAAATCAAAGCAGCACATGTAAATAACCTCTGCACTGTTAACTCCTATCATAAAAGGAATATACTGGAATATTATTAAAAAATAAAAATCAGAAAAAATTATGAATGTACTGCGAAGACAGATTTATAAAATAGTTCTAAAAGTCAATAACTGTAATAAAAATTAAACACATTCAGTAAAATCCAATTACCATTTGAATTCTTCACAACCTTCAAGTTTCTAGACTTCTTTCCCAACACATCATTTAAGCTCCGAAGATTCTTTTGCTTCACATTCTGCACCTTAGTAGTGGCATCACTCAGGCTTGAATCTGAAATTACTACTGATTCCTAGAGGAAAAGCAAATAAAATAAGAAAGGAAACACAGCTTCTCCTCCTTTATTAGCAATACAATTTAGTGATCAGTACTGAGAAAACTGAAGAAGCTAGAGCTTAGAAGTTAACAAATATAATTCAAAGATTATACAATACTTTTATTACTGTTGTCTACGCAGAAATAGCATATAGAATAAGATGTCTAATACATAAACACAGGCCAGAATTACTCTCATCTAAATTTAAATGTCTAAAGCATACACATTTGAAACAAACACATTGCTGTCCATTAGGAAAGAAAAACAGTCACTTCTGAAGTGTGACCATCTGCTGCATGTTATAGAGCTACATCAGGATGAGCTTTCCAGTCTATGCCTGACAGTCACCTTACTATGACATTCACCATACCACTGCATAGATACGTACCTTATTTGATTCTTTAAAAGAAACATTTGCAAGGTAAGAAACATTTTTGTTGCTTAACGAATCAGAAAAATGTCAAAATATGCGCGGGGGGGGGGGGGGGGGGGGGGGGGG
>JAVJGI010000001.1:122767275-122806965 GCA_035590275.1 Ibycter americanus | reverse complement strand
GGGGGCAGAGGGGCGGGGGCTGGCCCGTTGCTGTGGTGGGCCGGGGTCCCTGGGGGCGGAGGGGCTTTGCCAGGCGAGAGCCGGGGTGTCCAAGGGCGCTGATCCCTACGGCAGCCGCGGTGCTGAGCTGCATTCCGTAGGCAGCGTCGCGCCTGTCGCCTTGCCCTCGCATCTAACAGCCACCAGCCCGGGCGAGTCGCTCGCCGCTTTAGCTGCTGTCCCCATGCACCGAACTCCGTGGGTCACGTACGCCGTGGGTCACGTACCGGTGTTGCCAGCATTCCAGGTTAGCTGGTTTCTGCAGCTGGGTGCTCGCCGGCACGAGTAACCCACCCACTCCGCCTGGAGATGCGCGGCGAGATAGGCCGATGTGGTCGGGATGCTGCGGAGAGCCCAGCGAGGGACTGGCTTCTCTGCTAAGCCACCCTCTAAGCATCTCACATTTTGCAGCTTGGAACCAGTGCCTTACTATGATTGCTTCAACTCTGCAAGGGGTAAATAAGAAAAGAAACAAAAACAACAAAACCAAACTCAGAAAATGTTGCTGTGGTGACTTGATAATTTTTCTGAAGCAGATTCCATTAGCATAGAAATCTGCTGTAGATCTTCTAGGTTAGCGTCCTGCTGCTGAGTGAATGTGGGCAATCACTATACATTAAATTAGTCATCGTCAAAACCACAAGCTACTTAAGAAAATGAATTGTTCATGGCTGTCTTTAATCCAAAGGCCGTCATCTCAAAGTGTTGCCCGATAACTCAAAAGGCGCTGAGAGGGAGCCGGTTTGCCCTTCTGCAGCGGCTGTGAGTGCTTGGTTAGCTTACCTTCCACTTTCCTTTCCTTCCCCTCTCGGGGGGGACTCCTTCGCTTGTGTGCACGTTTCTGTTTCTCTCTTTCCATCTTTGGGACTGCACACTATTGGGTCCACAAAGAGCGCACTGCCAGCAATTCCCTGTGTCCAGAAGTGCCAAATGTCTTAGACTGGGGATCAGATAGCGGAGGATTTATTATTTGAGGACCAGTGGGCTGATGTGATAAGAAAAGCGCTTTAGATCACTTCTGTTGCATCCTTTTCTTTTAGACCAATGTGACAGGGTTTTCAACAAACTTCACGCCGCTCTGTGCGTGTTCCGGGACTTGCATTTCCTCTTCTGCGTAGCTAGTAGTATCTGTAGTGCTGAGGCTGACTTGGATGTGTATTTGCCTGTAATGGAGGTAATGGGCTTAGAGAAGTGGCTGTTCTGTCTTCCTCCGCCCCACCCCTTCACGAAGCGAAATACTTCCTTTTTTTCTCAAGCGTTAAAATAAGAGAAGGGAAACAGAGCTGTGTGGCAGCTGCAGAGGTTCATGAATATTACTTGAAGAGGAAATTTATTTTACCTAACCAGAGAACATCCTGTGTTGGTTATCTGTACTTCTAAAGATCTAGAAATTATATGTAAGGCCGTGTGCTTGTGGCAGCATTTCCTTGTGTGTGTGACTGAGAAAGAAAAAAAAAAAAAAAAAAAAGTTGTTCGTAGGGAGATGTTTACTTTTGACTTTTGAATCTTTAGCTCAGGGGTGTTCAAATGCGTTTTCTTCCCTAAAAGTCAGATTCAGCAAGTTTGCAGGCATTTTAATAAGCACTTACAGGACCTTCTGTGGTCTGGTTCTTCCAGAATCAAAACAGACTTGCTGTTCACCCTGCCCTGTAACCCTGGCGCACAGACAAATCAGAGGTGACTATTTGGAAAAAAAATTTAAAAAATGAAAAGAAAGCAGCTTTAAGAGGATTTAAAAAATCCAGTGAAGTGATAGGGCCTGGAAAAGTGCACCGAGATAGTCTTCTAAAAGCCTGGTATCTTTTTCTTTCCAACAAGGATTACCTGTGTATGATGGCAGAGTGGTTTTTGAACTGGATTACAGCAGTTTTGAGGGGCGGTGGGGAGAAGGCCTACAGAGCATTTGGACTTTTCTGACCAGAAAAATTTCTTGAGTGAAGGACACATAACCCAGTTTGTATTTTGCGTAGTTAATATGCTCTTCCCCTTGTCCAGGCTAGTTTTCTTTGCCTCTTTCCCCACTGTACATGTATTAGAAATGACTACACTAGTTTGTTAACTGCCAGTGGTCCTTTTTTGAAGCTGACTTCACATGCAGCTTTTCTCCAGCAGATATGACTGAGGTGGTTCAGAAAAATAAAAGATGTGCATGGCCTTTGGCTTTTTCCTGAACCCTTTTTTCCCCGTTACCTGAATTTAGATCAGAGAAAGTGCAACGTTGACCAGAGATGTACTTGAGCAACATTTTAATGATTTGAAAGGGACCCTAAAGAAGCTGTTGGATGAGCGACTGATGTCACTGCTGCAGGAAGTAGATGCTATAGAACAAGAGAGCATCAAACCCTTGGATGAATGCCAGAAGCTAATAGAGCACGGAGTCAGTACAGCCGATGATTTGCTCCGGGAAGGTAAGGCAGGTCCTGATACTAAGTCTTAGCTCTACCTTCCAGTGTGTGTCTCAAAGTCTGGGATATTCCCGTTACGATCAGCATATTTGGCTCATTTTGGACTTCTGTCAAACCAGATGTTAAGAAAAAGTTAAAGCTGGGTAGCTGTAGTGTAGAGCTGATCAACAGTATGTCCTCCAAATCTGTATGTTAGTATTTTGCTCCGATCCTAGAGTGTACATCTATCAGCGTAGCCTCTCCTTAAGGGCAGGAAATACCTCCTTTGGAAATGCCTCGCTACAGAGATGTTCTGTACCCCTCCATGCTAGAAAGGATTATGTCAGGCTACTTTGAAATAAAGTACATCTGGGGTACCATAATAACAAAACATCTCTGTTAGTTGAAGAAAGTTATTTGTGTCTTCGTGGAATAGCAGCTGAAGTAAACAGATTATCTTTCCTGATAAATGGGATTATGTTCACTGTGGATGGGGAACATGAGGAATGAAATGGCTGCTGTATGGGAAAAACTTCTCCAAAAAGTCTGAGGACGAGGCAGACAAAAATGGACATGTGGAATATTACTGTAAGGGCCAGTTTGTACCCTACTGATGCTAAATACCTAGCCAGAAAGGAATGTCACTCTCGACTGTTTTCCCCACACTGGAGAACCTACTGGGAGCATGTCTGAGCCATGAGTATGTTGGCAGTTTCCTTGCATTGTTCTCATGTCTCAACTTTAACTTTCTTTCAAAACATGATCTCAGTTTTGTGAAATACAGTGCATTGAGCAGTCTCCCACGGGCAGGGAATCTACCGGCTTCCACTCGGGCGCGAGCGTTGCGCTTAAAGCGCGTGCTGGCTTGCTAGCTGCACACCTCCTGTTCGCCGGAGTACTGACAGTATTTAACAGTTAATTTGTTGGGGTCTTTGTCTAGCACCACAACCTCTGGGACAGCTGGTAGTCACCTTGTGTTGAAGTTGCAAGTTACTAAATTACAGGGTGGTGGCAAAGACTGCCTGTGTTTTACACACGTTTCTGTCGGATCTCTTGAGAACCTGACTAGCTGTGCACTTGCTCTCCTGTGGGTCCCCGTTCCCGCTGTAGCAGTGGCATTGCTAAGTGATGGCGTCAAAATGAGCAGACGTTGCATCTGAGTCAGAAAGGAGTTAAGCCTCCGTGGTTATTAAATCTCCTGCTGCCAATTATGACGTATGCTTTTCTTTAGAGATTTGTAACGTTTGTAGTCCTCCATTTGGAAAAGGGCTGAGCTTGCTTATGTTGTAAATTACCATAAAGTCATCAGATAGGAGAAAGGAGCATATGTCTCTGTAAGCTGAGGTGTGGGACGCTGCTTTATATGGAAAGCTTATGACAAGATTTCTGTTTATCTCCGTACTTCAATGCATGGATTATTTCCTTCATTATGACAGTAGTTACCATTTAGATTGTAGTGAACAGAACAATGTTTGAAATTATTTTTTGCTGTTAAGCTTCCGCTTTTTTGTTTTCTGCTCCGTAAAGGTGCTTTGCTTTTCTCTTCCTTTGAAGCAGGTGGAGGAGGAGATTAATAATCCTGATTCTGGCATCTCACCCCAGTTCTGCTACTGTCTGAGACCCGAGGCAAATTATTACATCGGTTATGGGTGTGTCTACGGGAAGCTTTGAGAGCTTCAAAAGTTGCTAGATAGACTTTATATTGTCAACTATAATTGTATTTTTCTAGCTAAGAGTCTAGCAAAAGTGCTGAGAATGCTTCATGTTTAATTGGTTGTTCGTGTCAGAACTGGTTATTCTTTGAAGCAAAGAATGCCTTTCTTGGACGTTGTCTCATTAGGAATATTTTTACCATTTGATTCCAGGAGAGAGTGCAGTCCACGGAGATGTGGGACAACAGAATGAGAAACTTTGCAGCTTTACAAAAAAAGCTTTACATATTCAGCTAGATAGGTAAGATACTGACACACTGAGGTGATCTGAGGCAGCGGCACGTGTTTTTCTTGTATAGGGGATCTTTTCTCCTTTGAAACAAAAGCCTTCTGCTCCATTGCCTGAAAAGATTCATTTGAGGTATTACTGTCCTGTTTGTTTCACAGACTTTCCTTGGGGCTGGCAGTCACAGAATGGAGTAGCTTTCAACCTCCATATGTTCTGTGGAAATATAGACTCTTTATTTGTGAATGATGAAACCTCTCCTTGCGGAACAGCTTGTATTTCAGAGTATTTACTGAGAAACAGACAGTCTGGTTAGGGCCGAAACACAATGTTTTCTGAGTCTTTTAAGTTTGAAATGCACACGCCAATTTCTGCAGCTGTTCTCTCTTTGCAAATCTGCATAGATTCAAGTGTATGGACAAAATACGAATTTGTAGAAGTTTGCCCCTTTCATTACAGCAAACTTTCCTTTCTCAGCTTACCAGAAGTGCCCTCCTTGGTTGACGTGCCTTGTTTATCTGCCCAGTTGGATGATTGCCTTCTTACTATATTGAAAAATCAAATATTCAGACATGGAACTGTGGCATCTCGCCCACCGGTACAGCTAGAGGAATTCGTTGAGAAGCCTGGAGGTATTTTAGTCCGATGGTGTAAGGTAGGTAAAATATCCTGGGTGAAAACCGTTCAGACTGCAGTTTTGTTGATAGAAACTGAAAAAGCCACTTTCGTTCTGGACTCTTTACTGCCTTCAAAGGACCAGTCCATGCCAGTGTGTAGTTAGAAGCTTTAGAAGATATGTTTATGGTGATGGCTTCATCTAAAGGCAAGGTAATCTAGTGATGTTGTGGTTGGCGCTGGGGTCTGTGTCTGCCTGGCAGTGACACTTGTGTGTTAGACCCTTGCTGTTGGACTCTCCCTGCTCCCATCTGCAGGCAGAAAGAGCTGACACGCTAATTCACCTCTGCCTCACAGTCTCTTTCTCTGCCTGTGGGGAAAGTCAGGAGAGGCAGCTGAAAACACTGCTACCCCTGCTTCCCATGCTTAAGCAAGTGCCAGGTACTAGACAAGCAGGAAACGACTTCATATACTCTTCCCTCTAAACAAGTAAATACTAGAGCATAATCTTATCTGTGACGCTGTTGTACAAAGGCCAAGAAAGCCTGGCGTGTGTGTTTCTGACAGAGGTGATTCACATGTAGCACTTGCGCTGTGGAAGCGAGTGGTTTGTGTGTGTGGCAGTGACAGCCAAACGCTCTCGGTGAGGCTGAACGTTGCTGGGGTGATGCTTTTCTTCCCTGTGAAGACACGTTAGCAGACCCAGGATGAGGCTGAACCTCTTCTGTTATGCTTTTACCCCTAAACATGTTTGTTTTCTTAGGGAGATGCAGTGGTTATAGAAAAAGAAAATATTTTAATATTGGCATCAGCTAGTCAAGTAGCTGGTCTCTTCAATGCACAAAAACTATTTTTGAGTAAATCACTGCTGTGCTCTCATGGTTTAGTTGGGCAGCTCTACGTTCCTTGGCAGCATTAAACAACCTTTTGTTGTTCTCAGAACAGCCAGCTGTTGGTCAGCCACCTTTACCTTATAAACGATGTGGACTCAGATTATAAACCCACAGGCACTATTGTCACATGTAGTCTGATTTTCTGTGCTGTAGAGTAGTTCCCTGAATTTGGTCATGCTTGGGGACAGTAGAGCTTTTCTGGTGGTGGTGATGGAGGGGGGAAATCTCTTTTGATTTAGAGATATCAAAGAATTGGAAGTTATTCCCTGGAACAGTTCATGAAGGATAATAGTGAGTGATAAAAACTGGCACTGAATTTCTTCTGCAAATTTATCTTCAGCTTTTGGCTGAAGAATCTTGTTATCTCTCTGCTAGATTGAAGAGCCTTCTGTTAAATGTTTCTTCTCCTATAGATATTTTCAAACTGTAATTGAATAATTGTTGTACTACTTTTTGTATTAGTTGGTTCAGACACTGATTTTATTTTTTATAAGGCACGCTTTCTGCTCTTTCCTACCTTGTGACTCTGAATCGCCTTTGATGACAGCCTGCAGTACTATCCTAATATGTGCCACTTCAAAGGCAAAAGAAACAGAAGAGGGGACCTTTATTAATGCAATAAATGTTTCTCTAGGTGGATGATGACTTCATACCACAAGATTACCGACTGCAGTATCGTAAGGGTACTGCCAGTCAATTTGAAGATGCGTACGTCGGCTCGGAGACAGAGTTCATAGTGCTGCATATTGATCCAAATGTCGATTACCAGTTCAGAGTCTGTGCCCGAGGAGATGGACGGCAGGAGTGGAGTCCGTGGAGTGTTCCTCAGATTGGCTGCACCACGCTGGTTCCCCACGGTACTGTTCCATTGCTGTTCATCTTCACCTTTAAGCCTGTGTCATCAGTGCAGCCCTCCTGAAGGTCTATAGCTGAATGACTTACAGAGCTGCTTTTTCTGTGGTGATGGGGTGTCCTCGGCGATGATGTGTGTGTGTACTGTATGATGGACTATCCTTTCATCCTGCGGTTTATTCTTTGCTTCCTAGTGTGAGGGATGGATTGTAAGCCTTTCCAGCAGGTAGCTCACTGCTTAGCCTTGGAAAGCACCAATGAGCCAGAAGTGAAGCATTTTTTTTCCTTCTCCCTCACCCTTACCTAAGTGTTTTTTGATGAGTTACAGTCTTATAAAAAGCTCTTGGAGAAAGAAAACCCTAAATTTTCTCTTTGCTTGCAAATTTGTAAGGGCAGTGGGTAATGAAGGTTTTCCTTTGCCTACAATACGACTTCACAGGCATCGCAGCAGAGTGAATGGCTGATGAATCTATGAGCTGGGAAACACTTTCTATAATGGCAAATTATTTGAAAAAGAAAACTCCCCATCAGAAGGCGGCAAAACCAGCCCCTGTTCTTAACGTAGCTTAAGCTTCTTATGAGGCACACTGAGTGGACATTGCGACTGACTTGATTTTGTGCAGACAGCAGCAAGTCGAGTTCAGGTTTATGCTTTTCATGCTTTTTTTGTTTTCTTCTTTGAAGAATGGACGGCTGGTTTGGAGGGTTACAGCTTGAGCAGTCGAAGAAACATAGCGCTTCGAAATGACTCTCAGTCATGCGGTGTGCTCTACTCCAAAGCTCCTACTTACTTCTGTGGGCAAACATTAACATTCAGGCAAGTATTTTCTGGGGAGCTGTTCTCTGGTGCATCTCCTTTGAGCAAATACATCTGAATTGTATGTAAACCTGAGTCGTGATGCATGTTGGAGTTTTACATCAGCTCAGCCCTAGTCGAGGTAGCGTGTGTGTGTGAAGTCTGAGCTTCCTTCTCTGTACTTCTACTTCCTGGCTCTTTAGGAAAAGACCTGATGTTGTTGTAGGACCCGCAGCTATCTAAAACAGAGACGAGTGAACTCCTGAGGGATGGTAAAATACAGCCCTAGCCCATGCTGAGCAAGCCTGTGGAATGTTGCGCTTCCTCAGGTTTTGTAGCAGCTGTTACTGGCTGCTCAGAAGTCAGCGGAGGCTCGACATTGATTCTTTCTAACCTTGGGTCAGTGGGTGCTTTCCTTCCCAGACTATCCATGAGCTCTGAAGACTTTGGACATGAAGATACTATATGTGCTGTCGGGACAGGTAAGGATGACAGTCTGGCACTGATGTCTTCAACATCTGAGATAATTAGGGCTGATCAGAGTACTGCTTGAAACTGGCATTAGAAAATCCTGAGTGGAGAAGAGATCTTGTGAAGTTCAAGCTTTCCATTTGACACAGAATGTGTTGAGAAACTTTGGCAGCTTTGCTGCCTGTAGACCTGTCCCTGAGATGATGCTGTTTAACGGGGTATGAGGAATGTCCTTGTGGATATGTCAGCTGTAATTACAGACCTCAGAGACTCTGAAGCTCTATTCCATCTTTCCCTGGTTAAATAAAACTACTTGCTGTACAGCAGGCAACCCCCAAAGGCAATTTAAGGGGCTATTCGTGGTATTTTTGTAACTTATTCCATGGTGTTTCATTTCTCCCTTCCTGATAACGAATTATCTTCACTTTAGATGGTTGTAGTAGGAGGATGTATTCAGTTGCCCTGTCTGAGACAGGATAAAAAGATCCAAAGCTTTCATTTGAAATCTGTTGCTAGATTTAACATCTCTTGGCTCAGAAATGCCTGTGAAATTAAAGGCAGAACTTTGAGGTTTCCCTTGGTTCTTTTTCAGACCAATGCCTTTTATCTTTTTTTATTGGTAGCACATGAAAATCTTTTGCTTTACATTTTGGTAATGTGGACTCCTGTCCAAGAGGAGATTGTTTCAGGATGGCAGAGCACTAACAAGCACATGTCCCCAAGAACTATAATGACATGAATCTTAAGATTGAAGACAACCTCAAAAATTGATTGTTCCTCTTTCAAAGGTCCACGAGCGGCTCCTTGTCTGAAAGTGTGTGTGTGAGATTTTCCCGAGCAGGGAGATGTGGCACTTGGCGCTTGGCTTTCTCCATCTGTTGAAACAGAAGTGTATTCACAAGGGGAGAAGTGGCTTGCCAAGCAAACCAAATAAGCAAGGTTCACGTTACAGATGTTTGTGAAGCAGCTTTGTATTCTTGTGCGTTCAGGACACAGGCATAGCTCCTCAGTGAAAAGTGAAGCTGCGGTAAATGCAACGCTTTTACCAGCTTTTTAAAGATAGACTGCTGCAGTTATCCTCTGAGGTGAGGCATTTGGAGAAGCTGTAGGAAAATATCATTGCTTTAAGTCAAGACTCATCCTGTTTCTTTGCAGCCTTTGGGGAGCTGCCCTTAGAAAAGAGAACATCCCTGCAGTGACCTGCTCTCCAGCCATCCCTAAAGCTTTTGCTTGCAGAGGGGAGCCATGGTCAGTCTGGCCAGGCTGGTGATTTGGGCTCATCCAGCAGATGGCCTATGAAGATCATTCTGAGTTGGTCAGGAAGCCACCACAGCTCTACTGGCAGCTAATACAAAGGAAGCGCATGTGATCACCCACAGAGTTACTTCTCTGTGCTCTGAGACAAATGGAAACTGGTGGCGGTTGATCTAGTTCAGCGTCTGTGTGCTGCAGCGACAGAGGCAGGTTTTTGCTCTGCAGCATTGGAAGTGGCGAGGAGGGATTTGACCAGTGGCCCACTGAGCACTGTTCCTACCACGCGTTCGGTAGGGTTTTAAAAATTTTAAGTCCAGGGATCGTAGAGGCTGGGGAGTAACTTTGTTAATGTGATGGGGAAAATCAGCTTAGTAAAGGAAGCTTAGGAGGTTGTGCAGGGATACTCTGTACTGTACTTGGGCCGGTTATCGATTGCTGAAAAATTAAAACCTCGTAAGGCGAGGAATGGTGATCTGCGCCAGATCCTGCCCCTCTTCCCTAGGCGCGCGAGAGGAGGAAAGCTGCTGCAGCATCACAGCTCAGCCGTTGTCTTGGGCACGCGGGTGGTGCTGCCTCTGTGTGCTGTAGGGAAGGTTTGGCTCTTTCCTACCCTGCGTTAGCGTGCAGCCCAGCCTGCTCCCTGGGCATAAGGGCAGCGGTGTAGCGAGGGGAGCCCTGACACTGGAAAGCCTGGGTGTGATGAGTACAGACGTACAGAGAAATGTGGCCTCATTCAGCCTGGATTCAGCGTGGATACCACCGAGAGCGCTGAACCTAAACCCCTTGGCTGGTCCTAGACTAACTGACTCCTGTGTAAACGCTCCCACTCCAGGTGTGCCGTCGCTCCTACCTCTGGTATTCAGTGTCCTGCTGCTTGTCTGGTGTTTTTCTTCCTACTCCTGCCCATCCAAGCTGCCTTGACAGTGCTTTGCAAAAGGGGTCTGTAGAAGTGAGGAAGGCAGTGTGGATATAGATTGACGTGACAGAATTCCTACTTCTTAACGGGTTTACAGTGGTGCATTTTTGGTCCATTCCTGTGACTGTACAAACACTTATTTCCAACCCAAAACTCGAGAAAGGCTCCCTTAACTAGGGATGGAATGAATTAATGTTGCCTTATGCACAAAGTGTACAGATAAATAGCTGTTTATAAAGCTTCAGCAGTAACTCAGACAGAGTTTAAAATCTAAAGTAGGGCACCAAAATGAATTTGAAATCTCATTTAAAGCTGTTTTAGGAAAACATGGTGGGTCACTTCAAAATTAAAAGCTTCTTGGATAGTTAAATTTGGGGGTTTGCTTTGCTTTACAGTGCAAGGCTTTTGCTATCTTAGTGACGTCCCCAGGGGACTGAAAAACGTAATGGAGTGCAAAAGTAAAACATGGTTCCAATTTTATCTTCCCTGTTGAAAGAATTAACCCATCATGTGCCAGTCTACTGCCCAGTGTAATGTGCAGTTCTTAAAAAGCTTCCACCAGAGTTTTTCTGTTGTTTGGCAACAACCACACATCAGTGCTGCTTTTTCTCTCAAGCTGAAAATAACCACCATTTTACTTTCTAGGAAAGGCCATCAGAGTTTGCCGAGTCTCTCGGGCTCACTCCCTGATTTAGCACCTTTGAGGTGGCAGTACAAGAGAAAGGACTCAAATACAGAAGAGCCCTCCAGGGTACAAACTGTGCAGCCTCGCTCAGCTGCTAGGGCCCAGAGGGACCTGCCTCCCAGGTTGTTTGCACAACTTGTTTGCTTTTTTTCTTTGGAGATTCCTTCCCAGGACCAAAATCCTAAATGCAGCTGCACAGAAGCCAGACTTGTAAATGTTCCTCTAGGCATTGCTTTTAATACACGTTTGCACCAAGCTGATTTATTAAAAAAAACCCCACACCAACCAAAACGCTACCACCCCCACCCCTTTACAGCAGAATATAGCAGGGCTCAAAAAATCTGTTTTAGTCATCCTTACTAAATACTTGCTGAAACTACAGCTGTCTTGCCGTAAAACATGATGTTGACCAGCAATCCGGTATAGATGATTCTAGTTTTGTGCATATTGGTTGCTTCAGACAACTGAAACTAATTTCAAACAACTCTTAAGCTGTGACACTGGATAATTTTATTAAATAGTAATGAAAGTTTGGAGGAAGCAGATTTGTGTTTTATACAGATTAATAGAGTACTGATTTGTGGAGCTGTTGGGAAAGCTGGTAGGACTTCTGGTCATTCAGCAGGGATCTCCCCAAAAGGTTGGAGGAATTTGCTGAGAGCCCTGGAGCGCAGTACAGAGTTCTGGTGTGGCAGGGTATTACTGTCTGGATTTCACTGTATGTTTTGATTTAAAGCTTCAGGGTCTGACTTAACTATTTGCTTGGTAGAATTGAAACCGTGGGACAACCAGACAGACGAGACAGCCTGGGCGTGTGTGTGGAGCAGCAGAATGGCTATGATTCCTTGCAGCGCGACAAAGCTGTGTGCATTAGCACAAATGGTGAGTCTCAATCACGTAATTGAAGAATGTGATTTATTTTTTTTCTTTCCCAAAAGCCATAGCCCCTGGTTCTTTGTATCCCTGGATCACATATGAACAACTTCATCCACCTTTTATGTACATACTGCTTGTGCAGTCAAAATCTTTGGTGAGATTACGGATCTCTTTTTCTGGCTTGCAGCCTCTGTGATGCGACAAAAAGGAACGCGCAGGGTTGCTTCCCATTTCTATGTGCCTGCAAGAAAATAGGGAGACACAGTATTGCGTGTTAGTGTGTACAGGAAGTAAGAAGTAATATTTGATGTCTTGACTATTTCAGGGGCAGTATTTGTAAACGGAAAAGAGATGACAAACCAGCTGCCTGCTGTAACTTCTGGATCGACTGTGACGTTTGACATGGAAGTTGTGCAGTTAGGGCCTTCCAGCACTGAGGGGGGAAATGTCAAGCTTCGAGTAACCATTAGCTCTAACAACAGAGAAGTGGTCTTTGACTGGGTACTTGATCAGTGCTGTGGCTCTTTGTATTTTGGATGCTCGTTTTCATACCCAGGCTGGAAAGTTTTGGTGTTTTAGCAGTGAGTGAGCGGATTTTTGTTCCTGCTGTAAAGGGTAATGTTAAAAACCTGGGTTTCCAGCTGTTTGACATCAACAACATGTTAACAAAAACTGTCTTTATACTACTTGAACTCCACTATATTGTATTTCCTACTGGATTCATTTAAAAAAACAATTGTGAAACATTGGATTTGTTACTCTGGAAAAAGTTAGAAACAGGCATTTGTGTAGGCAAAGTAATTTAAGCAGTTCATAAGACCTTTCCCCTTTTTCCTCCAGACTTGATTTTTGTCAGTATTTCATTGTACTCTAGTCTCAGGGTACGTGTGTTGTGTAGAATTAACTTTGCTTAATGCTGCTGTTCTGTGAAATAAGCCTGTAAACGTTTAGAGGGGTGGTAATGGACCAAAGTTTTATTTATACCACTCAAGAAGATCAAAGTATTTAGAGCAGTGATGTCCTGCTACGCTTCCTTGTACACAGTGCTGCCTTAATAGTGTGAATGGAGAGGGGGTTCTGCATGCAACAGCCATTTCTTCCATGCACGGTACTGTTCGTTCCTCCAGAGCAAGGACGTCTGAGCCATAATGTCTGTTTAAGTATGTAGCCAGTCTGTTAACGTCTCACTTAAGTGCCTTATTTCCAGATATTTCTTGAACTATTTTCTGTGTTGTCACTTGGAACGTATCTTCTAGAGTAGTTGCATGGTGACGCTTACATCAGTTTAATGCAGATGCTTGCCTCAAACCAGACCAATGCCTAGGGTCGGATGGTTGTCCTTATCTGCTCTGAAGGTCTTCCCTAGTTTTAATTCACCACGTAGCCTGTGTCAGCAAGTCTTAGCAATTTAGTACTTAGGCATGACATGCAGATCGGCAGCCATGATTCCATGCACAGCCCTCTAACACTTAGAAAGAAGCTCCTTTCTATTGTCCAACAACAGAGACAAGGGAAGTGCTGTTGTGATGTGCAGGATTCCAGGAAATCCCAGCGAGCCACCTGGGAATACCTTGCATTCATGTGCAATAGTGCAGGTTTATGGTCCGAGCGGTAGGGACGGACTAGGCAGCCTGAGCCTGCTGGGGCTGCTGCTGGAGATCCGCCTTGGGAGAGAATGGGCTACGGCACCCTGCCGGCACAGGTGGTAGTAATTTAGCTCTCTCCTCCACATAGCAGGATGGGGTAAGAAATTATTATGAATTAATTGATGTTTAATTCAGAAGTTACATAAAGTTACCACTACTTCCCCTAAGGAACAACTAAGAGTTAGAACGGGCTTATCAAAGAGAGCCCATTTCTAGTCAGAAGGTTGTAATACTACTGCATTTAAAGACTATTTTAAAGTAATGTTAACTGAGGGCCTTCTTACCTCAAATTCAACTAAAATTAAATATATTTTAGCATGTCAGAATAGCAGTATTTTTATAGAACCTAGACAATCATTCTGCCCTTTTTCCTTTGGTGTCAACATGCTAATTAGCTCTCTATGCTAGCATAAAGAGCTTAATTTACATTGGATTAATAACCCCCAAACTCACATTGTCGGTACAAAAAGATCAGTAATCTTGCCTGCATTTTTTTCCCCAAGCATCTGTAGTAGGGGTACAAGAATTCAGAAGAGGAGAATGGCTGTTGGTATTTATACCATTTACAGGAGAAAAAAATTGTGAGTAGATTCAGATGGATGCAAAGAACTTGCGCATGGCAGAGTTAGGTTGGAATTTCCTGCAAGACATGAAGCGAGGAAGACTGGAGACCTGCAGGTAAGATGATCCAGTGTTAGCAACAAAAAACCTGCAGTATTCTCAGTTTTTCAAGCTCAACTCTTTCACTGTCAGGGAGTAAGAGAATACTAGCTTATCCTGTACTTTCAGTGTTCCTTTGTGAAGAGTTATTTTCAATACTTTAAAAATACGGTTCTTTTCCTGTAGCCAGGAAAGTTCAGTACATGATGAAGCGGTATCAGTCCTGTTCAGAGACAGTCAGCCTGGCACTCCAGCCAGCTTAAATCTTGCTCCACTTAGTGCTGATAATTTTACTTAGATACTTCAGGTGTCAGGTACTAGTTGTAACTTAGTACTTTTACCGTATGGAAACTAAAATGGTGAATATCTACATTTGTGAGGTACCGCCAGGTCAGGTACCTTTTCACTTGCTCTTGGAGGGGCTAATCGGACTATGGATTCTGCAGGATACGTGCTTGCATGTTAAAAAATAAAGCTCAAGTCTTGAATTCAGGTACTTCCAGAGATAGTAACGCCTTGTCAGTTTGTTCACAATATACATACAAAACAGCTTAAGATGACTGTGAAGGGAAAAGGTCTTTCTGACTACAGTCGTTAGCTCTATGTTCAACAAGGGCAGCTTGCCAATGGGGGGTTTATTTTTGTGGGGTTTTGTTGGGGTTGGTTTTTTGTGTTTTTTTTTTTAACTTAACAGAAGCCTAGCTGTCCACATTACAAATTAGGTACTGTTCAGCCACCTCTTAGAGCTGCACCTTTTAAACCTGGGATGGGTGCGGAGCCTCAGGGCAAGAGACCTGAGTAATCAAGTAATGAAGTATGCAAACAATCAGAAGAGGCTTGAATTAAAAAGGTTGCAATTCTGTTCTTCCACAGCAGAGTTCAGCTAGACAGACAACTTGACACTTCCTTTACAATTTTTCACCTCTAGCTGTTGGAGCCTTCCAAGCAACAGAGTGTTAACTGCGTATGGAATCCAATCCTGAAAGTTGTTTTCTTAAGCTAGTACATTCACTTACCTCAACTAAGACTTGTGTCAAGTGAAATTTGAATTTTTTAAAATAAAAGTTTTATCCCTCAACTGTGTATGGTCCAGTAAATTATTTGTTGGGGCACAAAGCTGAGCATCACTGCATTGTAACAAGAACGTAAGAAAATGTATTCTGTAGCACTGCAGCCATTTTTAAAAGCCTTTCCCTTTATTTTTTTCCATTTTCTGTCCCTCAGGAGTCCTCAACAATTTTTTTCCCAGGTTTCTCACTTGTGCACTTGATTTCCAGCTGAAGTTCAGATCTTAACTGGCATCTCTTACAGAAATAATAATTCTCCTTTTTAAAAAAATCAGTTAAAACATCTGTATGCTACTTTCCTCAATACACAACAGTAGTTTTTGGCCACCACGACTAAGCGAGAAGCAAAAGGTATTTAATCCCCTTCAAGTCAAGGCCATGCTGAACTACCACACAGCTTTACTTTATTCCTAGTTCTGCTTTACCTGCAGCCTCTTCCATTTCTTCAGTCTCTTTTAAGGGAGAAATAACTTGTGAAAGAAGTACGTAAGGCTCCCGAGTTGGTAGCTTTCTCTCATAAATACACTGTTCATATAACAAAGTTTCTCTATGCTAAGAGGCAGAGTATTTCTCCTAGAGGGTGCATCTCTCAAATCAAGCAACTTAAGAACAGCAGGCAGCAGAGACACGGAAGGCTGGCTTACCTACTCCATTCCAAACTCCTCTCCTCTCAGCTGTGAAGCCATGCAGGATCAGTTACAGGCAGGATCCGGTCCAACAGGAACACCCTCATTCAAGCACTGGCTCATGATGGCACCAAACTGTTCTGCAAATTAAGAAACACTTAACTTTGAACAATATTGTCAAAACTGTCCTCAGAGAATTGTTCCTGCGTTCTCAAAGTTAAAGTGAAATTGCAGGTTTGGGGTGGGTTGTACAGTTTGGGTTGTGGGGTTTTTTTTGTGATTACTTCAGTAATCAGAACAGTTTGAATTATTTGCAACTGCTTCATTCCAGGCAGTGAATCTTTACACCCGACCCCCAAAAAATTCAAGGACTACATTCGAGACACACTCAAAGCAATGTACACTTACAGTTAACAAATTCAGCTAATGATTTTGAATATAGTATTTAATGCACTGAATTAAATACTCAAGTCATTAGTTAGGTTCCAACTTGGGGTTCACAGATCTGTTAAGATCATCACCAAATACAAAACACCAGTAAAATCTGCCATGAACACATTAAAGGCTGGATTAGCAGAACGTGGCCAATTCTAGAGATGAAAGAGTGTCAGACAACTGCAGTGTGAAGTCAAGTTTACAGGACCTGGCTGTCACAGCCCATATGTCAGTATTTGAGTTAGTTCTGACATGGAAACAGGCTTTCAGTGTCTGCTATTCAACGGTCACCATTTGGCCAAGCAGCGCAATTCCTCGCTCATTTTTCATTTTGTTCTGTAGTACCTGGAATATCCATCCTCTGCAGTCCCAGAGGAGCACGATTATAAACTGATACCGATTTCAACTTTGCTCCAAATGAACTAAGTATCTTGTGAAATCTGTTTGAAACATTAACCACTTGCATGTAAAACACAAAAAGTCTTACTTTTATAACTGACACAAGTGGTACGTTTCATTTTCAGTTGTATAAATTACAGTTCTGAACGGTAACACACAACTTGCAGATACAGCTCAGGTATTCAGCGCTAGCCCCAAGAAACGAGAAGGAAAGTTGTTATAATCCAGCTAAAAACCTGGTTATTTATGGAGACACCTTAAATACTACAGAAAGACTGGACAGAAACTTCGTTACCTTTGTAACAGTCTGGCAAAGGAAGAACATGTATCCCAATTTTAAGACATGCAGAAGAGAAAGTTTATCCAAGGTGCTGCTTGTGGCCTTTCTGCATGCACACAAAATGACTGGACAACCATCATGGCAGATTTTATATTACTGAACTTTATGTACAAAAGCCGATTTCAAAGAAAACATTTAATGTAAAAACAACGGTTCATTTAAACACCTGATTTTGCTGGGTTTTGCTTGGTTTTTTTTTCCTTTTTTTTTTTTTTTCTTCTTCTTACATCTACTGTACCATTCAAATTATTTTTAACCAGCTTACAGGGAATCTTCAAAATCTATCAAAGGTACATATAGAAAAGGCATCTTTATAAATAGAAAACAAAGGGATTTTTTCAGCTTTTATTATAAATTGACATGACATACAAAGTTTACTGGACAGAAGTAATTTCATTACTATTTTTGGGGGGATCACCAACTTTTTGTGCAAACAATGCTAGCCTTCTTTTAAGCATTAAGAGCATAACTGCTTAAGAAATGACATAAGCAATAATTCTAGAACTACATCTCCCCTAAAATAATCTATTTTTTTACATATGTGCACAGCTTTAGCAAATTAAAGCCAGAGAGAAATGCTTGATGTACTATCCAGAGGCATAATTAGAGTTTGCTAAAACTCAGACAGCTGGCAAATTCAAGAAGTTTGTAATGAAAGCTGCAGTTTCCCTCTTTCCTATTTTGTACACAAAATCAGTGACTAAGAACTTAATACTGGATGACAAATCACATCCACACCATTAGTTAAATAGTCTCACAGTTAAACACATCTTAAGGACCATCAAAATCAGTATTTACATTTTATAAATTTCTGAAGACACCATTAGAAAGCTTATATACCCCTTAAACAAACAGGGAACTGCATCTCATGGTGATGGAATGAAATAAAAAATTAAAAATACCTGTATTTACAGCAGCATTGTTCCTTTATAAATAAAGAATATGAAAAATGCAATATTTTAAGGATAATAAAAAATTGAGGTGATGTCACTCAACCACAGTGCTTGCTGGAATAAACCCTTCGGTGCTGATACTGTACCAGTAGTGAAACCACTTTCCATTGGAAAAAATCTGTAAACGTATGCATAAAATGTGTTAACAGCAGTGCAAAACTGCTCAAATATAGTTTAGTCAGCATCTTAGTATCTGTATTGAATACAATACATCACAGAATACTTACATAAGAAGTGCAACACATTTTCTGGTCCAATTTTACAGTGCATTTTTCCCTCAAGAGTGGCATCTCGAAAGCCAAAGCTAAACCTATGGCCTGGACTTGCAGTCTGTACTCAGGCAAAACAGCAGGCATGAACTTCAAAGGAAGTTAATCGACGTAATGCCTACATACTGACTCTAGACTCTCGGCTTTAGCATGGCACGCTATGATGTGGAACCCCAGGAAAAAGGGTTCCCATCAAATCGTTTGTGTAGCTGTGTAAATGCGTAATAAAAATATAAAGGAGCTAATGTTCAAGTTTAAAATGGTACACTGGGTGATCAATACATCAGAATTATCCACGAAAACCAAACTGCTGGTAACCTCAAAAAGCCAAGGTGGTACTTCACTGTGTCTGTAACGTGAAAAGCCAAGATCTTTCCAAACAGGCACAAGACAAAGGAAGTCCTAAGTTCGCCAACTTTGATAATTTTAGTGTGAAAAAAAGTTAATTTGTAATTTATGATCAATTGGTAAATGATTTCAAATACAAGGATCAAGGTTAAACTTTAAATAGTGAGACGTTATTTTCACAAAAAGCTAACTGGAGAATTTCTAAGAAAAGCAGAAACTGTATCCCAATCCCCCTTCCCCAATGTTTCACAACTTCATGGTAGGAAAAACAGCCAGATACAGATGCAAAAATCTTAATATAAAAACGGTTTTACATATACTTAAATTATGTAAATTCCATAAAGTTCTTAAGACACTAATTACTAAAATTACAAAAAGATTTTCATATTGCTCTTCATGCTCAAACTCTTAGAATATTGTCATTACATCACCAAAACCAATATACATGTACTTGCATAATTAACTGAATAGAAACCCTGTTAAAACAATATCCTTGTTGAAATCATTTATTTCCATCCAGCAGTGCCTGTTTGGAACCTCTGTATTTTTGTGTGTAATTCTTTATAGAGCTCATGCACCCTAGAATGTCACTTCAATGCTTGTCCGTTGAATAGCAATTGACCTTTGACTTCAGAGCTTTTGTTTCTTGCTCTGTTTTGTGACACCTGAGATGCTATCCATTTCTGAAATTCTCTCTCTCATATTATTTTCACTATATCCATTTGTTGTCCCACTTTGTTCCTCAGAAGATTCCTCATCTGTTGGGGAAGCCGATTCTCCTTTCTCTAACTTCTGCTGCATCTCTCGGAGCCTGGCAACAGCTTTGTCTATTGACATTATGCTGATGAGGTTAAAGTCATGCATGCTGACCAGATGTAGCATAAAGTTTCGACACAAGTTCTTCTTAATTATTTTTTGTCCATAGTTTTCCACAAACAGCATACAGGCGTGATTCATTTGATTGTCAGCAATAAACCTGTCAAATTAGAAAGCCATCATTATGCAAGCGCAACATTTTCAACACCAAAAAGATACCCTACAGCATGGTTTATCAATGTATATGCACAGTCCATCTATTACATAGCCTCAACATCTGCAGTAGTGTTCTTTTCAAAGCCACAGTGCTACTAAGTGCAAGAACATTTTTAAAACCTTAAAACACTCAAAAGCTTGTTACCAAATTATCCTTTAATGATCCTTTCCTAAACTGAGCTGAGTTTTAAGTACTTAGTGAATTGCAATGCAAAATGGTCAACCAAATCTATACCATAATTTGTTTGTATCCAAACTAAGCACAGAAACATACCCGTGCTTCATAACGTGAAGATTCCATAATTTCATCACTTCTTTCTCTCCTTCGTTAACATCAGAAAATTCTTCAATTTGCTGGAGAGGTAAAGGATTGGGAGAAAGGACAGAAGAAACAAACACACCCATGAGAACTGCACGTCTGCTAACAAGTACTGAAAGCACACCTAAAATGCAACTTATGCCACCTACATGTCACAGAAATAACTACTGCTGAAAATTCAGGCACTGCAGCACTGCAGTCCAAAAGGTTGGAAAAGTCCTATTACGTAGAGACCTGTGATGATAAATTACTTCCACGTTACATAGACACCCCACTGTGTACTCTTGTGATACCAGCATCACTCCTCTTTGTAGGACGAAACCAGCCACCAACAATGACAACTTGTTAGGGCATATGTGGACGGAGCTAGTTTTGCAACTAAAGATGTACTTGAAAACACAAACGTCAGCTCCATGAATTTCTATCGTTAGTGGCTCAGCATCCCAAAATTTTCTACTTGCTCTTAAAGCAAATACAGCATTTTTGCAATATATGCCCTGTTTGCTCCCTACAACAACTGCAGACCATCTTTTAAAAACCACAATCCACTTAATTTTGTGTAAATGCAGTAATTACAGTGATGGTTTTCTCCCGTAGCCATTCAGGGTCCTTTTCATCCTCACTGTCTACTTCCATTTCTTGTGGGCGGAGAGGTAAACACGTGTCACTGTGGAAATATAGCCGATTGTGCCCGCTGCTGTATGTTCGCTGCTGTTCAACTTCTCCATCTTCAGATTCAAGAAATTCGGACATACTTGCTTTCGTACGCTTTGGCCTAGCAGAAGGGGGAAAAAAAAAAGTAACTGCTTTCAACCATCATATCAAATATGCAAATACTAAGAACCGTAATTCATTAATACAGATTATTCTTCTAGGCTCTAGTTTGCAAAAATATCGGGGAGGTGGGTCATTCACCAGCAGTGAAATAAACCCTGTTAAAACCCCAACACCCGGCTCCAACCCACACTCCATCTTTTGGGGAAGAAAATTTTAGGAAAAAGCAGTTACGCAGAGTTCCATCACTATGAATAGATACCTCAACTGAAAAGATGTAGAAAAATCACAGGTGAAGTTATCATTCTTCAGTAACATTTTATTTAGTCATAAACCACTGTACTTTAATGGTAAGTGAAATATAACACTGCTTACATGCACCTACAGATTTACAGATCCTTAAGTTTCATAAATCTGGTCCATATGCGGTATCACACAAACACAGACAGACTATTTTCCACCTCTCTACCTGCAAACAAGTATGTGTGTGATAGGCGTTCTTTTGACTGGTCCATTGCGACTGAAGGCAAATCCGGGTTGACGATGGATATCCTGGGGATTTCCTGCATAGGAGCCATCATAACACTCATTGATAGATACGTCTATCCTAGCACCTTTTGGATGATACTGAAACAGATAATTGCAAATATACTTAGCAAACGCTAACGACAATTTATCAGGAGGTTTAAACAAGTTACCTTTTCAATTCTGAATACCTTAAGTATCACCCTATCCATAACCTGACAGCTCTAGTTACCTTTCACAACATCCAAATAATTTTTAAACTCTAGAAACAAATTATACTAAAGCTCCCCTGCTCTGTACCACTTCGTTCTACAGAAAACCACTCAGACTAGAACTAATTATAAAATTAAGGAAAATATCAGCAAAAGATTCCTAACAAGCACCCTAGAAATTGGAACATTTCTCAATCTCCTAAAGCTTCTTGCTCCAACCAAATGTAGACTGCATTGCCTTCTGTTATGCCTAGATCACATAAAAAGAACACATTAACACAAAAGCAGCAGCTATAGTCAGAATTCACGCTCCAGTGATGGAGCATTGTTTAAAATATATATATTTAAAACCAAAATAAAAATCAAACCCACAATTTCCCCCCCACCAAGTAACATGCAAACATTCACATAGTATTCAAAGGAAGCTGCATTTAACCTGTAGATACAGTCCTACAACTTAACAGGCTAGCAACAAAGTCACTGCATATGTAGTATCTGTGACAGATTGTACAGCATTTCATAGTCCTAAACTACAAAAAATTTACTTACAACATAATTAAAGATAAATCTGCTGTGGCAAAGTTTAAGATGTTTGAGTAAACTATACAGTTTCCGACAGTTCAGTGTGCACCATGGGCAATGCAAGTCATCTCGGGCTTCAGTCTGCTGTCTCGTGTTGTTGTTATAAAGGAACTGATGCAAACAAAGAAATAGGTAGTATTAACGTCCAATGCGTTTCATTCACTAACTTCTCATCCACCAAAAAAGAGTGGGATGTCATTTCAGGAGACCTCCACAGCAACAGTAAGTTCCTGGGAACACTGCATCAGCTCAGTGTACTGAAACATTGGTATGTCAAGCATTTTTTCCCCCATAGGGAGACCACCTGTCCCCCTCCAGATGTCTTAACAAGAGATGCCTTTTGTATTTTGGAACGTCAGACATGCCCCCAGGAAGATTAGCTTTCTAGAATACTTCCTGCAAGAAGAAATATGTGGAATGGCTCTTAATATGTGAATCTGAGGCCCCTTAAGGCATCCACTAAAAAGGCAAACTGAAATTTCCACCCAGAGAAGTGCACATTTTAATTCCATGCAGTATTTAGATTCTAGTTTTTCCCTCTAACGCTTATTTGCAATACCTGGTAAAATATTCGCAACTTTTGTCGAGGTTCATTTAAAACATCTCTCTCTTTTCTTGTTTGAAGGTCTGTCGGCAAGGATTCTTTCACAGCTGAAAAAAAACCATACAGAGACATACACGTCTTTGGTGAACAGGGGAAAAAAAAAAAAAAAAAAAGACATTGTTTCCTACCTAAGTATGGAAGTTCTGAGAAGGGCACACTGCTGCTGAAGGAAATGGGCTGCTCTATTGTATTTCGACCCAAGTAACTGATATCAGCACCAAGGAAGTCTTGACGCTCAGCTTCCTCCACCAATCTAAGACAAACCCACCACTTTTAAACACCAGATGTATCTCCAGTTTTGGAGAACCCTTCAGAGAACTTAAAAACGGTCAAGTGAAAAGCAACATTTTTCTTACTCCATTTAAGCAAACAGAATTATTTAGCGAAAGCTAAAAGCAGGTGTGGCTGGGAAATACAAGAAACCCTTCCTTCAGATGGCTGCATTACAAATACAATGTTTAAATTCAATTTCAAAAGTTTCCCAAGTAACACAACAGACAACAATATAAAAGGCAAGTAACATACAAAGTATTTAATGAAACTAACAAACTTTAAACCTTAACTCTTACCCCTCACTGTTTGTGTGTATAATGGTGCCGCTCAGTTGCCTCTGAGCCTCTTCCAGACATTTTCATTGCAGTTACATTATTTGCTTCCATACAATTAACAAGAAACCTCACGTGTCTAACCAGGTTTATAAATCTACCCTCAGGAGAGGCCAAATAATGACACTTACTTGATTCCGAATGGCGCAAAAGATGGCAAAACAGTCTCAGCTCTACTGACATAAGATCTTTTAGAAGATGCACTTATTTCATACTTAGTATTTTGGACAACAAGGGAAATTTCATCCTCTTTCTATATGAAAGAGAGAGGCGGCCTGACACTTCAGCCTGCACCACATCAGAGAAATTAGAATTCCATGGCTCAGTTACTTTGAGCACTTTGTAATTACAGCAAAGCTTAAGCTGCCACATTTAGAAAGTCTTTGATGTCTTTATTCCACTGGTTTGCCTTGGGAAAGATGCCAAAGTAAAATGACAACACCAAATTCATATACCCTTGGGAAAGATGCACTGGATCTTTTTCTTTTACTATCAGAACCTCTGACAGACGTTTCCTGCTATTTTCACTCTCCTCTTTTCTTGGTATTCAGAGACTGAAAACAGCACAATCACCACAAATACCTTACAATGCTGTGCACTGCACACTACATTCCTGTATTAAGAGTCTGCTGCACTATTTTGGAAGGTGGCGCTTACTCTAACTTTTATTAATATACTGCAATACTTAGCTTCTCTGATGCAAGAAAACATGGGTTCTATCAGTATGTTAGAAACGCAGCTGTGCCCCATCCCTACTCGCCTCTGTATTTATTATGTAGTGAACTAGTACACACCTTCTAGAGTTAGTCAACATACCGTCATTTCTTTTGCAAGTCTGAGCACACAACCTGCCTAACAAATTACAATACGGGTCTCCAAGAAACTCTAAAATACAAGGAGGGCTGGTATGAGGAAGTAAAGAGAAAGCAGAACAGCTCTTACAGCGAAAGTTCAACTACTTCCTCGCTTCTGTTACCCTTCTTCTATTGGAAATTACTTCATGTTTGTGTGTGTTAAGTGTCAGTCATTCATCCTGACTTGAGAGACCTAAGCGTCTGTAATCCCTAGCTCAGGTAAAATACTCGATTCAGAAGACAGGATTGAGTCTTATTTAAATATTCTTGTACTCCTTCCAAAGACAAAGATGTCTGTAGGTTGGCTGAGGATGTTAGGGATCATTCTAGACAGTGGCTTCTGCACAGGCAGGGGGGAAATTCTTCTTGCTTTAACATTTGTATTACTACACACTAAAGCTCTAGAAGTCATGAAAAGAACTGCCACTCTTAGAAAGTCTTGCCAGAGTTGCGCTATCATTGACTCATCAAGTTTCCCAATATATACTGCAATACAACTGCACAAAAAGCATGTTTGTAAAAGCAATGTTTTTTCCATCACAGTAATTCCCTTGCTGTCACTACTGCAGCTCCAAAACCTCAGTTACATATCCAACACAAAATCAGACCGAAATACCATTTTGCACAAATTCTCCAATGCACTACCAATGACGAACCCCAAAACTTCAAGCAAGACAACTCTTCACAAACAGTGCCTGGCCACATACCCCAGAGGCGAAGCCTGGAGACAGAACCACTGCACTCCAGATAATTACTTCTATAATAGGGACCTAGAAGCTTCCTTAATCACACAGTCCCAATCTAGTTACAAGCTTGGAAATACTGATTACTCTGAAGCGAATCGGGTGCCAGTCAAGAGTCTAGGTACGTTCATAGATGTTTAAAAAAAACAGGAGCAGCCTGTTGTCTTCTGTACAACTTAAGTTTTCCAGCTGTCCTTGGGCCTCACCTGCAAACACAACGTTCGAAGCCAAATTTACAAACAACTGTGAGCCAAGACAAAAGAAAGATAGCATCTAGGCCAGCCTCCACTGCCACTTAGGAATCAAAGGGGAGTTTCAGACTAAATATGACCTTGAGACAGGAAACTGCTACTAAAAAAAAAAATAAAATAAAAAAGGACACAATAGTCAAAGATGCCTTTTCTATCTAGTATCAAAAAGTATTTTAGTAGCAGCTTTTTGGAGCTAAGCTGTCGGACAGCAAGGAAGAAACACTTTTTTTAGAAACATATTAACAAAATTGCAATTAAGCAACTGAATCATAAATTTGTATTTAAAAATGTAAAAGCTACATTAAGTTTAACTTTTGGGTATAATTATAACCAAATAGCATGCTACCTGCTGCACACCTACATCACTTCGCGCAGTTTTCAGTAACTTGACTGCAGTACACAATCAGTTACCCCCATCCCAGCAGCTATCCCAGTATTTTGCAAGATGATCTAACAACTCTTGATGGAGAAAAAGTCATGGGGTTTTCATATCTAAACGCATATTGTAATACTACAATCTTCTGTAAAACACAGCAAGCATGTGTCTGTTATTGTTTCTATATCATGCATTAATTAGAAGTGTGCTATCATACATTTTTTGAAAATTATTAAGGGTCAAAATTTCTAAATCCATTAAGGTTTTCAAAGTAAGACCCAGCGCTGATATTGATTAGCTAACCTTACACGAAGGGAAATACTCCCAGAAGACCTTCCATAAAGAAACTGATCTTGAATTCATATCTGGTTTTTTAACATATACCTACAGAAATATCAAAGGACATTTTACAATTTTTCTAAATTAGCGCTTCAAATCACCTCTGTAAATTCAGGCTAAATAGAATTTTATATTCAGCAGCTTCACAAGACAAACTTTTGAGTAACAGCAACAGCAGAGTGAGTAGTTTCTAGACACTTCAGTAGCTCTTGAAATGATGTGTTTAAATATATAATGGGATATATTAAGGTAACAAAACCTATAATTTTAGATTTGCAGTGAGTATTAGCAGACTGGATTAATGTATTTAACGTTATGTAATCTCCCAAGTAGTGGATCAGATTACAATTGTAATTACATTAAATTTTCAATGACACTGTGGCCGCCACAGAAGTACCAGTGCTACACCACAGAAGTACCAGTGCTACATTAAATACAAACCAAGCAAAGAAGTAAAAACAATTGTACACTACTTAAAAATGTTTCCACGCAGCAAGGTTAAGCAACCCAATTTTAAACAGTCTGCTTTTAATGTGATATATATTTAATGTTATGATACAACAGTTCAAAACCTGTTTATGAAGTTTGACAATATGTAAACTCTTCTGGAAAGAATATACAGGAACTAACTTGCAGAAGGAAACAACACCAGTTACATTTCAGATCACTGAAAAAGTCCAAAGTTAAAAAGCATTTATTTTAAAATTACAATGCTCTAAACATTAATTAATGACTAGGAAGAAACAAGTTCAATAACAGTTACAGATTAATTTACATATAACAAATACAGACTTACCTTACATTGTAGTAATAGTTCGCGGACTTGCTATGTTTTTCTCTTACCTACACAGAATTATATTTAGACTGTACTAACTGTAAGCTGCATTCTACCTAGGCAACCTCAGACTGCTCAAAATTAATAAAAGCAGAAAGAATCTTTAGGCCCAACAGAAATCTTTGTTAACTGGTGTGAATATGCAGAAAATGCAGCTAAATAATATATATAGTGCTTCCATCATGGGATCATGCCTAGACACCAAACTATGCATCCAGGGGTTTAGTGCCAGTTCATAAGCATTCTGGAAGAACCTGAGTTACATTTACACCACAGACACACAAAAAGTGGTGTTTTAGGCAGTTTCTGTCACATTTCACAGTAGCAGCTATGTTTTCCAAGAGCTTAATATATATCATACAAGAGACAAATTGTAAAACTATATTCACTAAAAAGCATAAAAAAAGAACTTACTAATACTACAAATCCATATACTTGGATTAGTACTACTGAATACAGTAATTAAAACGAGTAGAGCAAAAGAGACAAACCCAGGAAGTCCTGTTCACAGATTTCCCCCGATTTATTTCACATCAGGATTTGTGAGCATTGTATACAATCACTTCAATATTGTCACAACTTCAAAGACTCCACTATTTCTAGCTTTTAAACTTACCTGAAGAATGTACAAAATATGGGACACAACAAAGCCCATTCATTTTTGCTCTTCATTTTTAAGATAACCTGAAGCAGTTGCACCAGTGGGTCAGGAACCCTGAAGCACAGAAGTGCTGAGCAGATGATTATTCAGCAGCAAAACTAAACTTTGCTTACCTATGGTCTGAGTAGGTTTAACAGAATTGGGCTTGTTTTCTTGAGGGAGGCTTTCAGAATTTCGCGTTGCAAGAGGCTTAGCTATAGGAGCTGTAGACTTATCATTTGTGTCTCCTGTCCAACGAAGAGTAAACTGAAGCGTAGGTCCCTGAGAAAATGTTTCAAATGGAGGCAATCTCTGGGCAGGGGGGGAATGAAAACAGAACAGCAGAATTAGTGTCTTCCCATGTACAAAAACAATCATGAGAAAATATTGACAGAATGGGCACAGATGTAATTTTTTAATCACCTGAAGTCCTTATGTTTTCAACATAAGCATACACATTTAGATATACTAAAATAAAAAAGCTGAAAAAGATGACTATGCAATTTCCTGCACATTACTAAGCAACCACCTCATGTACATACTGTGGCACACATATTGATCTTTGTGAAACACTAAACAGTAAACAGCATGGGCTCTGACTAGAAAGAAAACAGCACTTGCCCACCACCCTGCTGCCAACGTACTTCTCTTTCTACTCACACCTACTCCTAATTCTGCAGTCCAGTACTGTATATTAATACATGAGCTTTAAAAACCGTACCACTGTCTGCTGTAGAAATGCTATTGTAATATTCTCCTGTGGATATGTTCTTCTATTCCACTCACTTATCAAGTCAGTAGTAATAAAGAAATAGAAGAGACCAGAGTCAAAACCAAACTCCTATTAACAAGTATCATACCCTAAATTTATCAATGATATTACAGAATTCCATCCTAAAAGCTCTTTATTATATTTAGGTCTCATTAGTTTACAGAAATGCTATTGCAAAAAGAGAAAACCAATGACAATGTAGTTTTTTCTGGGTGATAAACACATTGGCCATGACTATTTTCTGTTCTCTTCAGGGTAGCACCTCCAGCTTGAAAAACCTCTCTCACATTGTCCCGACAACAGAAAGCAATTGTATCCCTGTCTCAGTTTAACAAAGTTACAGCGATTTATATGTATCTTTTTAAGCACATTTACATGTGGAGGATCACCTCCTCCGATCTTCCTAAAAGCCGTTTCTAGATTTTCAATTTTAATTTCCTGAACAAAGTTTAATGGAATCAGTATTCCAGGTAAAGGCTGAACTGGCTAACAGAGCTTATAACTATGTTTTTACTATATACTTTGGATCACGTCTACTTTTCCCATAATTGTATAATTATGTTGATACACAACTATTTTGCAAACATTTAGAATTTTCATATTTTTCACATCACTTACAACTGATACTCTCCCAGGACACAAGAGCATGTGACCACGTAAATGCATACAACCACCTACATTCACTGTATCACCAAGCGTTGATTCACCTCAGTGAACAATTTCTCTCTGCACAACACTCCTACACTGACACACCCTCTTCCTTTCATCACTAAATTTCATCAGCATCTTCTGAAGGGATGTATATAAAATCACACCTGTGAAAGCTCTGGGTTTCTATTTCTTTCCCTAGAATATTCTGCTTCTGCAGTTTCTTCCTTTTGATTTGTCCATTTGAATTTATTATAGTAACAAACATTTAATTTGTCTGATTTTTGCAAGACAGAAATTTAGAAGTCCTTGAAAGAGACAGCTGCCCTACCTACAGTAGTGAACATGTTTGCATTAATGATCTAGCGTAGCCAAAGCCTTCCTAAACCAAGAGCTAAACTAAAACTTATGCCCATACATCCTGAAAGAGAAGTACTATTCCCTGTTAAATTTAATCCATTTTCAGAGGAACAGCCACTGACTGCACTTCAAATTGTCTTCCACCTTAATCCAGACCATTTTAAGTGAAGACAGGTCTTTCCACCACTAAAACAAGCCATACCTTCCCATCAAGTATCGTTTCCCACGTTGCTCTTTTCTTGCTAATGGGACACTCTTCCATTTCCTGCATGGCCACTTCATATTCCCCATCCAGAAGCTGCAAGCGCCTGTCAAGACAGAAGTAGCTCATTTGTATTGTTTGCCTATTAAAATATAGAATACATTTCACAGTAACTAAGCTTCCATGAACCTAAAGGCAGATTTTCTGGCAGATTTATTTGGCAACTAAGTGTGAACCTCAGGCAAACGCTATCCATAACAAAAAAGCTGCCCAATGCCAAACATTAATGCAAAAGCATCCATCCAAGCAATTCCAAGAGATGTAGGAAAGCTATTGTTAATACAAAATCAATACTATGACGGCAATCTTCCTGTGAAGAAACAAAACCTGAACCGAGTGACACCCCCTCCTAATCACCTCTTATTTATTCTTGCTTTATTAATAACTAGTCTATTCCAGAAAACCAGTATGACCTCTAATCAGACCTCCAAAACGTAAGAACCCTATCTTAGTATCAGAGCCATGTCAGATGTAACCTGAAGAGGAGTTCAACATAGTAAATATAAAGTACGACATTCTCAAAAAGCAAACAAAATTGTTTTACATAAACTAGAATGGGTAAGTCAAACATGTTAACTAACATGCCACATTTTCACCTTCCTTTCTCTCTCACTCTGCTTCCGCCTATGTAGCAGTCTGTTCAGTGAGGCTTGTGAAATTCTGATTGCTACTGAAATAATTGTATTTTGTTGCCAGTTGCTGAACAGCAGAGGAGAAGCAGAAAAGAAAAAGCAGTGAATCAAAGGTATAGTCTCAGGAACACGTTTCACGGATACATGCGTTTTAAAGATACCAACAAAAATCAGCAAGCAGTATCAATTTACAATACAAGCCCACTTTCCCAATATTTTCTATTTTTTGAGACTTTACCTTCTGAAGCAATGGCCCTGAATTCCTGACAAGAGATCATAAGCTACAGAAGCATCATTCAAAATAAACAAGTTGCTGCTAAGTTCTGTGTGAACGCACGCAACCTGTTATGCAGTTTGTACTTGGGAATTATGTCTTGCAGAAAAAGGTTGTTTCTAGTTTCAGTATTCTACAGTAAGATACTGGAACAGGTAAACTACAGCCTATCTTTTTCTTTTACATATAAACTATACTACAGCTGAAGTATCCCAGCAGAATAAAGTTATAAACAATCCAAGTAAGCCACCAGAGAACTTTCATTCTGTTTCTTGACAGCATCTTGCTAACCACTAACTCCATCACTTACTCTATTTAGAACAGCAAGAGCTTCCAAAGGCAAAAAAATATACAGATAGAGAAGATAATGGCCTTAAGACAATACTTTTCCTAGATCTGCATGATTATATATAATTGTTTTCCAGGCCTGGAGTCTGGGTAAAATAACTTATTTTTCAATTACTCCATCAAACAGGAGACTAACTTCAAGAGGTTAACATAAATTAATACCTTATGCTTTACGAAAATCCACAAATAATTCATCAAATTAACAGCTTATATTTTGAAGATGGCTTTCCACACAAAGTAAAATTTTTAAAGATTTTTAAAAAAATACCAGTTTTTATGCATGATTTGGTTCTGCTGCAAATCAAGACAGTGTCACTTGTACAGCAGCATGTGTGAAAACGTCCTTGCTTATGTATTACTGCTACAAAACCACCTAATGGTTTGTATCATGTTTAGCATATTAAAGTTCCCCAGCGCATTTAAGTAATAGAAAAGAACAAAAATATTGTCAAGACTTCTAAGAAGGCAAGACATTTCTTGAAAAAACTCTACTTGAAATGTAAGACTTCTAAAATCATATTTGGATAAATGACCATTTTGTCAGAATCACTTGGAGCCATTTTAAGCAGCTTTTTCTTGAAGCTATATCTGTATTTTTACTAACAAAGAGGTCATCTGGTAAATGGTATGCCACATTTTCTGAATTATCTGGATTGCTCTAAGCTATTACCACATGCGAGTTCACCCCACTCCACCTTCTTTAAAATATATTAAGTAGCATCAAGATAACATATATTAAAATGTTTCACCACACTTAAACTACATGACAGAGTAAGCCTATTATGATTTTAATTACTACTTTGATTTCACTGTAGTACTGGAGAACTAACGTCTTCTTCAGGTGTTAGCAGAGTAAGATCTGTGACTGCATCAGCAAGAGTCTGGGCACAGAGAAAATTATGCCACCAAATAGCATGTGAGCTGCAAGCATATTTCAGAGACTTTTTGTTTGTTTTACTTCTAATTATGCTGTCACTGATCTTTAACAGAACCACAGAAATTATAATTCTCAAAAAATTGACAAGAAACAAACCGATGCATATTAACAGACAATATTTAAGTTCATAAAAGAGAATTATTTACAATTTTCACTGAACAGGTCTCAAGTATAAAGTGTGCATTATGAAACCTGTAGGCTTTGGTGTTTGTTTTTTTTTTTTAAAAAAAAAAAAAAAAGACAAGCCTAAGCTGTTACGGTAACTGCAAACTAAAAAAATGCAGCCAAAGACAGCCAACACTGAAAATAAAGAACAGATCTAAATTTAATACTAAACAAATTCATAATGATTAACAGAAACAATATTTATTTTGGATAATATTACCTGTTTTTATCAAATACAGTCATTTGTGCTACAAATGTCTTTTCCCCATCTTCACGATTTGAGGAGTTTCTTTTTCTTCTAGCTGGAAGCTCCTCATTGACATCTGTACATAAGAAATATAGTATTCATTATTATAGAAGCACAAATCCAAAAGATTCATACATACAGCTTCTATGCAACTGTAAAATATAACTGGCTGTTGATTACATCAGATGTGTCATACAATAGAAAAGGACAGTATTTAATGAACACCTCAATGGCAACAGGAAGAACACTTAGCTTATCAGCAATCATATTTTATGTAAATTCACATATATTTATAGTTTAGTCCTTTTACTCTGTCAACATAAAGAGTTTGGGATTTGATCTTCCTCCCCTTGTAGCTAGAAAATAGCGAGAAAGTTTTTCATTCTACATGTACTCTCCAAGGCTGCAACATAACCTATCTTGGTAAGATTAAAAAAATAGCTTTTAAATAATTGTTACCAAGGTTTTCATGAGAGACCACAAGTGCACCTATAGCTGAGTCAGTAGTGACCAGTGTTGCTGTAGGTTTAATGATACTCACAGCAACCACAGGGCTCTCTTACATTATTCACCCTCCAACAGTGTTGCCTCACACCTTCACTATCACACGTTAGTAAAAATTGGTGTTAAATTTACACTAAAATAGAAGCACAGTTTCTAGCTACCAACTGTATTTTAGCCCCATCTTGAAACAGACCGAAAACACATGAAAGCCAGTTCAGCCACTCATCTATTACTGGCCCTTCTCAAGGGTATGACCTATGCTGCACATCAAGACAACCGTATACATGCCTGCAAGATAAACCCTGTAAAAGCGTATTTAAAGACTGAAGTTACCAATGTTTTCATTAGTTTCACCATTGATCAGTCCATTAAACTCTCTTCTTCCTGGGCGAGTTACTCTGAATAACAATGAGTAAGACTTCACCATATGGCTGTTGCTTGGTTCAAACTCATTGCTGGAAACGGCAAGTGATGGGAAGTTGCCTGGTTTTATTTGGCTGAGGTCTGGGTTTAAAGGCACCTGCTTTTTACCTGTAGGAACCTGTCTTATCGGACAACTGACGTCCTGCAGGAAAACAAGAAAGCCAAGGTTTAGGTTTTTAGAATACAGAGTAAAGACATTTAGTGTTGAAATTTATATAATTCATGAACTGTACTTGTCCTGCCATCTTTTTGAAAATAAGCCTTGCAACAGATGTAAATCAAAAAATCTGGAATAACAATCCCAGGTTTTAAATGCAAAAACAGATATTTGAAAGTGTAAATAAAACTGGCATTTTATAACCACTTCTGGCAACAACCATCTTTCTCTAAGTGATTGAATTAACACTAACATGAGTCACTCAGAAAGACTGTAGAACAGTCATTAATACTAATTTAATTCTGTTTACCTAAAGAAATTAAATGTTTTGGTTATACATATATATTTCAAGGGCTTCCTATCTTCTCCTTCCAATATTATAAAGTGCACTTTGCGCTATCTGGGAGATAAAGAACCACCTACCGAGGATTTATTATACTCAGTATCTCTCAAATAGATCATTGAATACTGTGTAGCATTGGAAAAACAAGGCAAGACGGCCTAAGCATGAAACTTGCAGCAAAACATTTCAAATAACCATCAGCACCTCCTGCTTTTACCATATTCATCCATACTATAGCAAGTAACAAAATGGCTAGAAACAATATTAACTCTTAAAAACATGTCAAAACAGCTTAACATTCTTAGAGAAAATACACAATGTTCTGACTGCAAATCTTTGCCTTTTTGGTTAAAAATTACAGCCTGCATTACTGAGCCTCCCATATTCCCATAGCTGTGAAGATAATTTGCCAACTGGTGTGAAAAACATAGCTAAAACAGCAAGCAGTTTCAAAGATGCTCTGAAAGAAAGATGAAAATTGTTTATGATTCATAGTAGCTAAAATCTGCAATAATTGAGATATCAACGTAAAAAACATACGTACAGAAAAAGCAAGGGAAGAGACAAGACTTGGCAGATGACTGGGGAGTTCAAAACAATTAGAACTTGTACCTTTTTATTTATAAACTCTAAAAGGCATAGACTACTTTATGATTTTGTGATTGCCTGGTTAACTTAAGCCACTGGACATCACAACAGAATTAGCTTCATGACGTGATACAAAAAATCTGAAGTAAAAAATAGAGGTGGCTGAAATTCACAGAGTGAATCTGACTTACAAGCAAGCTGAATTCTGTGAATAAAGCAGAAGTTTTTTAAAAACTTCCAGTTATTTCTCACAAAGCAGAGCAAAATCCATATATATACACACACACACACACACACTTCTTAAGAATCCCTTACCTAGTCAGTAGAAAACTTGACTAGATTATTTCTTAAATTTAAAGACAAAATTAATCGCAACAAAGCATCATTCCACCACTATCTTGTTGTATGGTAATGTTAATTAGATGTTCCAGAATCAGGTAAATATTTTGATTTAATATACATTAATAGTTCGTTAAATAATTTTTACCTTTCGCTTCTTGTGGCAAACTTTCACAAGCAGTACTTCCAGGGTTACAGAATTTTGTTCATTCTCTGAGTTTTGCGATGGCTTATCTAAACAGAAAAATATTTTAAGTTCTCAGACAGTGAAGATCTATTCAATGGTGTAAATCCACCTGCAATAACTTTTTAACCACAGTACCTCCTTTAGCCATATTCCAAGTTTCAATTCTCCCCAAACTTACTGCAAACTCCCACTTGAAAACATATCCCACCAACTATTCTAATACTAGCAGATGAAAAAGCATAGTTGATCTCCAATGTTTAAAAGAATATGCTTTTTACCTTTGGAATTGCCAAAACTTTTTCATGGCAGAGAAAAACAAGACACAGGTAGATTTAAGGAAAATCAGAATTACAAATGAGTCAAATTGTTCCCTACAATTTTTTTTTTCTTTACAGCTCGCAAACCTAGAATTTGGTTTGCATGAGAACTTCAAGACCCAGATGCCATCAGACAAGCAAAAGAAAAAAAAAAGTAAAGGCTGTGCAAGGTTAAGTGTATGCACAATAGCTGTTAAAGGACTCCTGAAAAATAACTGAAAAAAGTATTAAATATAAGACTTGCCTTCACAGTCTCTGCAGTATAAATTTCCTAGAGCCTGGAATCTTCAAGACAGCTACTACCAGCAGTATGATCAGCAATGCCAATTAAGAACTGCCTTACAAAATGAATTTAACCGTATAGTAAGAGAACCTTTAATCATGTGAATTTCTATTTATCCAGAAATGTGCTCTTATATGGAAAAAGAATAAAAAGATAAAACTTGGTTATGTATCCAGTTAAAAAACAGTTTGTAGAAAATTCTGAAAAACAAGGATCAGTCAGAACTGAATGAATCTATAAAAAGTTATTTCTGCTCTTTTAAAATCTTACAAATAGCATTATGGGCTTAAGTTAAAAAGCACAATGGCTTCAACTTGGTCCATGTCACAAAGAATCTAACATTCAATGAAATACTTTGTTATGCTGATCAGAATATAAAGAGCAAAGCTTTAGCATAGTAAAGACAACATAACCCATGTCTCTTCAGTTGCTTTTCTCCTGACACTATAAACACATTGAACAAGCTTGATGTGTTTCAGTTGAGAGAGTTCTGGTAACTCATCGGTATTTTTTTTATTCTAAACACAAGACACACAAACTCAGGCTGGGGCAGGGGGGAACCCAGCCAAAAGTCTACCACACTCTCAAGAGTTTCTAACATAATTTCTATCCAGACAAGTATATTAATTGCACCAGCTTCGTTAACTTAAATATTTCCTATATTTAATATTCACTACAGCATACATTAGTTCTGTTGGTGGTATCTTTTTCTATGGAACAAATGATCATCAGGGTTTCACTATATGTAGTAGTCTCAAAGTGAAATGTCTTCATAATTAACAGTAGTGTCATGTACCCTAAACGTTCAAAAACACACAGAAAGTCATCAACTATATTAACACCTGAAAAACCTACTTCAGCCCATGTCTGCGTATGACACCGTAATAAAAAAAGCAATAAAGTCTGTCAGAAAAATCTGTGGAACAACTACCCTATCCACTAGGTACTTTAAATTCCATACGTGAGGTTTACTACTGCATACTGTCCTGGAAGAATCAGATTTTGAAGTTACATATCTGAATTTAAGACCCATCAGCACACCCTTTACCTTTATTCTATAGTTCTCTCTTCTTATCACTAGCTGCCCTAAAAGTCTCCTGTGGTTTCCCAGCTTAAATATTCAAGGCAACATGTAACATGATGTTCCCAAGCGCAGGAACAAGATGAATACCATCCACTGAGACCAGCAGTATTCTGAAGTTCCAGAAGCAAAATGTTCCCTATCTACTGATTCTAAGAACTTCCTCAGAATATTACAGTTTGATAAAGAGGGGATTCTGAAATCTAGACAACTGCAACTCTAACTTTCAAATATCTCAACGAATAGATCCAGTTAAGCATAAGACACTTTGAGGGAACACACCAACTTCCAGAAAAAAGTACAAAACCTGTTACATGAATCGTATTAGCTTTTACATTCAAAGACTAATATACCATTCAGAATATTTGTAACCGAAAAATTAGAAGCATCACTTTGTTTTAATAGATAAACAGCTCATTTTTTTCAGGGAAGTAAAAAGACAGTGAATTTACCATGCCTATACAGCACAACACATGTCACTTCTGCTTTTGTTAAAAGAGCAGAACCTGTCATTCTGGTCCGTGAATTCCAGTACGCCAATTTTGAGAGGTAAAGACTTATGTGCATAGAAGACATAACAGAATGACTGGAAGTCACTAAAACATGATTTCTGTCGCTTTTATAATCACTGACACGGCCTTTGCCTCATTTCTAGGCTCTACTGGATAAAAGTTATTCTCAAAAATTAAAAACACTGAACCTTCCAACTATTTGAAGGCTGAGAGTATTTTAAAGCTACTTCAAATACCCCAAAGACACACTCCTAGAAAATCACTTTCTCCAGGAACTCCTCAAGGTCTGTTTCAGTTTGAATAGATGATGACTTTAAGTATTTCTCAAAATCACTGTTTTGACTAAAACCCCAGAAGGCTTATCTGCTTAACATTACAATTACACTACAACATATTTAAAGTGCCACTGAAAGTATTGTAACTAATGGGACAGTCTGAGCTTAAATGAGTTAAAATCTGCATCCAAACAGCAGAGATTAAAAATATTCAAATATTCCCCTCACAGATCTATACTAATTTCAAAGGTGCTCTACAAATTCACAGTATAATGAATGAATTAGCAAACATACCATTTTTATGGAAGAACCCAGTAAATGTAAGTTGCAAATGAGCAGACAAGCTAAACAGAAAAAAAGAAAGGAAATGTTAGATCAAATAAATATTTTCTTCTCACAGCAGCCACTCCATTCACTGATGTTTAGGACAGGCCTACACATGAGGCAATACCATAATGAAGCAGTCCATCTTTCCAACTTGGAATCCGCCTGGATACAGCAATTGCAATTGATGCAAAGATGCAGACCAGTTTTCTCTTTGCAGACTGATTCTCTCTGTCTATTCTATGACTTGATAATTAATTTAAAAAAAAGTAGGGGTTTAAACACTACAGTAGGAAAACATTGTCTGAAGACGTGAGATCTTGCCTTCACAAGCAGGCAAACGCATTTCCTAGATATTCATCCAACAGAGATGAGGTTTGGTGGAAGTTTTCTAGAACTTCATCCTGAACCATGCATTTGGTATTGAATTTTTCTTCTTTTTTTTTTTAAACTAGTATTTTAAGTTCAGCAAGGAGAATCTTTACAATGGGGAAGCTAAAGCCTTAGAAATAAAGATTAGCAGTCACATCAAGTCCATATCATCCACAACACATGCAATCAAAATAATAATTGCATGTTTTGTTTCACAGCACTGCAGCTCATAGCCTATTCTGCTGACTGCAGACCCATTTTATTTCAAATTGTTAAATTCAGAATACATTTCAGCTTAAAGCAAGTATTCATAAACCTACATCAAAGTAAGTCTCAAAAACACTTAGTATTTCTGAAGTATATAATATTGCACAAAATAAGTTACACTAGAACATCACAGTACTGACCACTTTCACTGACTTCTCCACAAGATACAACCTGACATTCAATGCCTAATTTTAAACACAAACACTCCCAAGAGTGCTGAGATGATTAAAGTGCCCAACAGCTTGAGCATCCAAACCACTTCATCTATACCAACTTGCATCATTCATCCATGTTACTCTTCCAGACTAACATATTTTTTGACAGTTTTGAAAGCACAAAAACACACAAATCAGTATTATGACTATTTTGTTTCAAGATTATCTTTATCCTTGAATAGAGAATATCTACCTAGCAAGTAGCCACAATATACAGAGCAAATGATAATTATGAAAAATAATATCCAGTAAATCTATAAAAATTTATACATTTGTTTCAGCAGACTAAACTGCATCTAGCATGGCTGCCTCTGAAGTAGCCTAATTATTTGCAAACACTATGGAAAAAGAACAGTCGATTAAAAACCAAGCAAACACCTCAAAAAAAAAAATCTCAACAGGTCTTCACACATGCAGCAACTTAAATTAATCTTTAAAATGTCTGGGTTTGTTTTAGAATTTCCAGAATGCTTTGTATTTCATGATCTATTCAGTACATTAAGTAGAACAGTTTTAGCAAATTGTCTACAGTTTTTCCACCGAAAAAGAACACAAAGCCAACCTGCAGGACTAAAATAGATCCCTGACAGAACTGTACAGATTAGAAAAAAAAAAAATTATTCAGGAAGCGTTACAATGCATTGGTTGATTTCCATCATACATACTTTCACAAAAAGCTTAGGTGTTTAATTCATACAGAAAGAACATAATTTGAAAAGAATATGTTATGGTCATCATCTATCACAAACACATTGTATGCTACATCACTTCACAGAGAATAAGCTTTTCGTATCGTTTTATTTCAGCACTAGGAAACAGATCGAGAAACAACATACCAGGCACACTTCCTATGCCTTCTTTTGCCATCATTACAATGACAGACTAAGAGGCAAATGAACTGAAATGCATCACTCCCAAGTTTCACATCTCTGCTGAACTTTGACTTTGGCCAAATAAAATATGGCAAATTCAGCAAGAGTTCAGTATTTTTTTCTAAAGCACAGAAGTTACACCTGATACAATATGGAAACAGAATCATTTAGATTGGAAAAGACCTTCAAGACTGAGTCCAACTAATATTAACACCATTGGAAATACACATTAATGTCAACTTCTCTTGTATCTTGATTTATATCAAGCCTAACTAATCACCAATATTTAAATGCAACTTCTGGGAGAAAACAAATCCCCTTAGATATGTTCATTTGGAACACCACAAAATGCAATACTGAGTTTCATCCAACATTTAAGTGTGTTATATAAAGTAAACTCTTGTACAGAAAAGAATTAACATGACAAAACCAACAGGTACACCAGTATAAAGGTAATTACTATTTCACAACTAGAACTCACAGAATAAGCTGTCCCGCCCAATGACAATTCCATATGGAATTAAGACTTGAAATTATCTATTTGTTAAAGAGGAAACACTGTTATTCAAATAGAACTATGCAAAGGTTCAACATGAGATATATATGAAGTCAGACCACAAGAAAAATTTCAGACTAAGCAATACTTCTCACAAGAAAATTTGAAGGGAAAATCATAAGTTTTACTGCCTTTAATAAAAACATTTTATAACTAATTATCCTATTATGGCTTGAGATGGGCAAGATCTTTTAAATATTGTTACAACATTTCAGGGGTTTTTGTTTTGTTGTTGTAGGGTTTTTTTAAACCTAACTACAAACATAAGGTTAAAAAT
>JAVJGI010000001.1:122745182-122757888 GCA_035590275.1 Ibycter americanus | reverse complement strand
CGTCCCGCTGCCTCCGCGGCCGCACAGGTAGCTGGTGCCCCTCTCGCCTGAGGGAAGCCGCCCCCTGCGCGGCGTCGTCCCTGAGGGAGCGCTCCGCTGCCCGCAGGAGCTGCGGCTCCGTCGTTGAAAGAGCCAAGTTAGTCGAAATAGAGGCTTGGGTCTAAGTCAGTATCCGTTTTGTGGTAAAAATGGTTACGCTGGGTCGGACGTGAGGTGCTGCTGGTGTCCCGTAGATTTAACCTTAGTTAACCGTGAGGTTTCCTCAGAGGACGGCGCAAGAAATGGCCCATAGGTGCAGGGAGACTTCCGAGTCTGAAGTAAATATTTCTGGTTTTATTCCCACCTTTCATTGCTTAATGAGAACCCGCGGAGTCCACAGGGTGATAAAGGTTGTGCCGCTGTGGCTACCTTCGGAGCCCTGACAGCTGGCCCGGGACGGCCGAGCAGGCGTTCGGGTCGGGCCTTCAGGGCAAAAGCCTGACTGCCTCACCTGTGTGAGAAAATGTACCAGAGTCCAACTGTGCAATGGGAAAATTCAGTACTGGCTTTATTTAATCAAGTCCTTATCAGTGGTGTGGCAAGCTCGATACGTAAAAGGCTTCGACAGCCATCCCATTTATTTGCTTTTTTTTTGTGAAACTTTTCGAGAATACAAGGTAGGGGGAAAATGGTCTATGTGTGAAAATACAGCCTTGAATTTTGAAACCAGATAGAACTGTGATGCTGGCACTATACCATCTCGGTTTATCTTCTAATTCTAGTGTTAAGGAAAACGAACTGAATGATAATATTTAAGAGGAAAACCATATATCAGTCAGGTGTGCTGTAAATGTTCCTTACATTATCAACAGAGAAGGATTCTAATGTGATGTCTCAGTTGCCTGTAACTAACCTTACTATGTTTTAAGAAAATGTACGTGTATACACAAGTCTTTATCAGCTACTTTTTCCTCCACCCCACCCCGTTTGTTTTTTTTTTACAGTTCCTCAATACTTATTTAATACCTGGAAAGTTCTTTTTATTTTCCAATTTCCTCCCCTCTTTTTCCTTTTTCTGCCTGTCATGTTTGTTTTGGAAAGATCTTTTCTTCCCTTGTGCCTTTTTTTTTTTTAATTACTATCCTTACATTTTTGTCAGGCATTGATGTTTTACATGCAGTCTTTTCTGTAATTTGCTTAAACCTTAATCTTATTACGTTTCTAGAAATTAGTCTTTGCACCATTTAACCTACATTCTATTTTTCTTCCCTCTGAACAAAAAGTGGTATTTCTAAAATACTGTTACACGTTTTAGAGCCTGCTTCTCATGATTGTCTCTGCTTAGTATTCCAGTTTCTTGATCTTCTATTTCCTCTCAGTTTCAATACAACCACTTACTTGTTGTTGCTGAATATGTCTTTACTTACTAGCAGCAGCAGTGTTTAATGCACTGTACATTTTTGCGGACCTTATGTGTAGCTTCTTTGCTCTTAATACCAGGGTACTTCCTGGTGAGCCTTCTGATGCATTGGGTATTTGCCAGTCTTCTGAACTCATTGGCTTGATATCAACAATACACCAAATTAAGAGCATCTTTAAGTGATCCAGGGTTGATCTTCAGGTCAGTGATACCCAGTGCCAAGTGACAAAAGGTAACAAATACTGCAGTATGTGTGAGAAAGGCTCCTAAATGTGGTATAGCTACAGTTTTGTCCTTGGAAGTTGTTTATTGCCTAAAAGCTATTGCTGTTTCCTCCCTACTTTGTTTACAAGCCTCTGCTGCTTTTGGTGGCTCATCCTTCTAAATTTCAAAACCAGGAGGAGGAGCCAGAGGGCAACTTTCCAAGCAGGAGTAAGAAAGATAATTAGGCAATTAATCTCTGGCATTGGAGTCGGATCTGCTTGTGAACAGAACTAAGGACAAGACTCTAGCCTTGAGTGGGACAGGACAGCACAACACAAAATGTGTGCATATGAGTCCTCTGGAGACTGTCAAATAGTAGAGCTTCGATAGCCTGAGCCCGTTTTCCTTAGTTGGTAGACCAACTCTTCATTTTTTAAGTTGTTTAGATCTCCTGCTGCTCTGGGCTGTTCATATATACTTAAAGAGCATAGATAGAATACTGTTGATACGTTCAACTGAAAGAGCCTCAACAACTCTGAAATGTCATATTTGGAGCTTCATAGTATGGATGGCTAGAAAGAGCACAGGGCATAAAATAGCAAGTAACCTACTTTGCAGAGTTAGAAGCAAGAAAATACATATTCCTTTTCAGAAAGATGGAAATTATTATGGTTTCTTCAGAAGAAATGAGCTGTGGCATGAGACTGTTGTGTCCTTGACCTGCCTGATAATATAGACCCCTACAGATTTTACAGATGCATTTGTTAAAAAATAAATAATTTTTAAAAATTTTCTTGTTTATGTATACACCAGGTAACACAAAGAATTTGGCCATATTTAGCAAATGACAGGATATCTACAAGCTAGTAAAAATGTGTTTTCTAATAACGTAGTCAAAAAAAAGCAGTGAAATATACTGTACCTTACTGAAATTGATATTAACTCATAAAATTAGAAAAGTAAAAGATTATGACAAGCAGTGTATTTTTTTGCTATAGATATAGAAAGTGTCCTAACATAATGCAAAAAAGGGCAGTTTAATAAGTTTAATATGATAAATGGCAGAAACAATAATTTGCAAACCAGGGTTGCTATTGGAACAAACCCCTGGTAGTGAAAGCAGAAGTAGTTGGCAGAGGTGCTTTTATGGTATGTCAGATTTTATGTCTTGAGATGGCCAATCCATTCTTGTTTTCATGTACTGCTAGTGGGATTTGCATTCGATATCCGAAAGATCAGATTTGTCTTCTGCAGATTGAAAGCATATGCTACTTCTAGATCTCTTTTTCCTAAGGCTTTTTGCTGCCTGTACCTACCCAGCATTCCTGTCATCTTGAAAGGCTAAACTGCAGCAATTTTTACCTTTTCAGATATGTATGAATAAGTGCACACATATTTTATAGTGCTTTATGAATTTTTTCTTCATTTCATAGTAACATGCTTTTCCTCATTGTCTGTAGTACCCCTATAGCTATGCTACTTAACTTTCCAGCTTCTAGTCCTCCAGATGACTATATCTCAGCACAGGAATATTTACAAAGTAAATCCTTTTCTAAAGGGGAGATAAATACCTCTGTACTTGGAGCTCAGTCTAAGTGAAAGTTCTGTCAGAATAACAATACTCTTTTCCTCACGTCTTTAAACATGGGTCTGTCTATGTTGATTGTTAGTAACTACCTAAATACTACTACAGATCTAGCTTCTCTTCTGAGAACTTAATTTTAAATATAAGTGGAACAAAAAAGTGGTGCTTATTAGCTGGGGATAAACTTTTGGTCAATCTTTTTTTAAAATTGCTTACAGATTCAGGCCATCATGAAGGCCGGTGTCTGTGTTTATTAGGGAGCACTCATATCACATTGGTAAGGAACTGAAGTTTGCTATTGAGGGTGTTGCTGAGGAGAACGAATCCACAGTAAGTGTTTCTGGGTAGCTCCATTTTGATATTTTGGCCTCGAGCCAATGACCACATTCAGTGGGATTCAAGGGCATCCAGCATGGAAGAGACCTTACACACTCCACTTCTGTGGTTACATCCAAACTTCTTTCTGTTTTCATGCTTCCAGGTTCTTCTTCCCACTCTGTCCAGCCCACCAAACCCAGGTGTTCCAGTTTCTCACCCAGAGAAGTGAGAATGCATAAATGCAGTAGAACTGAGACAAACGAAAATACTTCATGCATAGATGGGAAGATACGGGTCCCACAGCTGTATCACTGTACTCCAAATACAGATCCATTTCAGTGGCATCCCTTTCTTCCACTTACATGAATACACTTCACTAGGTGCTGAATTAATTCCATCTGCAGGATTTACTAATTCATTTTTCAGTTCATATTCTTTATTTCCGCCTAATTCAATGTTGATCAGCAGTAACAGGCCAAGGAAATTATTAGACAAGCCACTCTTCCCTACCTGCTTGGAAAGCAAAAGTCAACTCCCACTTGGTGTTTTCCCAGTCTACAGTCAACAGAGTCTTTCCCAGTCCTAGTCAACGGAGGCTACGTAGTATTGCAACTGGAGAAAGGGAGCAGCTACAGCTGTCTGGGTAATAGCTCAAGAGTGCGTAGGCGGAGTACTGGGTATATTTAGGATGGCAGGATCATATTGCCGTTTGGGTGGCAGCTCTGTTTCGCTTTGGTTTTCTGCATGTTAATGTCTAGTGCTGCCCTGCTTTTATAAGCAGGTAACTAAGAAAAGAGAAAATAAACTTTACTTGTAAGGGAACAACTGTAGTGAAGCATGGCAAAGGGAAGAGCTAAGATCTTACACAGCAATCCAAGTATTCTGATGTATAGCTATGAATGCGGTATGTGCAGAAGATTGACAGAGCAGCCACTTGTGATTCTCATTCATGTGTTTGGCTGGGGACTGCTTTTGTACAGAGCTGTTCAAACGTATTCCAGGAGCACAGTACTCAAGGAACTTGGCCCTCAGGGAATCTTAATGCACCCATAATGCACAGCTTTCAGTGAGCAGGTTGCTTATGTGTCTTGAATTATTGTAGAGAGTGAAAAGTGAATGCACAGTATGTTTTGCACCACTGAGTCACCTATCTTCTGCATTCACATGGTGAACAATAAGTGGTAATTGTTAGTCATTATTGCTTAGTAGAAGTGTGTGCTCAGGAGTTGTTTCTTGGAGTTCTCTTAGTGGTGTTTTAATGTCTCTTTCATGACTCTTCTACAGTGAAATTTATTTCCTGGTTTTCAGTTAATAATTTATTTTGGATTGGTAGCTTTTTAGCAGTAGTGTTTGTCTTTAGTGTTCAGATAGTGGACTAAAAATACCAGAATTGCTTCAAAAGCATTATGAAAAGCCTAGGCCCGATATATTAATTTGCTCTAGAAAGGCAGGACATCGATTTAAGTGTAAGCCCAGAAATGTACCAAGGGTAAAAACATTAATTACAGAAAAATAAATCTCCTACAATGAACTAAACCAACAAGGTTTATAGTGTAAAAGCAGGAAGTTCAGGATAACATCCTCTTAGTTTTAAAGACAGAGTCTAAAATAAGATCTGTAGTCATATAAGATTGGATGAAAATCAGAAGGAAGTGTCTGCTGAAAGAAAACAACGTAATGTTATTCACCTTTGTTAAAACCTGAATAAATTCCACGTATCACTGAAGACTCCAGACATAGGAAAAGGGCTCATGGAGTCTCTGTGCAGAAGGACTGTTGTTGCTCAGTTTAGCTCATACAGCACTCAGAATAGACCTTTATCTGGCTTACTTGTTGGTCTGTGCCCTTCATTTTGAATGTTTTCATCAAATTTGTAAGTGTTCAAAAAATTGAAGGTGCTTGAGGTGAGGTGTATAAAAGTTCGCGTCCATTTTGACCTCAGAAGCTGTGGATCTTTGTCGTGAACACCTTTTTTAAACTTGAGCTTCAGAAAAGAAAATTGTAGCCTTTTAATATTTTAATCCAGAATTGTTTGCCTTTTTCACAGAAAATCTGTAGATCTCCTGTATATGATAAAGTCTTAGAGGCATGTTTTAGTGGTGGACTTGGCAGTCCTGGGTTAACAGTTGGACTTGATGATCTTAAAGGTCTTTTCCAACCTAAATGATTCTGTGGTTCCAAGTCACAAAAGACACCCACACTGTATTATGTTTAATGTATGGTTCCAAACAAAATACATAGAAAAACCCCCATGCCAAATTTTGAAGTTTGAATGCTTAATACATGGAAATGGAATAGGAGTCATGCTAGTTCATACTGTAATTTCAGAGATCCAGCGTGCGTAGTACTTACTACAAAACTATCAAAAAATAATTGTAAGTGAACTTTCAGGAATTGTGTTCTCTGAAGTCATGGAAACTGTGAAAGATACAGCAACTGAAAAACTTTTGACGGAAACTTAATTATTAAACTCAGAAATGCAGAGGAGAAACTGCTGCAAAGAGAAACTGCTGGAAGATGTGAGAATTAAGTCAGTTACAGATGTCAGTAGAAGTTTCTCACCAAAAAGTCTGTTGTCAGGGCAAGAGTGAAAGCTTCACTCAAAAGGAAAAATATAGGAGGATCAAAGATGCCAATAGATAGTAAAATGAAACCTGAAATTAATTAGTTAACAAATTAATTTCAGCTTTAAGTGAGAGATAAGTTTTAACAGGACCAATTCTTTCTTTTGTGGCTAAACCAAGTACAGGTTAATAAGATGAGAATTTTGAATTTTGTCATCAGCAACTACTTAAATGATAAGTTCAGGGCAGAAACTGTTTCCCCAATGTTTTCCAGTTAGCATAGGTATACAGAATTCACACACGGGAGAGTTTATCTAAGTGTTTCATATGAGAGTTAACATGTTGTCTGTGGTTTTATATGCTAGATGTTGCTTCAGAAGGCTTTTACAAGAGTTTATCTTGATTTCAGAATGCTGCTTGGGATACATAATTCTGCACACTACAATCTGAATTATCCATACTCTTGAAGTAGTTCTACTGGTTGTTGCCGTGACTGTGGTCAAAGTGCTATTGCCATGCTAAACGCATCTCCACAGAAGGAGGTGAGAAACATAGCAGGAGGCAAATTGTGACCAATCCTAATCCCACTTTTTGGAAGGAGAAATAAATGTCTATGTGGCATAATTTGTGGTCTTTCCAGCTTAATTGATGCTGGTACCAACAGCTTTGTGTTTGAAAGATATAAGGCTTTGCTCTGAGCAAGTTCTATCTCTACCTGCCTCGTTACTTATGCTAGTAACCTAAGGTCACCCAAGCTAGGTCACCCAAGGACATGCCACAATTTCATCTACTCTTTAAACCCAGGCAGGTTAGCGAGGTAAATCAAGATTAGCATGACTCTGCTCTTCAGAGCTCTGGCAACAATCCTGAGTGCAAATGTATGTGTAAGGAATAATATTAAATTAAAGGTAATTAAGCAATACATTTCATGGTGTTGACAATTTGGGAGTATGTAGGAGGAGATGACTGATGTAGTTTTAAATTGTTGAAATGTGACTGGCATTCCATTGGATTATGAATTGGCAACTAGAATATGATGACTGACTAGTTGTAACTGCCCTGCTGCATTTAGACAGACTGTCAACTACTTACAGCCAAATGACAAAACCAAATTAAAAGGCATACTTGTAGCCACTACTGTACAAGCCCCTGGAGACTCTGAATAAACAGATGGATCTTGTATTGAGTACCAGATGTGAACTGGCAAGGAAACAATTTCAGAGGCATCATTCCCCTTCACTGAAAATTCCCTGTATATGGATGTTCAGATCTGGGGGCAACTGAGATGAAACAGAATGCCTCAAAACGAGTAGGAGGAAAAATCTGATTCATAAAAATTCAAGTTCAGAGCTAATGTAGAGAAGCAAGTAAAGGTCTTGCCTTTTTTAAGAGACTATATGTAAGAGTAAATTGTCACATAATAATTCTGTTCAGGCATTGAATGAAAATAAGATTTTTTTTGGAAGGGGGATAGCAATAAGAGATAGGAAGAAGAGATAAGTGAGTCAATGAAATTCTAGGAAGCATTCAGATCTAATGCTGCAGGGTAAGGGCCACCAAGCTGTAAGAGTAAAGCAATGCGTTGGCAAAGACAAGCATTTGTCTATCAGAATGGAAAAAGTAATATTTGTGTAGGATGGGTACATGTGCCAGTATTAATGCAGGTATGGAGCAGTCCAACTGACCAATTGCGTAGTCTTAAATATAAGTTATTGGAGGTTCAGCGTGGAAATGCAGCGTTGAAACCACTGTTTATGCAGACTGACTGCTGAGTTTGGCAGAAGCGAAACCAAATTGTCATGTAAATTGTTTTAATTATGAAACTAGAGAAGTTAATATAGTCTGAAGTTTGGATTAGTTTATTTTTGAGAGTAAATTCCAAGCTGCTTTATTAACAGATGTGTTCATATACTTTTAAACCAAAGCCCCACATGCTCAGTAAACATTTTGAGGGCTTTGTTAAAAATGTGTCCCTAAGGATGAACCACTGGCTTATCTAAAGTCAGTGGAAGTTTCCCAATTATTTTCATGAGGTCAGAGCATCATTTTCATTGATTAAAAGGCATCTTCATATAGTATAAGTTAATGATAAAATGCTGTGCATCTGCTGGCATCTTCTAAAAAGCTGTAATTGTTTGTGCACTCAGGCAGTAAAATAGCAGAAACGAATAAGATATATCTAAATCAATTTATAATTTTAAGTATTTGCCTTACACACATTCACCATCATGCATTTTAATGTAGGCAAGACTTACAGAAAAAACACTGTTATTATTCCTAATTCACAATATATCCATTGCTTGCAGACTATATAAATATTAAGCTCCAATAGCTTGCCAGAACTTCTCCTGCAAGGACCTAATGATGGAGTTTTTCTGAAGAGGCTTCATAAATGAAGCAGCAGCAGCAGCAAACTGAGTGACCCTACAGGTGCAATCTGCAGCAGTTGTCTCTCCAGTCTTCCCAACAAGGTTTGTTGAAACTCTGTATCACAACGTCTTTCTTGGTAATGGATCTCTCCCTTAATTTGCACTGATGCATTTGGAATGTCAGCTTCCAAAACAAGGCACATGGGAGGCATTTAAAGTAGATTTTTGAAAGGAAAATGAACAAAGAGCATGTCAGGTTCCATTTTGATTTGCATGACAAATCCAGCATGCAGTGTTCTGGTGGGTCGGGCTGGGCTTGCCTGCCACTCACTGCATTTGTCACTTTGGTTTGAACACTTCTGACAGTCCATTATGTTAATTGTTCTAAGGGTTGTTTTGCTGAGGGAAGAAGAGGAAAGGCATTTGTATTTTTGTACTTTTTCCATTTACAGGAAAGGAGGGATATCTGAGGGAACAGAAAATGTTTTCAATTGGTTTGTGACCTATTTTATTTGTAAATAATCCTGTGACGTCATCAACAAGTTCAGTATTTTAAATCTTATTCGCTCTGTGTGTGTTTTGAGTGGGAAATACTAGTCCTCTAAACTAGAAACTTGGGGAGCCTATTGTTTTGGTGCACACCATTCTTTCTTCCTTTGAGTCCCACAGTGATGGGTCCTGCAGAGTGGTTTGTGCTATGCCTGTATGCTTCTGTCGGATGATATTGTGGTGCTTTGACAAGTGCTAACAAGGGATTTAATACCCAAAGATGCATTGTTGGACACACATTGTTATCGGTATGCAGATAGTATGTGAATAACATGTATCAAAGACCTGTTGGTAGATATGTGTATATGACTGAATTCTCCTGGAAGCACAATTCAAGGTGGAGGTTGCTGTTGCCCCTTAGGGTACACACACTTCTCTATCATCTAGATTAAAACAGTCATGGATTGTTTGGTGGTGGGCTTTGAGTTTCAAAGTTCCTAACTGACTGCAGGTGGCACAACACTGTAGGTCTATCACCAAACGGTATTTTCAGACTGATAGAATGATCAACCGTAAAGTTTGAGGGGAAGACTCTGCTCTTTATGTTTGTGTCTCTCTTTTGCAGCCACTGCTGTTTTTCAACCAAAGGAGAGCTTAGTGTTTAAAGAACAAGGAGAGCAAGAAGATAGAAATAGAATATCACAGAGGTTTGCAGGTAATGACTGACATCTATCTACCTTTTAAGCTTTGAACTCCTACACTGCATGTGGTGTTCTCATTTACATGTTGTGATCGAAGTGCACCATGACAGATAAGCTCTAAATACAGCATGCTTTTATAATATAAAATCATGCAATCAGATGCAGAAATATGAAAATAAATAAAGTCTGTGGACTTACGCGAGAATCAGTTTGAGCTGATGCATCTCAAAAAAAAGTCACATGCAATATAATTAATAAGTGTTGCTGATGATCATGAATAATACCCTTACACCACCACTTTGAGAAGGATTATCTGTTGTGCTGCTTTACTAAAAGCTGAACTCAATGGGAGGTGAACTCACTGAAATTTAGATCCCAAGAGATTTAAGTCTTTGGCTCACAAGCAAGGATGGCTTGCGCTGGGATGGCTGTGCTGATCCCCCCTCTGACTCTCCAGCTGTCCTTGCTGTGGGAAGCTCCTCCTTCTACTGCAGGGATGGCTCAACTGCTCTGAGGCAGCTGCTGGATTTTGCCAATTCTGTTGTGAGTATGTGAGCATATAAAGGTGAATTGATAGCACTGTAATATGCAAAAACATAGCCTGTGGCAGTTCAGTGCAGGACATGGGAGCCTCTAGGGTGGACAGCCTACATCAGGAACTGCTATTGTCCTTTCCAGGTGGGTAACCGATCCCTTTGCATGACACAGCTACGATTCAGAGCTGCCTCAGCCACTGAGCTCTGAACGCAGTAGTCTGTAGTTTTTGGTCTTGTGACTGGATGGTGCCTCTCCGTTTCCTGGTAGCTTTCCTGTTTTGATCACTTCTTGGAAAATAGTGTCGCTATTTGTAAGTTTGCAGACGACACCAAATTGGGTGGGAGCATCGATCTGCTTGAGGGTAAGAAGGTTCTACAGCGGGATCTGGACAGGCTGGACCAATGGGCCGAGGCCAACTGTATAAAGCTGTCCTGGTTTCGGCTGAGATAGAGTTAATTTTCTTCTTATTGCTGCGTTTTGGATTTGGTGTGAGAACAATGTTGATAACACTGATGTTTTTAGTTGTTGCTAGGTAAAGTTTATACTAAGTCAAGGAATTTTTAGTTTCTCAGGCCTTGCTAGGGGGAAGGCAGGAGGGGCACAAGAACTTGGGAGGGGATACAGCTAGGACAGCTGACCTGAACTGGCCAAAGAGGTATCCCATACCGTGGGACATCATGCTCGGTGATAAACTGGGGGGTTGGATGGGGCCAGCCAGTCATGGCTTGGGGATGGGCTGGGCATCATGTCCCCAGGTGTTGAGCAATTGTATTGTGCATCACTTGTTTTCTCCCTTCCCTTTGGATTTCATTCCTCTTCTCTTCTCCCTCCTTTTCATTATAACTATTGCTGTTATTATCATTATTATTGTTTTTGTTTTATTTTATTTCAGTTATTAAATCGTTCTTATCTCAACCCTCGAGTTTTACATTCCTTTCCATTTCTTCTCCCCATCCCTCTGGGTGAGGGGGGAGTGAGCAAGCGGCTGCGTGGTACTTAGTTACTGGCTGGCGTTAAACCATGACAGAGGTTCGACAAGGCTGGGTGACAGGTCCTGCACTTGGGTCACAACAACCCCACGCAGTGCTACAGGCCTGGGGCAGAGTGGCTGGAAAGCTGCCTGGTGGAAAAGGACTGGGGGGTGCTGGCTGATGGCTGGCTGAACATGGGCCAGCAGTGTGCCCAGGTGGCCAAGAAGGCTTGTATCTGAAACAGCGTGGCCAGCAGGACTGGGGCAGTGATCGTTCCTCTGTACTTGGCACTGGTGAGGCTGCACTTCAAATCCTGTGTTAAGTTTTGGGCCCCTCACTACGACAAAGACACTGAGGGGCTGGAGCGTGTCCAGAGAAGGGCAGCGGAGCTGGTGAAGGGTCTAGAGAACCAGTCTTACGAGGAGCAGCTGAGGGAAGTGGGGGTGTTTAGTCTGGAGAAAAGGAGGCTCGCGGGGGGACCTTATGGCTCTCTACAGCTGCCTGAAAGGAGGTTGTAGGCAGGTGGGGGTTGGTCTCTTCTCCCAAGTAACAAGCAATAGGACAAGAAGAAATGGCCTCAAGTTGTGCTCAAGGAGGTTTAGATTGCATGTTAGGAAAAATTTCTTCATGGAAGAGGTGGTGAAGCATTGGAACAGGCTGCCCAGGGACATGGTGGGGTCACGGTCCCTGGAGGGATTAGAAAGTTGTACAGATGTGGTGCTTAAGGACATGATTCAGTGGTGACCTTGGCAGTGCTGGTTTAACGTCCGGTTAAACCAGCGCTGGACTCAATGATCTTAAAGGTCTTTTCCAACCTAAATGATTCAATGGTTCTATTTTCTGTCAGAGCAAAAAGCTGCTAAACCATTCCCACTAAGAATTCATTTGGGTTTTTTTTAATTGGTGCCCAAAATTGAGAAAAACCACCATAAATCCAGGTTACAGCAGGTGAAAAAAAATTACCGCTGTTCTTGATACTTTTTGTAAAGTCTTTCTCTTATGTATGTTTTTAACAGAAGTCAATTGCTCAGGCTCTCGCTTGGTACTCGGCAACATGCTTTAAGCCATTCTACTAGAGTAGAAGGGAAAGATCACCTTTTTTTGGCTATGAAAAATGGTGTGGCAGAAGGCCTCTTGCCCTTAGTCCGCTGCCTCTTCCCCTTGTGCTTGCTTTTTCAGGGAAGCAGCTCCTGCCGGTGCCCCGGAGGGAGCAGGTGAAGGTGCGGTTCCAGCTCCTGCCGGCTCCGCGCTGGCAGTGACAGCTCAAAGCACAAGCGGCAGATGCTGCGGTGGATAATACGTATTTAAAGGAACTCTCTCTCTCAAAAAAAAAAAATAAATCTCCCGCCTCCATTTTTTTTTTTCTTTCCTGGCGCTTCCCTCATTTCAGAAACAGAAATTTACTGTCATCTGGTGTTTCATTGTTAATTCCCTCAGGAGAAAGGTGCCGTGGGATGGGGAAGAGCCGGTTATCCTGGGAGGAACCCCAGCAGCCAGCGGTGCGCTTGCAGCGGCTGGGCCGGCCCCGGTGCCGGTGCCCGCAGCGGGGGCCGATGCCGTGCTCCCCTT
>JAVJGI010000001.1:122730573-122745082 GCA_035590275.1 Ibycter americanus | reverse complement strand
CCGGAGCATGGAGCGGCTATGGGCTCAGGCTGTGTGTCAGTACAGACCGGAGCATGGAGCGGCTATGGGCTCAGGCTCTGTATCAATACACACCGGAGCCTGAAGCAGTTGTTGGCTCAGGCTCTGTATCAATACAGACCAGAGCCTGAAGCGGTTATGGGCTCAGGCTCTGTATCAATACAGACCAGAGCCTGAAGCGGTTATGGGCTCAGGCTCTGTATCAATACAGACTGGAGCCTGAAGCGGTTATTGGCTTACCATCAGTACACACCAGAGCATGAGGCGTAGCCAGGAGTCAGTGCCTTAGTTTGGGATGAGAGGGTCTTTCTTCGGACTTTTTCCTGTAGTTTCTCCAGGGATGCAGAGACCCTGTTTCCTTGATGTGATGTGGAGATTGTAGTTGAGCGTAATTCATTTTTTGTGGTGTCAGAAGTTTGCCTTATGCATTACGATTCAAGAAATACGGGTTGCTAACAGTTCAAGTCTGAAATACTTATACATTACACAAATACTCAAGCTTAATTTCAGTCAGCCTTAGAAATGTAGTGATCTGGCCAAAAAATTGTTGCTTATGTTTTCCTGGATGTAATTTTTATTGTCCACCTGATTAGCTATAAAAAACTTGATCTGATCTGTATTTTTTTCCTTACGTGTTTTCTCATTTGCTTTTAAATGTTTTTTTTCTCCCCGTTGTAGTATGAAATTAATCTGCTGGAACTGATCAAGAAAAGAAGAGCAGTAAGTTTGTCAGTTCTTTAGAGTGCAAAATACTTACGCTATATTTTTTATTGCAATAAAGTCAATACTTTTCCTCCTCCTAGCGCATTGGATATTCATTTAAGAAGGATGAAATTGAGAACTCTATTCTGCATAGAGTCCATTGCCTCTTCAACCGTGCTACAGGAAAATGGAAAGTAAGTTTGCTTATTTGTACAGATAGGTTGAAAAATGCCGTTTTGGTATGTAAAATTATCTAGATATCATTGCCACCAAATACTTGCAGTAATACAGAATAATGGAGTAGAAAAACTAAGTGGACATTTGGTCTTACAATTAGCAGTAGCCTAGAAGTGGGTCATTCATATCGGATAGATGGTTTTTGTATACAAATGATATTTTTGTCCTTTCTAAGTTGTTAGTCTTCAACTGTCTGGAACCACATATTGCAATGTGAGTTTGGTCTGTCTCCTTACAAGGACTAGAAACAGAATGAAAAATGAAAAGAACTTTCAGTGGCTTTAGGAAAAGATTGTCTTGATACAGATTCCGTGGTAAGACCTAAATGAGGTGTCTCAGGAACCATGACAGTGAGTTCTCTATTGAGTTCAGTGTAACATAGGTCTGATTGGAGAGGCTCAGAGGGTGTATCATGAAATGGAAGGGTTGGTTTTCTTTGGATGTTTTGCAGGAATTTGAAGATCTGGAAAAAAAAAAGAAGGGAACGTGAGATTCAGAATTCCTTCTCTCTGCATGCCAAGTTGTTGTACCAAGGGCGTATTGTTTGCTTGTCAATGTGCAAGTGATTTTGTGCTTGCCTTATTGTAAGGTTGATTCTTTCTCTCTTGCATTTCCAACAGGAAGATGTCCAGCTTTGGCTTTCACATGTTGCATTTTGCAAGCAGTGGGTGAGTTTTCAAGATCCTAATCTTAACCAGAGCTGTGATACTGGATTGGTGTTCAATCAGGCATCTGGAACTTGAATTACAAGACAGGGTTACAAACTTTACTTGCTCATGTTATCATATTGAAACAATTTCGATAGCATTATTGGACCTGCCTGGGATTTTCACTGATATATGTAAGTGTAGAGTATGACTCAGAATGAATTTGTATGAAATTTGATGCTTGCAGGTGGCAAAGGTGAGGCTAATTGCACAGAATCTAGAGTACCATTTGGTTAGGGGGAATCATAATACTGGTTATACCTTCTGTGGAATGAATGGATCACCTGTTTGTGAATTGTGATTTTGTTACAAACATGTCTTATAGTGGCAATGCTGAAAAGTGTAATTTTGGCAATTCTGTGCTTTGTAAACTTACCTGTGCAAGTCTTCACATTATTATTACCATGCAGTCATTGTCTTTCCTGTACTGAAGAAGGTGACTTTGTCATAGTAATGCAGGTAGCCAAAGAAAAATGCAGTCTTTACCTCAAAAAGTGGTCCGTGAGACTATGGGTTTGTGACTTAAGTAACAGTTGTGTTAGCTGTGTAGTTCAGAAAGGTTTTAGTTAACTATGCTAATCTGGTCTGATCACATTTGAAGGCTGGTCAGTATTGAATATGAGAAACTTTCTACTGAAAATAAAGTAGCAGAGAAGTGTCTTTTCCAGTACAATTGCATTACAACTTGTAGCCTTTTGTAATGAAACTTTGCTGGTGGCTCAATTCGGTACTAGAATAACACAAAACTTCTTTTACAGAATTCAAAACATCAGCTTAGTAAGGTGTTTTCTTCCATGTTGGCCATTCATCCCAATAAACCAGGTAAATAAAGCAATGGTGAATGCTGCATAAATGACTCTATATATTGTATAGTGTTGGTTTAAGTTCTTACAGATCTCGATTTTAAGCTATAGGGTAAAAGTTGCTACTCGCTTTGCTTTGCTTTGCTGCTGCTTTGGAGACAAGGGCTCTGACAGGGATTGTGCTGAGCAATGAAAAGGTGGTGTGAAGTAGGAGTCCTCATGGTTTGAGTGACCATTTCCCAGGTGGACTGGGGACTAGGTAGATGTTTCAGAGGTAGGAGATGTTGAATACTCTTTTTTGGCTTTTGAAGATGACATTGTACATCATTGGATCTATAGCTATACCAGATTAAACTTCTTGGATCTGCCTAGCTGGTTACATCTGTCCTTTAACTCAGTCTTACGTGGGAGATAATCAGTCTTATTCCATTGCTGAGCTCATGGATTATGTTGGGGTGGGTACATCAAACAAAAACAACCTGTGCATTCTGGAGAGTAGCTTCAAAATGGGTTCTCATGACCAGCCACTTGCTCTGCCTTAAAATGAATTTATTTGTATCACCTGTTGCAGCACTGTGGATTATGGCAGCAAAATGGGAAATGGAGACACAACTCTCATCAGAAAGTGCTAGGCACTTGTTTCTTCGTGCTTTGCGCTTCCATCCAGAGTGCCCAAAACTTTATCAAGAAGTGAGTTCCTGGTTTTCTTCTACAACCAGTTATTTGATCAGTTGGAGCAAATCAGTCCAGCATACTTCTCAGATCAGTCTGAGAAAACTGGAAAAAAACTTTTTTTCTCATTAGTGGGGAAATGTCAAAAAGATTAAAAAAAAAAAACCACCCAGAAACCAAAAAACTTCGTACTGGTAGCATTTTCAGTTGTTTAGCAAATCCTGTGTTTATGTTTGTGAAATGAGGCTTTTACACTGCTCGTAGATAAATGTGTCAGAATTCCCTTTTAAAGTACTGTAAGCTCTGTGAGGACATAGTTCTATGGATCAGATCTGGCATTCCTAGCCTTTGCTAGGAAACATGGTTTTCTTTAAGGGCAAGTTAAGGTTGAAAGAATGACTTGGGAGTGGTAATTTCTACATGTGGGACACTCCTGAGTAAATATGTAGGGCAGATAGCTGTATGGACAAGCTTTTAAAAACCAAGGCTCTCAGACATATGTAGGATGTTGGCCAAGTCCTGATTTGTAGCTCCTCAGATAGTTTACCACGTTTGTGGACTTAGATTATCCCTACCCCCACAATCATTTAATTCTGTTCTCTCTTCTACAGTATTTCAGAATGGAGCTGATGCATGCTGAAAAACAGAGGAAGGAGAAGAAAGAATTTGAACAAGCAAAGATGGACTTGGTAGGTCAGCTAAACTTACTGAAGAATTGTTGTCTGCTTGTGTATCGCACATCTGAATGCACAGTTTCAAGGGATCTGTAGTAATGGTTTGTTTGGCAGCAGCTTAGAGGAAGTTTTTGTTCATGTCCTGTGTCTGTGTTAAGCTTTTCAATTGTTTGCTGATGCTCAGCTCAAATACTTCATACATTGATTTTTCTTTACAGTTGTAAAGTCTTTTGTTACATCCTGCAGTTTGAAAGTTAGTAGTAATACTATTTCTTATTTCTTTATATTTGTTGTACGAATTAGATAAAGATATATTTGGGTGAAGCAAAACATTAATACCATCTTCTGATGTCTTTTCCATGTTTCCAAAAACGGTAACTGAGAAAGGAAGACAATTTTTTCAATGGTACTCTGTTTGATATTGCAGGGGGAATTCAATTATTCTGAAGAGATTCTTAATGGGGAAATGGCTCGCATAATCTACAGAGATGCTGCTCAGAAAATTAAAGGTGATTTAACATTTCTTGTACTTACTCATTAGGAAAGCTGTCACCTTTAACTCAGCTCTCCAGTAGGTAATACAGATAGACTTAACTCCCATGTACATACCAAGATACATTTTCAAATATGACATTTTTTCAATAGAACCTAGATAATGCTAAAGTATAAATAAATAGTGCAGGTAGTTCTGTTTTTCATAACTTTGCTGCCAGCTGACACCTCTTCCAGTACAGCAGCTTTGGGGCTGAAGTGGCATAGGTGCTGGGCTTACAGTCTCAAAACTTTTTGTTTAAAAAAAACACAGTGGGAGAACAGTTCAGAATTACACACCTTTTTTGTTTTGTTGTTTACTGAACATTAGATCACAATCAGCTAGTAGTAGTGACAAAGAAGGCTTGGTAAATTCACTCATTTTATTGAGCAAATTGGGTAAAATAACTGCATAGTAGCAGCAGATATCTTTGGGAAACCATGGTAGATGGGGATATTTTTGAAGACAACAACATATACAAAACAAAATATAATAGCGGCATTGAAAATTAGTGGGGGGGAAAAGGACATTAGAGGAAATTACAGGAAGAGTTGGCTTAATTTAAATTCCTGGAGAAATATCCTGAATAAATAGGCATACAAATGATTTGTAAGCACCTAAAAATAAGAAGGTGAGTAATGGCTGATAGGGATTCACAATGAACTAATTACGTCAAGTCATGTCACTTAGCATTTTCAAAGATAAGCTGTGGAGATACAAGATGGATGGATATAATTCATTGATGTATACTGTGTGCAGCTTTGGAGAGGTCTGTCTCAAGTGTGAGCCTTGGCTGTGTTTTCATGGCAGAGTCAAATGAAGGAGTAGAGGAGGTGGTGATTACATTTGCAAGCGGAACCAAGCTGGAAGGATCTGTAAGCGTGTCAGGACAGGTCTAGTTCATCATTTTGGAGTCTGGAATGTCCTGCCTCTCATGGCCTTTTTTTGTAACTGCCTAACATGATGCTGTGAAGAATATAGTCAGGCAAGCAACAAGTCAGGAAAGAAAAGGGTATCTATCTAGACAGTTAAATGTTATCTGTGTCTTGACAAAAGCTTGCAAAGATACAGAAATTCAGTGTGTAATGGATGTAGTACTCCACCTGATAGGCGTGTTTTTCCTCCTCTTGAAATGTAGGTGTTGAGTTCCATCTGGCTGTGCTTTCTATTGCAAAGCTCTTTGATTTTACCGAAGATTTGCAAAAAGAAATTCTTGAAAGGTGAGGTGTGGCTTTGTGTTGTGGGTTGGTTTTTTGTTTTGGTGGGTTTTTTTTAAATTTTTATTTTGTTTTGTAAGAAACATGTTCTCATAACTTCTCTAATTTATAGTGGGTTGACAGGTTAACAACCAAATGCTGTTCCTCTAGGGAAAAAGAATGTTAAGGCCTATGGGAAATCCTTGAAAAACAGAACATGAGGCAAGCATGCTCTTTTAAATGGATACTTGTAACTTCAGAAAAGGCTTTGAGAAACTGCTAAGAAAAATTTAGATAAAATATAGTTGTTGCTGAATAATTACTACACTTAGTTTCCATAAATTTACTGCAGGAACCATGTATTTTGCTCGTGTATTTTGTGGTTCTTTTGCATCATCGTGGTGTAACTTCAGCCAGCAATTACGTACCATGCAGCTGCTCACTCACTCCCCCCTGTCCCCACCTGGTGGGATGGGGAGGAGAACTGGGGGAAAAAGGTAAAACTTGTGGATTGAGAAAAGAACAATTTAATAATTGAAGTAAAGAAAATATAATAATAATACTTTTCATTAAAAGGAGAGAGAAAGAGAGAGGAGTTAAACCCAAAGGGGAAAAAATCCTGAACAAGTGATGCACAATACAATTGCTTACCACCTGCTGACTGATGCCCAACCAGTCCCTGAGCAGTGGTCAGTGGCCCCTGGCCAACTCCCCCCAGTTTATATACCCAGCATGACATTCTATGGTGTGAAATATCCCTTTGGCTAGTTTGGGTCAGCTGTCTTGCTGTCCTGTCCTTCCTCCGTGCTTCTTGTGCAGCTGCTTGCTGGCAGAGCATGGGAAACTTGAAAAGTCATTGATTTAGAGTAAGCATTAATTAGCAACAAGTAAAACATCAGTTTGTTATCAACATTATTTTCATACTAAATCCAAAACACAGCTTTGTAATCAGCTACTAAGAAGAAAATCAACTCCATCCCAGCTGAAACCAGGACATGGATCTTTAGCTTCTCCAGTTGTTCCTCTCTCATAAGAAAGGTCTCTTGAAAGCTTCCTATCTAGTTCATGCTATTACTGGAGAATATCCATATTAAATAAAAAAACGAAATAGGCTAATACTTTGTCTTTCATTTGTGGAAAGGTAAAATGTTTTTTCTCTGGCATTTGAGTACTTCGAAATTAAGTACATTTCTATACCAATATAACAACCCTTCTAAACGTGTCTGCAAATGAAGAATGGTGGTTGAGAACTGTTACAGACATGGTGTGTTTAGTTTGCAGACCAAGTATGCTGATGATCCTCTTACATGGGATTACATGGCCCGTCGTGAGCTGGAGCTGGGGTCCCTGAAGTCCACAGAACACACCACAAAACAGATGAAAGTATCTGAAATGACCCGGAGGGAGGAACGGTGCTGTGCAGTCTTTGAAGAGGCTGTGAGAGCAGTCCCAACAGGTGAAAAGTTCTGCCTGCATTTTAGCATTTTTTCCTGGTATTTTAGCGCACTGTATACGCTGTGTGTATATACTGTGAAAGTTTTGAAGTAGGTGTTGGCAGGCTCTACTGTACGTAAGAGAAAGCAAGCCATTTTTAGATGCTACCTTTTGGGGAACTATTTTATGTGTTAATGGGTTATTTTCCAGTGCGTTTATGCTTTCAAACGAGCTGCTCAACTGAAAGTGCTTTTTGTTGCTTGTTTGCTTTTATTAATGCGAATTAATCAATGAAGAGAATTAGAAGCCCACAGATGAATAGAGGTTTGGGAGCTGTAAATAGAGAAGATTCCCTAAATAAAGGAAACCTGTAGAACTCAAGTATATTGCTGGTTAGCTGTGAGTAAACAATGTTTTGAGTTGCCGGTGGAGTGGATATCGAACATCTGGTATTGTCCTTACTCTCAAAGGAGGCTATCAAGGGGCTGTCTGTGAAGCGGACTCAAACATGCTGCTTATATAGCCTTTGAAGTCATAGAATGGTTTGGGTCAGAACTGACCTTTAAAAAGTTGTTTAGTCCAACCCCCCTGCAATGGGCAGGGACATCTTCAGCTAGATCAGGTTGCTCGGAATCCTGTACAACCTGACCTTGAATGTTTCCAGGGGTGGGGCATCTACCACCTCTCTGGGTAGAATGTTCCAGTGTCTTACCACCCTCATAAAAAATTTCATCCTTACATGTGGTCTGAATCTGCCCTCCTTTAGTTTAAAACCACTATTCCTTGTCCTATCGCTACAGGCCCTACTAAAAAGTCTGTCCTCATCTTATAAGCCCCCTTTAAGTATTGAAAAGCCACAATAAGGTCTCCCCGGAGCCTTCTCTTCTCCAGGCTGAACAACCCCAACTCTCAGCCTGTCCTCAGGTATTCCATCTGTCTGATTGATTTTGTGGCCCTAAAGTCAGGCAAAGAAGGATTTTCTCAATTGTCTGTGAGTGTCCTCACTCTTGCAGCCGCTTTGAGAAGTACAGGCAAAGGGTGCACTGAGCATTAGTGACAGCATGCCCTGAAACTTCAGCTGACCTAGGCTTGATGCTCTTTACTAGAGTAGCTGTCTGCAGTTTATACCAGGAAGTCAGTTTTAAATGTTAATGTTATAAATGTAGGGCCTATTTTATAATACAACATTTTAAAACAAAGTAGGCATTAACTGTTAGTGCTTGGATTCTCTGTATTCCTTAAAGATAAATATTTGTGCTTACTCTTGTGATTCTATAAAGTGTGATATTATGCCTTTGATTCTACAGAGGACATGTGGAAATGCTACATCACTTTTTGCTTAGAGAGATATAACAGGAAAACCAACAGTGAAGAATTAAAGCACAAGGTAAAAGCTTATTAGGAAATCATAGTAACAAGTCATCTGTATCTTAACTCACTTCTGTAATGCATCAGACAAGAAGCAAATATGTTTTGACATTTTATCAGAAATACCTGTGGCCATTGTAAAAAATCATTTAGTCTCCATCTAAGGGGATCACTTTTACTGTCAGGCTCACATGTGGCCTGCAGGAACATGAATAACTTGGGCATAAACCAGCCTTGCCAGTCCTGCAAACCTGTGCTTGTTCAAAGAAAGCGATGAATTAAAATGACCTTTGCAAATAAGTCTGACCAGTGTGGTGCTGGCACATGAGCACCTGCATCTGTGCTTGGTGTGACTGACTTAACTAATTATCCTGTGCAGTTTAGTTCCCTTTTAATACAGTAAAAGGGCATTGTGATGTTGTTTTTGTTCCTTAAGGAACGGATGTAATTCAAATGTTCAAATTTCCCCTTTATGTTGGAATGTATGCAGGTACCTAAAGCTTATTTAGGTAACCTAAATAAGTTACTCTTACTGAATTTCAGTGACGTGTTGATTCACTAATCCACTGGGCTTATTGTAATGCTGGGATCTGGTATGTGCAGGAATAATGCTTGTTTTCTTTACTTTTTCTTCTCTGTTGGTTCTAGAGGCTGGAGAGGACACTTAGTGTGTTCAACAAAACCCATGAATCCAGTTTGCTGCCAGAAGCTCTCTATAAGCAGTGGGTAAGAGTTGACAGAAATAGAGATTGTGAGACTGTCCTGCATTGCTTGCATGCCTATCTTCACATTTTGAGTAGATAGAAAAGCAGACAATATTGTCTTCAACGCCTTGCTTTTTAACAAGGTACTACAAATCTCTTGTGGTGGTTAACTGTATCTGCTGGGTTTTAGCTTCAACTATTACTGGAGTCCAACCTCTTTGAGAAGGCTGTGGAAGTGGCAGAAGCTGCAACTGAGCGCTTCAGCCTGTCAGTGGAAGCATGGCAGATGAGGCTGCAGGTGCTGATCCAGCTGAAGAGTGATGATGTGGCCCAGTGTTTTGAAGAAGCTGTTAAGCACATCAAATCTAAGGTCTGTGCTGGACTTGCATGCATTAGTCTTGGGCTGGAAACCTCTGATATTTCTTAGAATCATAGAATGGTTTGGATTGGAAGGGACCTTAAAGATGATCTTCTAGTTCCACTCCCCCTGCCAGGGGCAGCAGCACCTTCCACTAGACCAGGTTGCTCAAAGCCACATCCAACCTGGTCTTGAACACTGCCAGGGATGAGGCCACAACTTCTCTGCGTAACTTGTTCTGGTGTTTTTATTTGTTTTAATTTTTTATTTCCCAGTGTATTTATTTGAGGTGTTTTTTTCCTTTACAAGGCATTCAAAGTCCCTAACCATTTTTAAAGTAAAAAATAAGAACTTGACATTTCACATGCACGTTGCACTCAGGAGCATTTGGAATTGTAAATTCACTTCACATTAACAGTTTTAAAGTCTGAACACTCACAGGTGACATTTTGCGTACTCTTCTAGCACTCAGGTGTTTCCTGTTCTTCACTGTCCTGATACATGGTTTGCCTGGGTGGTATTTCAAGCCTTGAGTTAGCTGTGTGCTTTCTTCCCGTTTGATTTCAAACTGGGGGCATGAGGAGTGAGGAGAGGAAACAAGTAGGCAATTGTTTCTTTCCTCCTTGTTCTTGGAAGTTCTCGTTGTATTGCAGTGTTTGGTGATGCAGAACTACTTGTCTGTCATCCCTTGCAACATGTCTTGCAGTTGTCCAGCTAAGCAGTAGTTGTCCTGTAAGCGAGGAAAGAAACAAGAAGTGATTTCAGTGTTCAGTCTAAAGTTGTCTTTCTAACAGCTATGTCTAAAGGACATTTTTTTACGGCAGCTGTAATAGAGAACCTGGTGGATGTGCGCTGTTTCTGTAAATCAGAATCCCTGTATTTCAGTCATTTGATTGATCTGCTTACCTTGTAGGGCACTTTGCCATTGTGGATCCTCTGGGTGGAATGGAGTGAAGGCACAAACAGCAAGGAAGACACAGAAGCTCTCTACCAGGTACTTAGCTAATAGAAATCTACTTTTTATGACAGTGTGTAAATAAACAGGAACAATGTGTGTGGATGGAACATGTAACAAATGCTTTATACTGCAGTTCCTTCATGGATGCATTGATATTGAAGAATTTCAAGTAAAACTCTGTACATTACCAAAATTCAATTGGACATAGGCTCATCAGCACAAGTGTTGTCCCCTTGCTTCTAAGACATGTAGATGTTTGTAAGCGCAGCCAGTGATGGACTCTTGCTGCTCTTTTACTTTGTGGTCTAGAATTTTTGCTCTGTTTTCAGATGCCTGTCTGAACATGGAAAAGAGATTTTTTTGCAATCTGTATAAACATCAGCCTTGTTACAGAAAACTCAATGACAAAACTGGGACTTTAATCTCTGTAAATTCCTTAAATAGCTTAGGGCAAAACATTTCCTCTTTGCCTGGCATGTTGGGTTGTGGGGTTTTTTTCTCCCTGTTTACAACGTAAAACACGTATTTCAGATGGAAGCTTGAATTCAGTTGTTTGTAGAGCATTGTGAAACCCTCCACATGAAGGATGTTAGGGAAATGCCATTTGCCAGCTGTATGGAATAATGGAGGAGACATGTATTTTAGGTTACAACTGTTATTTTAATTTGAAAAATCCTGGATGTGTTACCTAATGCTGTCTTTCAGACACCCTTTGGGATGCTTTTGTCCAGTACTTTGTCTCACTTATGAGATCTGCTTTATGTCAGATGCCTAATTAGGGAGAAGGTACTATTTGATTTCTTCTCCCTTGTTGCCTTTTAATTGTAGCTTATGTGATTGGTTTGTTTTTTGTTTTTTCCTTTTAAACTTGCAGAGATCCTTACATGCCACAAATCCTGCTGAATCTGTGACTATGAAAGAAATGTATCTTGACTGGACTTACAGAAATGGTGGTTATAAGAAAGTTAAAAGAGCCTTTACCAGGTGACAAATAAAACCTTCAAACCAGGTTGTTCTACGGTGTATGTTAAAAGGCTTGAAGTCTAAAGTTACTTATGTTTTTATTGCAGCCTGTGTGAAAATCGTCCATTTTCACTTGACTTCTTCAGGAAGATGATCCAAATAGAAAAGGAACAAGTAAGTTGTTGAATATCCCATTACTGCCTTGCATTAGTAAAATGCACTTCAAACTTTGGATTTAAATAGGAAACAGAGGGCTTATGAGCAGTGTCATTAATTTGTGATGAGTTCATATTTGTCTTCTAAAGTTGATTCATAGCATGTAACACAAAACCAAGTTCCATGGTAACTAATCTTCGGCAGTGTGCGTGTGCGCGTGTAATTACCATGACTCTCTTTCTTTGTAAGAACCTAATCAAGCTGCAGATTCGCTTCTGTACAAAATAAATGGCCTTTTAATACCTTCCTTTGTTAGGAATCCTGCAAAATGCTTCATTTGAGAGAATACTATGAACGTGCCTTGAGAGAGTTTGGTTCAACAGATTCTGGTAAGAGGATTTATTTATTTATTTATTCATTCATTCAGCGTTGCCTCTTTTATTTCCATCCATTTCAAAAGGTAGCTGTTTGTTCTGCCCTTGTGATTGCTGTCATGCAGTGTGGAGCTTATTTCTTCTGTGCCATTAAGTGCATGACACTCTGGAGTGACCCTTCACTTTCAGTCCAGGGTTGTTGTTAACAGTGGGGTGGCTTCAGCTGAACTACTAGCAAATAAGGTTTTGACACTGGCTGGCATAAGAGATGTGTATCACCTTTTATTTGGGTTTTTGAACAGTATGGAGCTATGTTTTTATAATCAAGATTACTGCAGTATTCCTTTTAAGAAAGTAAACAGCTCAATATTGCTGCATTATTTCTTAAGACATCACTGTTCCAGCTGGGAATAGAACCCAGGCTTTTGGTCCTCAAGGGGCAGGTGGTTGTAATTTCACAAAGTAAACCTTAGTGCATTAACATCAAGGACACTTACAAAAAGAGAGTTTCTAGGTTAGCTTTGATATGTTTGTTAAGTAATATCCAATCAAAATCTAACCAGAACTTCTGTGTTTCTTTAAGATCTCTGGCTGGATTATATCAAAGAGGAGCTAAGTCATCCCCAAGGCAAACCAGAAAACTGTGGGAACATTCACTGGAGAGCTATGAAGATGTTACAGGGAGACGTGGTGGAAGATTTTGTTTCCAAATACACTTTATTGCAAACAGGACATTTATGAAAAACTATAGTTACAACATGACTGTGCTTTTTTTTTTTTTAACTCCTCTGTGCAAAGGTAAATACGTTTCTGGATCTTATTAAAGTCTGCCTTCTTTACATTCTTGCATGTGTGGGGAAAAAAAAAATCATCTGCCCCATTGCAGTTGTTTCTAGTGTTGCTTCTGCCAGGAGCAGGTTCAAGTGCACAGTTAAAGGAGAAAGCAGAGGCTTCTCTGAGGGTGTTCTTCCTTGAAACTTCTGAGAGCAAACTCTTCCACCTGCCTAATCATTCAGATGGAATAGTCATCATGCATCAGCTTTTACACTCTGGAGAGCTAATATTACAGCACATAAATGCAAAAAAAACCCACCCCAACCCTATGGAAACTACACCTGTGGGAGATCTTCGTATCTTACTAAGTTGAATAATGAAAAGTGGAACACTGGAGAAACAATCTCTAAAATTATGGTATTTATTGCTTCCTAGCCTTGAAGACATCAGTAATCCTCTTTTCAAAAACAGAAGCAACCTCTGCAACCACTTTGGTGTTTGCATCCTAACCTGTAATTCTGAGTGACTATGAAATGTAGAGGGGAGCTGAAATTGGTTACAAATGTCCCTGATGTGACAGTATAAAGTTCTGATCTACACTTCACTTTATGTCCACAATGCTTGAAAAATGGGTAGCAGTTTTTTGAGACAGTACTGTCCTTGGCTGTTCGCAGAGCCGCATTTTCCCATGTCAGACCCATTAAATCAGCATAAATGCTATCCTCAGGCCAGTAGAGGATACCTAGGGAAAGTACGGAAACATGCATCAGTAATTCCTTTATCTCATTTCCCAGTAACTGGTGACATGATGACAATGCAGAGAAATATTGAATATTTTTTCACACAAGTAGAAATGGCGGTTTCTCTCAAGCAATGAATTCCAGTAACTTTTGACCAGCTGGAAATAAGGTTTGGAGCAACAGCCTGTGAAGACTGCTCCTGTGACATATGAAGCACATCCTGCTTCATCTTTCCCAAGCTTTTAGCCAGGCCATCTTCAACCTCCCCACCAGTTCTCAGCTGTCTTGTGTCTGGCATCACTCCAGCAATCACTCCTCTCATACCCTGTCTGCCCTTTATTACATTACTCCCTTTCCCTGAACCACTTGTCTTGCTTCCTCCTTTGCCTCTTGCTTCTTCCGTTGCGCAACAGAAAGCTTTTAAGTGCAAAGTTTGGGGATTTGCGGGGGGATATCCAGTGAAACTGGTAACTCTGCCATTTCTGAAAGTCTGCCCTTTTTCTTTACCTGTTGTGGTTCCTTGCAGAACGCTGCCACTCGCCTCCCTACCTGCAGCACCTTTGAGCCATATGCATTTCCTAAACGCAGGTTTGTTCTGGGAGCACCTGCGGCTGTGTTCAGCACCGGTGCTCAGCACCCCGGGGCAGCCCAGCGCAGGTGCTTTGTATCTGGCAAGATTAAAAAGCCACACAGTCTGGAGAGGCACTGCTGTTTATTTACAGCGGTGTAAGCATAAAGGTGTTTTCTTACAGCTCTTGTGTCTGTATTTCTCCTCCTTTTTTCTCCGCTTGTTTTACTGGCCTGTTCCTGCCCTGCGGCCGGCCCGCTTCCCCTCGCTGGGCGCCATTCCCACCGGCGGGGGAGAGGTTACGCCTCTTGCCTTCGGTACGGGCGGCCACCGAGGCCGGAGCGGGAGAAGCCGCCGCTCGGCCCGGCCCGGCCTCACCTCCGCTGCGGCCGCAGTGGCGGAAAGAAGGCGGGGCGGGCCCCAGCGCCGCTTTATATAGGCCGCCGCGCATATCCCCGCCTCTCACACGGGGTTAGCCAATGAGAAGGCACGTCGCTTGCGTAACGCCGGCCAATGGCTGAGAGCGCCTGGGGAGCACCGAGATGAAGAGAGGCCCCGCCTGGGCGGTGCC
>JAVJGI010000001.1:122719140-122730336 GCA_035590275.1 Ibycter americanus | reverse complement strand
GGCCGCACGCCCCCGCCGCCCTGGGCCGGGGCTGCCCAGCAGCGAATTCATCGGTGGTGTAGTGGAAGTGGCGGGGATAACTCACCTCTCCTTCCTTCTCCCTCTGGGGACCGTCAAACCAGTTGGGCTGTTCCCTTCTGCTCTCCAGGGGCGCAGCCGCCATCTTGGTCCAGCTCCTCAGGGCTGCTGGAGGCTCTGGCCCTCGCCTGCCTCCTTGGCACGTCGGCTCTCACAAGGTGTTTGATTCGTAGGCTTTGGTGCTTGTACTCATTCCATCCGTGTGTCTTCGTTACCTCTGCATCCTGCTGCTCTTCCTAATGGGCACGTTTTGGTCAGGTTTGGGACCTGTTCACAAAATGGCGGCAGTAGGATTAAGTCTGTGGGTGAGGAGAATGGCTGTTCTGTGCTGGCTGCCGCCTGGTGTGGCTGATGGCGGCAGCAGGATGAGCCATCCCTCAGCAGGTTTGCTTTCTGAAGTGGAAGCCTGGCTGGTTTAGAACCTCTGGTTCATCAAGGGAACAAACAAACAGGTCAGGCTCAAGGGCTCAGAAACACTCAAATGCAGTACAAGTTGCATGAGCCTTGTTGGGGGAATCGATGAAAGGTGCTACTGGATTCTTTAAAACTGTCTCGTAGGTGATGGCTGCTGCCGTTGAGTCTGCAAGCTTTGATGAGGAACAGCTGCCTAATAAGGGAGAAACTATGACCTGGAAGCCCAGAAAGCCTAAAATACCAGGACAAAGCAAAGCAGACAGTGAGTAATGGAACTTGTGCTCTGCTTGAGGAGATATGCTTAAAACTTTTGGTGATGTATAGGAAATGTCTCTTCAGTTACTGCACTAAGTTATTTTCATGTATATAATTTGTGTATGCCTTGATGCAAGAGTTATTAATACTACCAAAAAAAATATTTTTTTTTTTTTTTTTTTAAAAACAGAGCTGTGGTCTTTCAACATGCTTATTTTTTTTAAAATGCCAACAGGTGAATGTGGTGAAACAAGACTGCTGGGTCCTTTGCCTTAGTTTAAAAAGTTATTTTCCATCAACAGTCTGTGGAAAATCCTGACTTGGGCTAGTGTTGTGATGCAAGCCTATGTCCAGTGTTCCCAAGCATCTGAAACCCGAAGCAGCACTGTAGTGATATTACATATGTAAGAAACTACATATATTATAATTAGATTCGTAGTCACAAAGTGCATTTGTATACCTGTCTGAATTAATGCATGTGAAGCATGTAATTGTTCCGGTTTAATTTCTAAGTATCTGTTGACTCTTTTTACTCATTTTAGAATGCCTGCTGAAGAATATTTCAAGTGTTCTTGGTAGTGAATCTGAAGAAAGTGAATTCTCTGATACCTTTCACAATGAAAATGATGTCAGTGGCTCTCCTGTTGACTGTGCTCATATACATCCTGACCTGGAAGACTTTGATGGTGAAGTCTCCGGTATGCGTGAGGCTGTAGCTTTTCCAGAGGTGCAAACTGCTGCTGTGTATGAGGTGGAGGACTGGGATAAAGAATTGGAGGAGTCTGAAAGTAATCCTTATGGTGAGTACAGATTTACTTGTGCTTCATTTGAGTTTTGCTTAGGATGTGATTGGAGGTAGGTGCTTTGCAGGAAAATGTGTTTAAATAACTCCATCTTCTGTTTTGGGAAGCAATTTTTTTTGTTGCTGTTGGCTGCATGGATTTGCAATGCATGATTTTGTTGTCAAATACAGGATTTAAAGGCAGTGTTGTAAAATTCACATGAAACTTGCTTGAGGAATTAAATTCTTAGGGAGTGGAATGGTAAGGAGAAGAATTGGATGTGCGTGTTGAGTTTCTCTGGAGAAGCTAGGTCTCAGTAGTGTATCTGTTATTCGGAAGCAGAAGAGAAAGGTACATGGAGTGCAGGAATGTAACTTTTTTTGTGTAAAAGGAGTTTTTCCTTTCCTCCATGAAAATTCATCCAGATTGTACACTGTAATGGCCCTCTTAGAGCATGAAGTCCTTTGGAGGGGAGCAGTATAGGCACTCGGTCTCAGCGTATGGTTTGTTGCTGTAGACTGGTTGGTGGTTTTTGGTTTGAGTTGGGGTTTTTTTTGGTGGTAGTTGTTTTGGGGTCAGTCCCATGGACAAAGGTGGCAATGGATAGAAGCAGTTTCATCCACATCTTAAGGTTGTATTAATCCTCCAGTTTCTAAACTTTTACAGTGTGTTGAACTGAGAGTTTCAATCTTCCATTTGCTAGCTGTATGTTAGCGTAGAACAAGTGGATGGAGTTTAGCCAGCAGTAGCTGATAACCTGCTGTGTCTTTGTTGATGCAGAATAGTACTATTGCCATTTTCTTCTCATTAATATGTATCCTCTGTAATTAATACAAATGCTCCTTTTTTTTTGGATCATCAATTCCTCAAAAAAGGAATCATCAATTCTTTGTTTATTTTAATTCTGTGAATGAGTGTTTGTATTCAAGTTCCATTGTATGATGACAGAAGGAAGTGGGAAAGCTTTTGTAGCCTTCCTATAAAATCATTCTGATTTTAAAATGGAGATACAGTAGTGGTTTTTCACACTGGGTAATCTGAGAAAAAGACTGTTTCCTTTTTGGATATTTCCCTCTCCTCCATCCTGGGCTTTCCTTTTGATTTCCCATCTGCTCAAATTTATGGAACATTTTGAATTTTTGTTTTTTACTCAAACTGTCACAAGTTCTCTTTTCCTTTATTTAACTAACTAATCCCCACCTGTGTAGCTTATGCTCTCCAAATCCTCACAAATGAAGGAAGCTGTAATTATAGAATTCAGGTGCTTGTGAAGGATACTGAGTACAAGTGTCTGAGTGGTTAACTTCCACAAATAAAAAAATGTGCTTGATCAGGCATTTTATGGCTTTTTCAAAAATTTTTTAAAAATGCTTGCTTTGATGGTGTGTTTGGCAGTGCTACTGGAAGGCTGGGACATGGATATACTGTGCTGGGTCCTCTGCTGCCCCATACTCTGGGCTTTTCATTTGCACAGTCGTTCCAGTGTCTGCTGGCCAGAAATCTTCTGCTTCTATTAAAGGACTCTGCCCTGTTTTTGTGCTAAGTTGGTTAAATAACAGGCTTATTAGGCTTAATTCTAGCCTAGTGGAAATGTTGTTCAGAGGTAGGTTTTACAGGACCCCACCCTTCCATTCTGTCCAGTAACCCAGTTCTTAAAGGGTTGGAGGGCACCTAATTGGATTGGGATTGCCTATGGTGTTCTTAAAGGGTTGGGATGTGCCTATGGAGGCAGCAGGAAGGGGTAGGGGAAATAAAAGTAATGGTTTCATGAGCCTTTTATGCCTGGAGAAAACGTAGAAGAACTGCATGCATTGTAAGAGCTGGTGTTGGGTGTTCTGAATCCAGGTTTATTTTGTTGAGCTTTTTGGAAAACTGCTTTTTCTTCCTTGCCAAAAACCTTCCTTAAAATGAAGATGTTGCCAAATTCAGCTTTCTTTTTGCTTTGTAGGCCTAATTCATGAGTGCTGGCAGATCAAATTCAAATAGGTAACTGGAAGATGCTGTAAACCTGAAAATTTACCTGCTACACTATACCACCTTTTCCACGTATCTCCCATGGTTTAAATCTTTTCTTTGATCTTCTTTAGATGCTGGCGATCTCCACTGTGGAAGCTTTCAGGAAAGTAATCTTTTGGCCTCATACTCATGGCGAGAGGATTCGTTTTACAACCCAGGCTGTCACCATGCAGCTTGCCTTGCTTTTACGCCACCAGTTAGAATGACTGAGACTGGCCAGTTTGATGATGCTGATGAATGAGGTTGACCCTGGTCAGAACCAAGCTTGGCTTCTGAGTTGGATTATGTTCTTCACCGTTTGAGTCATGTCAAGTCCTTTGGCTTGCTCGCAGAGTTCTGCGTAAGGCCAGAAATGCTACTCCATCTCTGAAGTTTTGCTTAGATTGCTTTTGAGCTGGTTATAAGTTGACTGCGCTTGACCTCTGGAAACAAGAGTGCAGGTACTAGCTGTAAGGAGTCATTGCATTTCTGGACTTTTTGTTTGTATTACATAGATTTATGTTGTTGCTAATTAATTGCTTGAGAGGAAGTTATTTAACTTCTAAACTTCAGCTTTGCCAGTTTTGACATGTTGATCCCTGTGTGCCCATGTAACTTGTAGTTTTATTTCCTCTTCATTCGATGCTGTCAAATTGGTTCAGGTAGCTTTAAAAACTCTTCCTTCTTCCAGCGTCTCTGTTGTATTTCTGTGTTGCCGTTTGTGATTCCTGTCTAATACTGGTGTTTAACAAAATTAGCCATGATAAATGCAGAATGAGTTGTTTTGTTTTTATTTTTACGTATTTCAGTATAAAGGAATTACAAATACGTGGTACACATCTTGCAAATACACGTGGGCACGTAGTAAGTAGGGCCTGCTGCATCCAGTAGGAATGCTGAGTGCTTAAGACTGCCTTCTGACAAGTATTTCTCACATCAGACCTTGTATATGGGCATATTATCCTCAGGTCTCGCAGTTGTCTTTATAATAGTCTCATGCGACTTCAGACATGTAATGACGAAGAAAGTATCTATGCTTGTATAATGTCTTGCAGTATATAATCTCTGTGTCCTGCAAGCAGTAGTGGATTAAGGTTCCTGATACTGCTGATATGTTTGTGGTGGTGGTGTGTTGTGGCAAGTGAGGAGATGGGAACACAAAACACCTCCATAAAGTCTCTAAGAGAATAGCTGGAACCAGAACCATATCCTTCTTGCCTTTGGCTTGGAGTTAAAGTAAAGATTCTCAAATGAAGTATGTAAGTGTATTGAATGGCTGGTCACTTGAGTAACAATAATGTTCAACTAATGCTCATGTTTCGTTAATCACTTCTCTCCCAAGAACTTTTTGATGGCTTTGTTTTGACACTGACAGACACTGGAGCACAGTACACATGCTTGTTTATTCTTGGGCAAGGAGTTAACATTTACCACTGGAAGACTTTTTTTTTTTTTTTTTTTTTTTTTTAAGTAATCTGTTGTATGAGACTGAAGTAATTCATGCATTAGTTTGGAAGGAGGAAGTGAATGACAGTGATATTTGTTTAATCTTTTCCTAGAGAGCACAGGACAAGAGATTGGATGAGTCTTTTCTTCTGGTACCTTGCAGTTCCTGGTTATGTCTTAGTACCTAGCAGTCAAAGCAAAGAGTGGAAGCCTGGTGCTGAGGTTGCAAGAAAGAGGGCCTGTTCTTTTATTCTTATATGTTGGAGCGATCTAGGGCTTAGTATTTCCATCCAAACCTACTTTGACATGCCTCCAGACTATACAGCAGAAAGCAGAAAGACTGTTCTTCCCCTGCACAGCAAGCAAGCCCTAGCTGTGCTCTCTGAGGCACTGGGCATGGTTTTTTATTTTGTGGACTGCTGTGTGTCAGAGAGGAGTGAAGCTCTTTCGAGTCCTGCATTAGAACATGTGCTTCACTCTGTGGAATAGAAATGAGAATTGACTATGCTCAGTTCACCAGGTTTGGATACGTAGTAGCTTCTTTCTCTGACTGAGAGAACAGGAATGGAACTATGAGCATGACTGTAACTGACTCATCAGCTAGAGTAAAATTGTTGATTTGCGTTTATAAATGCATTATTAATAAATACAAATTGAGTACAGATTACTGCTGCAGTAACAATACACCAGGAAATTGTAGAAGTTCCTCTGAAAAAGCACAGATGATTTTGTGAGCCTATTTATCATTTCCCAGGCTTCAGCTGTAGATGTCAGTGCTCGACACCACACTGCAGAGGGCAGCAAAAAATTGTCTACCCTGCTCAGCGGATTTTCGCCTGACACTAAGTTTCATCAGCAAGTGTCAGATCCCCGGGCTGGATTTCTAGCATTGATAGAAGTTCAGATCTGTGTTCTGCATAGCCCTGTTGTTCCCCAGTGAGACTGATTCATGGCCCTGATCAGTTTCTCTCTCTTTTTTTTTTTTTTTTTTTTTTTAATTTCACTCTGAAGTTATGCTTACTGGCCTGAAAAATTTCTCCCATGGCTGAGAAAAGAACATCACTTGACTTCAGGCTTAATATATTTTTTTAGTGTGCTTGTGGGAGATGTCCCACCGTATTTAATAAAGATAAAACTAACAGAATTCTGTGAAGGCAAACCTGCCATTTTTAGAATTGTTTTAAAAGGATAACCAAAAAGCCTTTATAACATTGAATAGGATGATCTTCTGCATGGTTCCAAAATTCCATCAGTACCGCAGTCTTCAAGCCATTTTCTATGCACTCTATAATTTTTCAGCCTGTACCTTTAATTGCAATCAGCATTGTCTATCTTGACCTTCTTGTTATTTGAGGAGAAATTGTCTTGAACGGCTCCCTTGCCAAGCTGTTTGTGTTTTAAATGATTGTAAACGTTTCAGTTTCCTTTTAAGGTTAAAACTGACAGCACCCCCACCAGCTTTGGAAAAAACGGCATGAGGATCTTAGAGCAGAGATGGATTGCCCTCTCTAGGGATATGTTGGCAAATGTAGCTTCGTTTGTCTTGGCCCTGCTTAATAGGGAAGGGGCTTAATGTAAAGATTGATCTGAATACTCACAAACTTCAGTGGGATTAGAAAACCAGATGCAGACTTCTCAGAAAGCATCTCCCTGGAAGGATTTGAAACCAAGCTCACAGATTCCAATGTTTCTGCACTATAGAATGTTTCAAATTCCATTGTGAATCTTGCACTGAACCTGTTTTGTGTTGACACAAGCGTGTCATTCTAGGCAAGAATATGTTGCAATTAAAAACATAAGGTAACACATGAGCCAACAATTCAAGCCAAGAGTGTCAACCCTTCAGCCTGCTCAAATTACTGGAGGGAAAAGAGTCCCGTTACAGAACCAAGATCGTAAACATTTTACACACACAAGAAACACATTGGCAGTACATAAATTTTCCAACTTGATTTATCAGAAGTGTCAAAGATTTCTCAGTGAAATGTGCATATATCTCTAACAAGATTTCCCCCTTCTATACCTATGGTGTAAGATGCCATTCAAAGGATGGAAGGCTCTACTGCAGGTTAGTATGCTTGCTGGGTTTATATTGTGGGGGAGGCTTGGTAGTGTGGCATAATATGGTGACTCAGAAGGAGACCTGGGTGCAGCACTGAAGTTGCCCTTGCTTTTCTTCCCTTTTTACGGGTAGAGATAATGATACCAGCCTGTTTGTAAAGTACTTCAAATTCTCTGAGCAATAAATTTTGTCTAAATGGTGAGGTGTTTGGAAAAACAAAACAGAGTTTTGCATTTTCTTTGAATAGGCCAGCAAAGAAATGAAAACTTGTTTTGGGTGCATCTGTTATTTCCTTTGAGACCTACGGGGAATGATTTGCAGGAGGAAATAATTGAAGGAAATGTGTTCATATTTCCTGTTGATAAGGTACAGCATTTAATTCATACATCAGATTGAGATAGAGGTTTCTTGCTCTTATATAACCACAAAATCCAGCCCATTCTAGTGTCTTTTAAAGACATTACTGCTTGACTTGTTTTGTCCCATCTTTTAACTAGTGTGTTTTCACTCTTAAGATGAGAAAATGCTTCCACCGTTGAGGGGACTATGTGAATAATTTCACAGGCTAAAGGAAAAGTGCTGATTGCAGCAGCTCATCCTCACCATCTGCTGCTTCCAAGGACACCAGTGTAAATCCCATTGTAACTGAGGTCATTTTGTGACTCTAGTGGGTAAGCCTCTGTGGGCACAGGGAAGGAACTTGTGATACTTACCCTCTGTGGTTCTGTGTCACAAACGTAGATGTTGGAGGCTCGAGTATTAGAGGATAAAGTTGCGGTGGAGTTGTTAGTCCTGGGAGTACCAGCTGCTCATAGCATAGCTTCCTAGATTGGCAGAAGAAACTGTAACCTACTAAAAAAAGCTGCAAAGCACACAACCCTAATAATTGGTTTTAGTGGTGGAAACAGCTTCATTTAACCATTTGTAATAGGTCCTCAGTTAATATAAACTGTTGCATCTCATTATGCAAGCAGAAGCTCTGTGCCTGTATAGCCCGCCGTGCAATGCCTGTGTCGTCTCTGAGCTAATGTTCATGTTCAGTGTTTCATTATTGCTGTGGATTTTAGTTCTTAATATAATTCATTGTCACTTGACCTTCTCGGAGCAAAAAACGTGAATGTAGCTCAGTATCTGTATTTGCTTCTTTGCAGATTGTTGTGGAGTCTGTGTGATTCATGTCCCCCCTGCTCCCCCAATGATAACTAATTTCAGGACATGTAGCTGAAATCAGCCTAGGAAAATTAACTTCTTAGTCAGCAAGTCTTGATTCTCTGGCCTGAATTATTTTAATCAAACCTTTTCTGATCTGCCTGCAACTTCTAAGGTTAGACCTGGAACATCTTTTCATTGTATGATGCAGGAATATAAGACTGAGTTGTGTGTATGAGTTGTATGTATTTGTTTTATGAGCCTGAGGTCTCAGTTTATTGTTTTATTTCCCTCAAAGGGAAATGCCAGTTAATTCTGCTCAGTCCTTCTTGAGCAGTCTTTAGTAAAATTTACATTGGCCAACACATTTTCTGTGAGATCTAGAGTACCAGAGAATGCCAAGTTCTTACCATGCTGCTTTGCTTTGCAGTTTTAATCGGTGTAGTATTGCAGATGTTTGTTCTGACATTAAACAAGTTATTTAGTATTTCTGTCTCTAGCTTGGGAACTACTCCAGACTTTCACATTCTCACTAAGAAGTTCCTTCAGTTACTTCACGCATACTAGAAAATATTTTGTTTTTTAATTATTTGATCACAGATAGAGTAATATAATTTCATCTTTGTCCAGACACCTTACGGGTTTATGAGTAAATGTGCAACATTAAATATAGTACTAGCTGGCTACAGTGGCTGGGAATTGTGTAACTCCATCTCCCGTGTTACATGCTCGAACGCTTCTGGGGAAGTAAATAGGTGTGACTGTGATTAAACAGGACCTACACTCCTCAGCAGAGAGTACAACCTCCTTTTATGTAACTGGAGTTTCAGATAGTAAGAAAAAGTATTTTAACTGAGCAGGTCTTCTCAGTCTCGGTGACAATACTGTTGTAGAATTGGAATAGCAAAGTCACAGAGTGGCTGATACTTGCAACAGAAGCATGAGCAACAAATCAAAATAATATATTAGTGGTTGTCTTAGTAACTTTTAGGGAAGGTGGTGGTAGACTGGAACCTTGTTCAGCACTAGATCTGAACTATTTTCTAGCTTGGGTAGGCAGCCACTGGAAACCGATGCTATTTGAAGCCAATTCATATTGAGGTATTTGGCACCAGTGAATACTGAGATGGTAGTGTCTTAGGTGGATGCTTTGTAAGGAATTGGGGACTGAACTGAGTAGCTCCAAAAGTACGCTTTTTGTCAGGAAAGAAGTATGTTAACATGTTTGGTCTGAATTTGATATACCCTGAAGTGGACAGTATTAGAAAACTTAGGAACCACAACCAAAATAGCATCCTTTGTGAAAATAAAATATCTGTAGAGGAGGATAACTAGGAACATCTAGATTTTATGCTCTGTAGGGCTGCTAGATTCTTCTGCTTGAAGCCAGAGAGATTTCTGGGGCCCTAGTGGCCGTATGTACTGCATTTTACCAAAATATACTGGATGTCGTATGGAAAAACATCTGATGTTGCATTGCAATTCAGAACCCCTCTTAAAACTCCCCTAGGGAAAAGGGGAAGGGTGTAGAGGGGAAATTAATAAAGCAGCTATTTTAAACTTTTAATGGGTACATGACATAGATAGGCATCCCTTCGGTCATGTAGCCTAGCCCTCCATCCTCCAGGGTACAGTCAAGGAATTCTTGTGGCAGAAGAAATGCTTCTTCCATATTGTAAGCTTTTACTTCACAGACAAAATAAAGCTATAAATACAGATTTAATAAGTATAAACACATGAGATGATGTACAAAATAGTACCTGGAGTGTTGATCTGCTGGAACAAGCCCTTGTCCCTATGTGCATGCCTGAGGAACACCACGTTGGGGGAACAGGTCTGATACAGCAATCTGTTGCCGTATTCTCCTTATGCAGGAGAAGAATCTGTAAGGGTAGTTTGCAAATTTTATTTCAGCTGTGGTTAGCTCATTGTATCACAAACTGAAGCGGGACAAGTGGTAATCTGAAATGAATGCACAAAGGTGGAGTCTGTAAATAGCCACAGTGCTAATTCAGAAGCCATCATGATTTTCTTGTTTGCTGGTGCTACTGGATTTGCTAGAATACTAGACCCCTCCTTGTTCTCAGTGTTATGTTTATCAGTACCTTCAGTTCCATATTCTTCAAACAGGCCATTATTTTCCTGGTTTGAAACACCTTTTACCTTCTGTTTTGTTCTAGCTTTTCTGCATCATTCATTCTTGATTTGATTGGGCCTGTAGCTCTGCAGCTTGTAGTTTGCCAGAAGTCTGTTTTTTTCAGTGGGATTGGTCAGATATTATAGATAAAGCCACTTAGATAAATGTTTCTCAGGCAGAGACTGCCTGTCTACTAGATAAGAACTACATTTAGTTCTGTTATCTGCACTTGTGTTAGTAGGTGGATTAGATTAAATTGGGGCTTTTGGAGAGAAGCAGGCGAACTGCTCTTCAGACAGATCTGGGATTTGGTTTAAGGACAGGCTTTCTTATGTGGTCTGTAAAGTGCATTGTAGCCCTATAGGAATACTTTGTGTGTCTGGTTCCTGCCTGCCATTTTGAACGCTAACTTTGATGATTGTGCTTCTAATTATGTACAGAGGGAAATTCTCTGATGAAAGAACAGGGAATTTCTTCATCTGTCCCATTAACTGCGGCAGGGTTTCTGTTGTGCAAAGGAGTGCCTAGAACTGGCTCCTAATACTAACAGTGAGGGGAAGCCCCTCTCAGGTACACTGGCTGCATAAGGTACCTGCCATCCCTCCACCATGTGTAACTCATTAAAGGATGTATTTACTGACTTCTTAAATCAGCCGCGTCTTTGTCACTCAGAGGTTACATTACTGTCATTTACCTTTAATTAGATTCCATCTGAAAATGGGGTAGATGTGGATGTTTTGCCAGCATGTAGCGGCGTGGCTGTTCAGTGTTACAGGACTGGGGAACCTGGTAACACTCAGCTGTGGGAAAACACGGCTGCTCCGAGGGATCGGAATGCAAGCTTGTTAATATTAGCCTTGAATAGATACCTGTGTATC
>JAVJGI010000001.1:122708310-122719040 GCA_035590275.1 Ibycter americanus | reverse complement strand
AGGCTTCTTTAGAACAATAAAATGGCTTTTGTCTGATCACATTGATCTCTGACTGAGTCCGCTTTGCGGCACTCAGCCTTTGTGATCTTGACGACCTGTTAACAAAAGGGCTAAGTTCAGTGTACTGCTAATGGACTTAACTGTTTCCTAATTGAGACTCCAGGTATTCGGGAAACAACCTCTTTCACTACATATCCTTTCAAGTTTGCCTTAGTCCTGTTCAGGTATTGCTAAGGCTTTAATGCTAGCTTCCACCACAGTTCAGTCCTCTAGGCTTGGCAGTAGGACTCTTCTGGTTTGAGGGCTTATCACTATGGTTTGTGTTTCACTTTCTGCTTGAATTTTCCATTTTGGAAGAATTCTTTTCCTTTTCTGTCCTTTTTTTTTCTATTCCTTTGTAGCTAGTGGCTGCTTCTGCCTGTGGTTAAATGTAGTTCTTGTTTCTACCTGTAGTACTAAGAAGAAATGTGTTCTTTATTATAGCAATGTCCACCTTGCGTAATAACTTGAGATTTTTATCAACAGTGAATGTGGGAGGAAGCTGAAATGAGGTAAATATAGGAGAACAGAGAGAGAGAAAGAGTGTGCAGTGACTGTGCTCATTTTTACAACTGGAGCATGCTTCAAGTTTGACTTCATTATTTCCTCTCTCTGAAGCCTCACCTAACTGAGCGGAGAGCTTTCCCTTCTGTAGAGTGCCTTGTATCCTTTTTTGCTGTATTTGCTATGTTACCTCAGACATGACACTGATGTGAAAGGGATATTTATTTTTAGCACTTCTTCCCATGCAGGTTCTGTTTGACTGTTCAATGCTATTTTAATGATGTAGGCAACAGCTGTTTTCTCCATGTCTTATCAAATATCCTCCATGTTCTAATAATAACAAAGAAGTTTCTATATTCTTGGCTATTCCAAATTTCCACCCGAGGGATCTCATTGCACCTCTTCATGAGGACTGCAATCTAGGAATAGGTACTTGTGGCTAAATAGGTAGATTCTTTTCTTTAAAAAATGAAGTATGATTGAGGATTTAGCATTCATTTTATCTTGATTCTGTCATTACATCTAGATTGACATTTAGAGCTGGTTTTTTTAACAGCTCAGTAGTTTTAACTATCTTCTTATTGCTTTGGTAAAATGAGAAGTATACCAGTGTGTTTTGCCATCAGATGCTGTAGGGATGATTTAGTTAGAGTAATTTCTGTTTTCATTAACACTTCCATTGACTATGCTACTCTTTACAGATTCTTGTTTTGTGATTTTTTTTCCTACGTATTTTCTTTCATCCTTTTTGTTGCCTGTTTACTATTGCAAAACTGATACTGTAGTGATTGTCTAATTTTACAGGAGGTCTCTCTGATATTATCTGGCAAAATACGGTGTCTGCACCACTGTTAAATGGTATCCTTTTTTTTTTCTGTTGGACAAGACTGCATGTGATTTAACTGGTCCTTCAAGTGGTCCATAGGAGGCCATGCTGAATGACAGGACCTGACATACATGTGTACCGTACCTCTCATTGCCATGGTCCCACCAGAAGCAGAGTAGTATGAACTAGTACTCTACCAGAAAACTAGTACTTTAGGGCAAAGTCCTATCGATCATGACAGCATTGGCATACCTTAATGGACCAGAACTGTGATAATGTGACAGATCCCAAATTCCTTCTGACTTCATATTTTCATTGCTGGTATTTTTGAGTGTGGATTTTTGAATCATTACACACCTAAGAGCTGACAGAGATGTGTGTTTCAGTGGAGAGTTCGTCATGTTTAAGAGTTGTCATAATTATCTTGAGAAAGTTCTGGATTTGTGAAATAGTTGCTTGTTTTCAGGCTTTTTACAGTCTGCAGTATACAACAGAGGAATGCAGTTTATTCTTGGGCATGGAAACTTATTCTGCTACTGAAGTGCTTAATCAAATTCACTAGTAATAAATAGCATGTTTTTTCTTGCTTAGCAGTCTTATCTTCAGCCGTGAATTTCAGAAAGCCTTTTGCAGGTGGATTTCATTCTGATAGAACATTCTAACATAGCTCAGTGTCAGCTTTATTCATTAGTCTTCTATCCATAGAGCTACATACTTTTAAAATAACTTGGATATTGAACAGGATTTGGAAGACAAAGTATTTCAGCTACTCTTAACAACTTATGAGTTAGTCACCACAGAACATTGCTTGTTCTGTCTTCTAAAAAGATGAACATTTGCAAACACTTCACTTGGCTTAAAAAAAAGTATTTTCAAGGACAATAACAGCAGAAGTAGAAAGCACTTCAAAAATTTTCTGTGTCAAGACTGATATGAAAATTATATTTGGAAAGTAGCTATGTTGTAAAGTGCTTCAGAGGCCACTGCTAGTAAGCATGAATAGCTTCATGTATTGAAAATCATGGGTCTGCTGGAAAAAAATGGCTTGAATGCCAGCCCATGATTTGCCAAATTAAATATCTATTAAAATTTATAATGAAAATTACATTGCTGCTATGGTTACAAAAGCTTCCTTAGTTCCAGGACTGCAGTGCATTTCACTTCAAAGAAGAATCCCTTTTTTTCCATTCTTTCAGTATAATCAAATAGAACTTGCAAAAGTGCTTCTAATTTGCATGCATTACGTGGTGAAACTTGGTGCCACAAGGAATTGAAAAAGCTAGCAATATAGCCATTCCCAAAACACGTGCTTTTATTTCACAACATCTTGAATTAAATGTCATGAAATCACATTCTTCAGTTCTGTACTGTAGGACAAAGGTGACCATCCTGTGGCTGGGAGGACAAGTATGACTCACAGCGACCCATTGAATGTGGGCAGAGCTCTAACGGATACTGCTGTGGGTCTTCCGTGTGTATTAAGAGAATGCTCAGTCACACGTTTGTGTTTGAGTGGCTTAGGCTTATGCCCACTTGTTCTTGAAGCTGGTCTAGCACTTCTGAATATTTCTGCTGTAAATTACGCCTTGACTAGTAAATGACAGGGTTAAGGACAAACGACTTTTGTGGTCAAGATATGCCATTATTTTTTTATTAGGGCTTATTTCCCCTGAAGCTGCAGGTGCTGCCACCATTGTCATCATGGCTGATTGCTGCAGACTGTTTGTGGGTCTGTTGGAAAATAAAACCTGTTACTTGTAATGTGAAGGGATGGACATAAGCTCCGTGATGAGATCCTGTTAGACAATTTATATGCGGCTTTCCTCACTGAGCTCAATAAATGGTAATACTAGCAAGGTTATAAAACCAATGCAGAGTGAAGCAGAGGAAATAAAACCAGAGGGTTTTGCTCTGTCATCCTTGCATCTGGCCTGCACCAACAGCACATCTGCCCAGCAAAGGTCAAAGATCAAGTGCTTCTGACACTGCTTACTTTTGTCAGGGATTGTTCCCTTTATACTGAGCACAAAAGAGTGTGTGTTTAGGCGTTTCCCATTGTGTCCTCTAGGGTTGTTATGCAAAGATGACTCTTGTTGTGGCCATACATATTCTGCATATTATCAAACGTTTTTTATACAATTTGACGCTTCTACTTATGGTTTAAAACTATTTTTGACATGTACATACATGCCGGTGTAAATAACTAATGGAGGGAAAGCATTTGCTGAATTAAGTCTGCTTTAGAGCTGCAAAGCTTTGTGTCCTTCAGGAAAACAATCAACAAGGCACATGAAAGCATTCAGTTGTTAGTTGTGAGTTGTGCACATCTGGCAAGCCATGGCATTCCTGGTGACACAATTCCCTATTCCCTTCCTTGCTGTCCTGTCTGATGTGGGCTGGGCTGGTTCGGGTGGAGGGATGTCAATGATGTCTTTCAGCCTGCTGCATCCATAGAAGAGGAGGGTGTGGGTCTCTAATGTACGACTCATGGCCAGATTCATCATGGATTGGTCTGGGTTCTGGAAGTGCCTTGAAGGCTTCCTTAAATGAAGGTGAAAAGCAAGTGATGAAGATTAATATTGACTATGAGTTTTGTTGTAGCTTGGATATGTATATAAAATCTCCTACCCCTTATGCAAAACTACTTGTTTATTTCAGGTGAAATATATGGGTGGTTGCTATACCAACCTTCCTGAGGTTTATAAGGAGTTGAATGAAAGATGTTTCTTTAAGCGTTTGATAGCCTTAGGTCCATCTTCTCTGTAAGAGCCTTTATCCACTTTGCATGCTCTTTAATTGGAGTAAGAAAAATCCATATAATTTTGTACACAGAGAAGAAAGGGATTAAAATTTGGAATTGCCATAGTATCTGTATCCTTTTTTTTCATATTAAATAAACAGGGTACTGGTTATTTAAATCCTACAAACAGTTTTGAAAATAGCTGCAAGTCCTCGCAGATCGGCAGCATGCAGTCAAGATAGTTCTTAATGAAAACAAAATGATTCCTATATGCACCTTTACAAGTGTGTACTTGGGTACATCTAGGGCATATTTCTCAAAGACCTTATTCGCCAATACCAGTGTGTTTCAAAGTTCAGCTTCCTGGCGCTTTTGAATCCGCTGCCTGAACACATTGTGAGGATTGGAAACATCATGTGGTTTGAATAAATAAAAACACCAAATTGCCTGGGGTGCATCTGTGCCCCCTTGCTGTGCAGGTTGCCTGTTTCTCTGCCATCAGCCTGACAATTTCAATCAAGTTTTTAATGGACTCCTGGGGCTTCCCCAGTTTCTGTTCAAGCAGAGTCTGGCACCAGTCTTCCCAAGTCCATAGCAATGAAAAGCTTTATTTTAGCTTCTGATTGTACAGAAATTTAGTGACAGGTAGGAAAGAAATAAACTGGTCGGATGAGTGCTAAAATAGCAGGAAAGCGCTATCTTTAGAAAAAGTTCATAACCTACGTTTTGTTTTGTCAGATTAGGAACTGCAAAGTATAGAGCAACCATACATCAGACTTATCTGTAATCTTTTCCAGATTTTGACAGATTGACAGTTTTAATTAAGAGTGTTTTGTTTAATTCCTTTTGCCTTTACACCTGAGAGTGTTCACAGGCCTATGCAGGTTTAGACTGCAATCCTGCAGGGTTTTTTTAATAAAATTGTTGGTCATTAAAAAAAATTGAAGTAAATATTATGAAGACTTTTAATTTTCATTCCTGTTCAGGAAGTTTCCAAATCACCTCTGCCACTTACATAAGTTATTTTCAACAGTTTCTTGTATTTCAAAACCTTATTATTAGAAAGGAACAGTGTATTGTAAAACCATAACAGTTGCCACTTTGCAGTAATTATGGGCTAATGATCTCTTCTGTTCTAAGTAAAAGAAGCCATTGTGATTGTCTCTCAATATTAAGTTAACAGCAACTGTTGTAACGATTAGTAAAGGTTGAAGTACTGTGTTCTATGTGGAATAGGTGTTGGGTTTTTATAATGAGAAAGGTATTCAATATCTTTCTTTTTATCCTTAAGGAGTTATGAATATTATTCCTCCATACAGTAGGTGGAGACAAAGACCTAGTGAATTTTATAATGTCTCCTCAAACTGACTTTATTAGCTATGCTAGGTCCTTTCTGATTTTTGGTATTATTAAATTCCTTTAGAAAAATAACAAATAACAAACAATTTTGTTCCAAAGGCTGTTAATCTATGTTTACGTTAAGTGCCGTAATTCTTTTGCTGGCTACTATCGATAAATTGGTTCTTTCAAATAGAAGGTCTGATTTGGAGATTGAGGAGGTATCTGTGAAACCTTTTTGTGCAAGTTCAGATCTGTCTTAGGCCCAAAAATTTAGAGGTCAAAGCACGCCCAGGATTGACTTCAAGTTTGAACATATCTAGAAATTCCCAGTGGTGTAGGAGTTGAATCTCTGTGCAGACTGGAAGATTGAGGTGTGGTCTGCCTCTGTTTCTAAAGTGAATTTGTATGTATATGTATGTTTATGTAAATCCTGTGCATGTTTACAGGTGGGTGTTTGTGTGCTTACAGCATGTTTGCCAGCCCACAGAATATGGCGTTGGCATCCTGCCTCTGCCTAAATTTAACTGAAATCTTAAAATGTAATTTGGAGTAGTGAGAACAAACGGGGTATAATCCATAAAGTGAGAAAGATGGTTTTATGAGCTTTTCAGAAGGAAAATGGAGCTTGCAAGTTTCTCAGATCCATTGGTTGGCTGTTTCAAGTAAGAAATAATCTGTAGATATATTTTTGTTTTAATCTTCTCCTTAATATCATTTGCACTGGGCTGCTAGATGCTTTGTTGGTAGAGGAGGTGTCTCTGCCATATGCATCATGTCACGTGTACTGAGGTTGATTGAAATAGTCTTGCCAGAGATGCATTTCCAGATGTAAAACAGTGCAGGGTATATTTCTCCTGTTCTATTGGATGCAAAGCAGGTTGCCTTTGGAGAGGAGGCTTTGTCACATCTGTCCCTCATGCTCAGCTAAGGTTCCAATTTGATATTAACCCCTGTGATTTCAGCAGATCATGGAAGGATTCCCTCATTCATTGATGTCAGAGTGGTCTGTTGAAAGTTTCTGTGCTGCTTAAGAGACGGAGAGTTTAGTTAGTGAGGGGTGTTTGTGACAGGGTAGATGCAAGAATGCAAAGCGGAGTTTAACCCAGCAGGGAGGAGGTGGAGAGGAGCCCCCATGTCAGGGTAGATCAGACGACCTGAACTCAGAAGCCATTTAACCAAACTCTTTAAGAAGGGATTTCTTGCAGCTTCAAAGCTTGAGAAGGATTGCTACCAAGTGTGCTCTGCTCCTTGTCCACCTGTGAGGGGAGGACATCTGCTGCCTTAAAAGAGATAGTTACGATGAAGTTTAAAGCAGGAGAATGAGTTGTTCTCTGTTCAGTTCCTCATTATGCCATGTAGCTTTGTACGTATGGGACACATCTTTTAATTTCTCTGGACTCCTTTCACTGGAATCCTGACAAAATCTCCATCTCATGCAGAAGAGTTGTGTGTGAGCTGATTTTTTTACTCATCAGCAGTATATGCTATGGAAGGTCAAAATGTATGTTATTATTAAATACAGCTCAAATGAAGAGGCAATGAGCAGTGTAGTTTTCCAAAATTAAGACTACACAGGCTTTGAGGGTAACTGATGAAGATGTGCAAAGTCAAAGCCTGCCGCAGTATCGTGTCTGTTCTGGTGAGGTGGGTGTTTTGCAGGGCATCTATTTGAATAAATCATAATATCCTCCCGTAAACATCAGTGGGAAGCTGAGAATGACATATAAGTGGGTGTATGGATCTTACCACTAGTGATGCACAGTCTGTCTTTCCAACGTTGTTCAAGTAGAAGCGAAGGCGAGTATTGGATTAGAAAGCCTGAACATCTCAACATTGCTTTAACTCTCAAGGACAGAAGCAGCATTTGGCTCTTCAAATGCAACATGGTGTTTTCCAATTTTGACCTACTGAGCTAATTGCAAGGGTTGAACAGAAATCATGACTTGGAGAATAAATGATGATAGTGGGTGAACATGCAGTCAAACAACAGTGTTATGGCTTGGTACAAGGATTACTTTTATTGGTCTCACATAAAGTTATGGTTCATCAGGGTTTCTTGTATGCTTCTTTACTTTAAGAGCTTAATTTAATTTTAAATGTCAAGATCTGTGTAATAAACTGAGTTAGATCATTAACAGACATAAACCAATATATTCCTGAAGCTTGTGGCACTACTTGCTGTAAATCCAGCACAATGCATCTGCAACTAGGAATGCTGCCAGGGCTCAGAGCTCTGGAGTAACCGTGCTTTTGATGTATCCATCTGAACTTTGCTAGATTGAGGAAGTAAGATTTTGAAGAGCTGAGAGCTGAATGGGGATGGTCAAACTGATGGCCCATTCTCTTGCAGTATCTACATGCATCTACTCTCTGACTACCGGACACTAATTGAAAGATGTGCTCTCTAAATGAGCTTGTGTAAAAGCGCCTAGATTCTGTGCTCTTCTGGGCTGTGGCAATACAGAGGATGTTATATGAAGCAGGGGTGTTTGTAGCTTTTGGACTGAACATGTGAGACCACAGCTTCCTCCCCTCCTCCCCTTGCTGGGATTTCCCTTCTGTTTTTCCTTGGCTCTCAAGGAGAATATATGGTCTCTATATCATATCTTTGCCCAGAACTGTGATCTGGCACTCCAAAGAGAACTTGTGAATGCTCACACTGTGTTATACAACAGGGGAGCTGAGGGAGAGGTGGCTTTGGTAAGATGCGAATCTGATCATAGCTTAAGTGGACTTGGCAGAATTCCTGTGGGTTCAGGCACTCATAGTCCCTCTGAGCGACTGGCAGGGCAGCCGGAGCATTGCCTGGGGAACAAAATCTCTTGAGCAGGTGAATTTTTAAAGGGTGCCCAACTGTATTTTGAACAAACCTGGCCTCTGATCCATTGGTTTGTTTAATTTATGTGGAAGAGTAAGCTGCTTTTCTTGTATTCTTTCATTCTGCCTGTTGTCTTTGTGCAAATTCAGTGCTTAGCCAGTTTGCTGAGACCCCATGCAAAGGTATAAATTGTGGGGCTTTGAATACCTTTGCACTGGAAAACAGACATTCACAAGTTATTTAGCTGAATGTACAGATTTTGGTATGTATAGCTTTCCAATTGAAGCTGATGACCTGAAAAGACACTGTCTCAGAAATCGCTGATGGCTGAAGCCATTTGCTTTATTTTGTGCTGGTCATTGCACATGCGGGAGCCGTAGTACATCACTGCCCATAAGGTTCTTAACTAAACCCAGTGAAGAAATATTTAGCACTACACTGTTTAAAATATATAAAGCAAAACCAATTAATTTCTCCCTCCACTTCCAAACATAATAATACAAGATAAGAACTTCTTAAGTTCTGTGTTGCTGGTTGTGTGTTTTGGAGGTTGGTTTGTTGATGTTTTTTTTTGGTGTGTGTGTGTGTGTGTGTGTGTGTGTGTGTGTCTGTTTCCTTACAGCTGAAGGTAGTGTTTATAGTAAGTTTTCTGGAATGAAGAACATAGTGGAAACTATGCTCTTTGCATGTACTTATCTGTGCTTCTAAAATGAATTGCTTGAGTCTTAACAGAAATTGCAACTAAATAGTCAACAGTAGTTATAAAGAAATAATATTTATAGAATTTAAATGGCATTCTTTTCTATGTGGTCTTAAATATTTCATACAAAAATGTAGAAATGGATCAATATAAATGCCATCCAATTTACTGGTTTTCTGTGTGGGAATTTCCCTTATGTTCCTCTATAAATGCATGTACGTAATTTGTACATTGTATTATTCATATTCTATATCAATAGCAAGCATAACTGATGAGGAAGAAAAAACCCCAGCAAGTTAATATGTTTAGTTATCTTCTCTCTTGTTTAAAAATGCCTGTGGAAGCGGAAGAATAATGAATGGTGTGCTTCATTTAGTTTCATTTTTAAGAATGGTATGTGGATAGTACCTGGTGGGCTTGAAAAATGAAGCTGCCGTAGCCACAGACTTTAAGTGCTAATGGTTGGGGCAGAGAGGTACGAACAGTTGCTAAACACAGAGCTAAGACACTGGGATGGACAGAGCTTTTCATTCCAGTGTATAGTTAAATGTTTTTGTTGGCTTTGCTATTTTGTTGGCTTACATTTAAAAGGTGCAGACTACTCTATGAAAGGAAGAATGAAGTGTCAAAAGTGGCTGGAGGGAGACCTTTGAAAGTTATTGAATTTGTGAGCCAGCAAGTAAGTGGGCAAATGTAGTGTTAACTTCGAAGGAAGTAAATTTCATTTGTGAATGTTATTTTGTTCATAAAAGGCCAAATCTTGAGAGATACTAAGGATTAAGTGTTTTTTGATAAAATGTTCTTTTGTAGATTCAACTTCAAGTTGCCTTGGGTTTTCTTCTCCAGATATGCATAAGATTTGGCTCTGTCTTTGACAACTCTAGTTTTGCTCAAATTATTTATCAAACTGCTTTGTAATGTCTGACTCAAATGCACGTACCATTTGCCTAAAAAATGTGTTTTGGTAATGAAAGACCTTGCTTGAGGTCTCTGCTATTAAATCTTTGCTGAGGGGCAGGGAGAGGCTGTGAGTTTTTTGGCGAAGTTAATAAAATGTGTGGATTAGTGAAGTGCTGATTAGTGAGGTTCTATTGTCGACAGAAACATTCCTGCCTTAGCTGAAACCCAGATGGAAAGCTGCCCGCCTCAACTGAGGAAAATAGTTTATGTTGCTGGTTTGCCATAGTATGTTGCTGAGGTTGCAGCAAAGTAAATCTTACTAATGTCTTGAAGTGTAATTAACTCTGTTGTTCGATGTAAATATTTGAATACTGCTCATTCAGTCTCTACAGGGGCCTGTTTAAAACAATTTTTGCCAAAGAGCTCAAAGGCCACTAAGAATGTGCATGCATTAATAAACTTCTCTCTGTCCTGGACTTGATCCAGAGCTTATAGAGGGCAAATGGGAAGATCTCATCCTATCTGATGTATTTACATCAGTAGAGCTCAGGGCGCCTGATCAAGGCTTCATTGTGCTGTTCTTGTGCCTAGGGTTTAGTTTAGATGTGAAACAGAATGCAGGATGTGGACACAACAGGCAAAAAGACCTAGGGTACTGGAAGGGCTGAGGGAGAAAAATAAAATAGTTCATCATAGTGGCTATGTTATCCTCATGTGTTACATAAAAATGATGGCTTTTTTTAAGGTGTAGAGCTTCCATTTGTGTTCCCAAGCATCAGCTTAAATGCTCAGAAGTACTGTTGGTCAAAACAAAACTCTCAGGGAAATAAAGTCATATATTGTTACAATCATTGTCATTTTT
>JAVJGI010000001.1:122540642-122708210 GCA_035590275.1 Ibycter americanus | reverse complement strand
GTTACAATCATTGTCTTTTTTTTGGGGGGGGGGGGGGGTGTTAAAAAATGTCTTTCTGCCAAAAGTTTTATCGGTTCTTCTAAAAAAGAAAATCCTCATTTCTGAGATCTGAAAAATTTCTTTCAGAAATGGAGTGTGCTTCCTTTAGGAAATGTCAAGTTGCTTCCAAGGCATTTCATGTTATGTTCTCTGGGACTGGGCTCCCTAGTATGGCTGTTTGCATACTGTCTCCCATTTCTGAAGACTCTAGTTAGTCCTGCCTGCCTAAGAAAGTAAAACTGTCAGGGTAAGAACGCAGCTGTTCAGTAGCAGATTGTCAGCTTTCGTGGGCCCAGGCTACAACTCCTGTAAGATACACTGGCATCGTCTCCAGGTGAAAATATCTCTTCTGCCAAAAGGGATTTTTTTGTTTGTTGGCATTTTTAATTTTCACCAGAAATGCCTTTCTATTTATCTCTGGTGAACTCTGCTTCTGAGCGTCTCTCCTCAGTTTCTGCAGCAGTGAAGATGAGCAAGATTCTGTAGTAATTGTACAACGGGGGAAGCAGCATAGCCCAGACAGTGCTGGGAACTGAGAATCATATTTTCATTATATTTCTGGCTTGCTCTAGTAATGTTCTTGGTAATTCAGTTTAACCTATATTAATTTTTACCCCACTGTAAAATATGCTATAATAATTACACTTATCTCCTATAGATGTTATTAATTTTATTATTTTCTGTGAAAGTACCTTGAGATCCTTGGCTCTTAAACCACTGATTATTCCTGTTAATGGTATTATCCAACTTGGACTTCAGATCGCTAGCAAAGTTGCAGACAAAGGAAAGCAGCATATTGGAGATGTTTGTCTGTAGCTTTGAAACTGCTTATGAATTAACTTCTTGTTTTCTAAAGATGAGTGCTCTGTATCTGCAAGGAAAATAAATACTGAGATCAAAGTCGAGCATTGGTGTGATGGTAACACAGTAGCATGGCATTTGCTGTAGCTTCTGGTTCTGAATTGCTAGCTTTCTGTGAAGTAGGGTTCTGTAGGAAACGGTCACCTTCAGCCTGGCTGCTGCAGTCTCTGTGACTGATGTTCGTCGTGGAGATGTGATCTTTTCCTTTCTTCTTTGCCTCAACAGAAGTCAAAGGAGCAGGACAGGCTGGGTGGAACTGGCAGTAGCTGCAGTAAAGCAGCAGTGCAGCATTACTCGCTCTTCAGAAATTTATTGCTCAGCTGTTAGTGCTGCATCTTCCTGGGATCTTGCTCAGTGTTCTGCGTGGGTGACATCTGGACAGTATCTGCATGGAAATGCCACATTCAAAACATACTTTAAAAATAAAAAAGGCCAGAAGTGGAAAAAGTAGGTGAGGGAGAGTTGTTTGGGGTTTTTTTGTTATTTTTGTTTTGTTTTGCTTTTTAGCTCATGTAAATGAAAATTCACTCTGAAGAATTACAGTCTAAAAGACAAGGTGGATAAGAGGTGGGAAACAGTTAAGTCTTACTCTCTTTTACAGATTGGCAGCTAAGGCACGGAGACCAGGAATAACTTTCTCAGTGATACATGGAGTGGGGATAACTGAGTTCAATTCCCAGTCATTCATCCCAGCGCAGTAGTGTCTTTCCTCTCTAACCTTGACTAAAACAAACCTTTTTTTCTTCCCTAATACAGGGTTAAGTGGGGAGAGAGGAGGAGAAGTGTGTTAGAATTTGTATTAGCTATAGTTTACTCTGTAGGGATGAACTCCTGAGCAGTTCTGTTCTGCATCAGCTCATCTCATAGAGAAATAGCTAACTTGGCTGGAGAAAATAAATATTTATATGTTGGAGTAGTTACTGTATCATGACCGTAGGGGGCTTTGTGAAAGCAGAGTCTGAGTGAGTACACCAATCCTTGTGGAAAATCCCAGGATCGGGCTGATCTTAACAGCGTGCCACTGCCCCTTCTGATGTGTGCATGACTGAAGATGCAAGAATACATCTCTTCAGTTTGCATACTGTATCTGTGGATTTAAACCTTTGGGCAACTTGTCAACTAACTGCTGTTGACATAAACCATTGCTGTGCGTTAGCAGCAAAGAGAACAGGAGAGATCATTTCACTTAGTACTTTGTGTCATGTCAAGAAAAGTAGAAATTGCTCATCCCGTAAGGGAAGGAGATGGCAGAAGGAAGCTCGCTTTAATGAGTGGTGGTTGTTTGGTGTGCTAGCAAACGTCTTTCGTCTCATTCCAAGGTGTCACTGGATGCCAGGTACAAAACATGCTCTTGAGTTGCATAACAATACACACCAGCTCAGTAATGATTTATTTTCTGAAGCTATGCTCATTCCCTCCTAACACCTCTGGTGTGAGATAATTTGCTGCCAGAACTTTGAGGACAGATTTATTGAAGACTCACAGAGGCCCTAAACACACAGCTGGGGTGTTGCATGTGAGTTTTGGATCGTCTGGTTAGCCTTGCAGTGTCTCTAGGAGATTTACTAGTCAAAGCACTAAATCTTCTTGGTTGTTCTCTGCTGCTACGTTGGTGACAGTGAGTTGTCTTTGTTTCCAGTTGAATGAAAAGAGTTTTGCTAAGCTGAATGGGTTTAAGTCTGATCTAGAAAGGTGCTGAGCACATGGGTATTCCCAGGTGGTGCCTTAATAGCCCTTTGGGTCATGATCTGATGCAAACTTTTTGAAGTTTTGACCATGGTGAGTTGGTCTCCTCAGTAGATTGTTACCTCTGTTGTGCTAGAACCTAGGAACTGACAAGGATAAAGCTCTTGGCAGTGCTGTAGAAATGTAAATATTAAGGAGCAGACCTGTACAAAACAGGCACGACTGATTTAGTCTAGGAGAAAAGGATGTTACATGCAAGCACAGTGAATGATGCAAGTGTTGGAAATGTGATTTAGTGGCACTATTTTGTTTTATAACTGTGTGATATCTTGGGAAGAGAGCAGCTAAGCGGAGCAGCGGAGGAGAGGAGGGAAGGACGAGTACTGCTCCAGCAGTGTGGGCAAGACAAAAAGACAGTCAAAGGGAAGAAGTATTGGGAGGATAATCTACTGTGGCCAATCCACAATGGACAGAGAACTGTAAATGCTGCTCTTATGGTATCAAAATCCACCCACTTAGCTCTTTGTCAAAGGCCATTTGTGGCATTTTTGTCAAAAATTAAACATTATGGGGTTTTTTTCTAACCCATTTGAGTTTCAGGAGGAAGCTGGAAGTACTGTTGAGGAGGTCTTCTGACCTGGGATGGAGGGAAGGTCCCAGCAGCACAGCTCTCTGTCTGGGCTTTGTTGAGTGGAGTAATGGAGCTGCACTCTAATCTCTTTATCTTGTTCCCACAGTGCCACTGAGTTGCTCTGAGTACTGCAAAAATCTCTCTCCATGATGCTTTCCTTTCTCAATCTGTTCTGTGTTTCAGCTGTAAGATTCGTTTGTGTCAGAGGTGGTCAGAATATAGCATAGTAGACCCTGGCTACAGATCATGCATTTTGGGGAACCTGTAACGTAAAGAGCTCTCTCTGGGGGATCAATGCAAGCTAAACTCAGCAGAGAACCTGGCTTGGAGCTAGCTGATTTTTTTCTCTGTGTTGTTAATTTTTCATTAGATGCAAAGTATTACAAGTAACATCTTAAGGGACTGACTAGGAAGGGTTGCTTTTCATATTAAATTACGTATCTCATAACTTTTTCAAGTTCATGCATACGTTCAGCATCAGACTGAAGATAGCTGCTTTTCTCCCATTGTAACTTTCAGGACAGTATGTGCAAAAAGAAAGATAAATCCTTTCAGAGACACTATGAAGAATGATCATGTCAGGGTTTTTAAGGTTATATTGACTTCTAAGAATGCAACTTCTGGATTAAGAATAAGGAGTGTCTGAGTGACTCATAAGGATTTTTTGGAGATGTTTATCATTGTAGTAAGTGTGACTCTTCACTGCATACTCTGACTCTGATCTATGTGGCTCCACATTATGAATAAGTATTTGGTTTGAGATCCCTCTGACAACCTCACCAGATTACCATATGTGCAGACCTAGTGAATATTTAAAAATAAAAAACATGCCCAATCCAAACCAGCAATATTGTAGTTTGCAGTCTTTTGGACTGATTTGTGGGACCAATGTGGGTTACATGGCTACTTGCCTGTTTCTAGATGGTGATCTTTTGTCTGTTGCTTCTTGTGCTGCAGCCTACAGGATTGCCTTCAGTCAACAAAACTCCCTGATTCTTTTTATCAGACAGAAATGCCTGCACTTTCAGATCTTCTTGGAATGTATCAGCAGCTGACTCAAGAGGAGGTGGGAACTGGAAGACTGTAGATGTTATAACAGTAAAAATTGCATCTCCAGGAAATACAGAAGGGTCACTTGGAGGAAGGGGGAAACCCTTAGGAAAAATTGTCTGTAAGAGCTTTCACTTTCTTCTGAGTTTGACAAGAAGATGTCTTATCCTGTAACTAAAACTTTCAATATATTTCGAGTGTTTTGAGTTGTTGGAGATCCTATTTGGAATAAAAATTCTAAGTTTGGGGCAAGCCACTGTGTTTCATACCTGCAGTGTTTCTATCCATTACCACTTCAGGGGGATTCTGCTGAATACAGAACCCAGTCATAATTTGTTTTCGATTGTCAGGAGATTCTGTGAAACATAGCTGTCCTTGTGTGACTGTGGCCTACCACAAATGCAACAGTTTTTCATTGAATTGACGAAACTGAGAATGCGTATGAGAAAAATCAGTGCTTGGAGTCCCAAGGCAACAAATTTCTGGAAAACTAGGAATGGCAAATTAGAAAACACATAACCAAGCACCTTATTGTCACCTGATAGCAGTGAGACTGATACCTATGTGTGTTATTCTGTGTACTGTCCTTTTTCAGTTTCCTGCAAGAGTGTCCTCCTTGTGTGCAATTTTGTTTTGTGGTTAGCACTCAGAGTGGATTCCTACAAAAGCACGTTACCCATGACAGAGGGGGTGTGATTGGCTTTTGTTATTTTTATTTTTATGTCATGTGAATAATTTGTGTTTTTATAATGATGCAAAACTGTATTAGTAAATTAACCTAATAACTGGATCACCATGAGAATGTGGACTGCAAAGTGTCAGTTGTGTGGATATATAGATATTGACTGTAAAAAGGTTAAATCTGCCTGGTATCCCTTATCTTATAAATTTTATAGGTTTGTTGTGTTGTCTTCAGTCTGGGTTTACTAGTTTTTCTCTGTGTGCATATTACAAATGAAACATTAAAAAAGCAGGCATGTTGCAAATGAAGCAAATGCTTTGTTCTCAAAAATGCACATTGGACTCTGCTGAAAAATTACTTTCTAGCCAGAGCATGAGAACTATGGTTATTCCCAGATCAAATGGATTTGAAGCCTTACTTAAGGAGGTGTGGCTTTAATAATTGGCCACAAATATCTACCTAATACAAATAGCTGATCTGTCCTCTTTGTGAACACAAAGGGAGAGACACAGGGGAACAGATCAAAATTTTCTTAGAATGCCTGCATTAAGATCTTTGGCGATCTCCAAGCAAAAAGGAATGGGTTGACAAATAGATGTGAGATGTGCTAAGAAGATACAAATGATGCTGTTAGTGAATGTGTGGGTGTTTTCCTCTTACCTTGAGAGCTGAACTACTGCCCCTCATTATGAAGGTAAAACGGTTAATGATCTGAATGTAACATGAAGAGCTTATCTGCCTGAGTTAAAGATGCCTCTGCAAATTTATGATTGCTCCTCTTGTGATCCCCACTGGTATTAGTTCTACTGTGTCAATCAGTGTAGGCCATTTAAGTGCTGTGTCTGATGCTAATATTACTTCACAAATCTGGCTTTGGTTTCAACTGTTAGTAAATTAATTTTTCCTCTCTAAACTAAACTTGTTCTGAAATAATTTGCCTTGTTTTTTGAAGTAAGATTTCCAAAGTGTCCTTTTTTTTTTTTTTTTAATAGCAGCAGATGCATAATCCAAATACCACAACAAATAAAAAGGCACTGTCCAGGGTTACAACTTCAGCTGGCATAAATTGTTAAAATCATTGTGGTACTATCATAATTTAGCTGAAAAATCTGTTCTTTTTCAAGTTAAGATCTGAGCAAGCACCCTGAGTACTTTTCAAGAAATAATTGGCTATTCTTCATAGCTGAAAATTATCACAGTACTGCCTAGGAACTGCATGAGCCCTTTGCATATCTATTAAAAACCTTTGAGAGGGGAGCTGCTAAGTGTAGTTTGTACAAGAGTTGTGGAACCCCTGCATGGATCCTACTGTAGTATAGAAATGCCTCGTGACTTTTAGCATGTTCATCATACCCTGCTGGTTAGGGAACTGTAGACAGAGAACTGAGGCACAGGGAAACCAGATAATCTTCCTGAAGTTTATTTTAGGTCTCATTTCAGAACACTCACACCAAAGCAGAGATCAACATTAGCATATTAGGACAGAACGGTCCATCTGCATTTCTTCCAACACAGCCCTCAATCTATTGCTCTTGGCCCTGTCCTAATCTTGTACATTCTCATCTTTAAAAATCTACAAAATGCAAGAATTTACCTGGTGCTTTCAGCTCCCCATGTTCCTCTTGAATATTGTGCAAATTTGTTAGGTTTTTTTATATTATTATTTTCTGTCAGCTTCTTGCATCTTACATCTGTTTTCAGCTTTAGGGAAGACAGAAATCACAGGTGTCTGTACGTAACCTGTCTGGGAGGTGCTACATGATTGAGGAAGGTAGCTTCTGGCAAAGCTGGGGCTGTGGAGGGTGGCCAAGGTCACTTCTTAATGCTAGGTAGCTGCATGACCATCAAGTTGACGCTGAAATAACCAGCCAGAACTCAGTGATGCTGGGGGAAGACCTCAAGCACTGGGGCATGCCGGTTACATATTGATCAGTTCTCTGTACTTCCTTCTTGACTCATTTTAATCTTTCTATTTTTTTCTATTCTGTTATGTGACCTGCAAACATTGGAATTGATACAGTCATACAATCTTTTGGGAAAACCTTTCCTGTTACTGAAACTTGGAGATTTATTCATTGCCATGAAAGGAGAAATAACAATGGAGTTGTGTAAAGAGTAGTGCAATGGGAGGGCGGGTGGCAGTGCTGTTCAGGTAAACATTGCCACGTTCATCCCTGTGTTGCCTGATATGGGGCAACACGGAGCCCAATGTTACCTTAGTCCATTAACAGCTGTAGTCTTGGACACAGTGGCTCACTTCTTGACTGTGGATATCTGATCATTTTCTGCCCAGTCTGTCTGTTTTCTCCTCTCTTCTTGAAATATCACAAAAGACATTGGTGAATATATGCAGCTGCTTAGGTGGGATCTGCATTACCATGCCACTTTGCGAAGAGCTCAGTGGAAGGCTATTTGGTATTGAGTGTTGCTTTTCTGTGCTAATAAAATTGGGTATTTGGGACTCTGTAACTTGCAGTGTGATTTGGTTCTGAATTATGTGGAACACTGTACGACCCCAGTAGTCTTAACAGGGTATTAAAGTAAATTTATATTTAATGTATTTGTAAGCTCCTTTGGTCAGTTAAATGATGAAAAGGGGCTGGTTTATATAAAAAGGGATCTGGCCTTTTGAATTTTCAGCTCTTACAAAACTGCAATTTTTCCTTTTCTCATGAAATGGCATTTTCTGAATCTGCATGAAAAATGTCAGAGGAGCTGCACACAGGTCAGCTTGTGCTGGCAAACTATTTTTTCTCTTAAATGACATTCTCTAGCCTACTTCTGCAAGGGTGTGAATCTTTTTTCAATCATACTGGTCTGACAGCAGCTTCATCAGAGTTAAGTCTTAATCTCTGTTTTCAGCTGGTGAAAACTTGCTCCTTGCTTTGATTAAGGAAGTGTTGCCATTTTCTCTTTGACATGCACTTACTGTCATGTCAAGAAGAATGGGAAAACACTGATGTCTCTGCCCTGCAGTTAAGGCTTGTTGTCATGCTCTGCAGTTAAGATTCACCCATTCATAAGCAAGAAACATGGGGAGGCCACAGAGCCTCACATGTTCCTTTCTGCAATTTTGCTTGTGCTTGAGCATGCTCCTGACTCAACTGTTGGTGCATGTTTGCTGTAGAGCTGCTGACCTCTAAGCAAAGGATGAGTCAGTTGAAAGAGTTCATTGTCACAGCCTTAACTTGTCCTTGGTTACCGTGAGGCCTGTATTACCATGTAGCTGGTAATCTTAGCTATGGCCAGCTGAGATGATGCTGTTCTCAAACTTAAGTATGGCCACAGATAGATCTTAACTGCAACTCTGGAGATGAAAGCTTTCATTCTGTGTTTTCTACCCATAGTTTCAGTACCTGAGGAGAGGCTTTGGCGAGAAATTGCTGAGGAATACTTGGGATGACTAGTAGCTGATGTTCCTGTTTTCAATCTGAGCCCTTCTTCACATAGTGCAAATGGGTACTCTCCATCTTCTCACTGAGATGAAACATTAATTTTAAATGACTTGTCAGCTTTAAAGACCTCATGTTGCAACTTATCCCTCTGTTCAGGCTAAACTCCAGCTTCTTACTTCTACCTACTTTTAAATTATTTTGCAGCTATAACTCTATTGATGACCCTCACATCCTGTTATAAACTGCTGTGAAACTCCCTTTCATAGGAGGCTGCAATTCAACCTTTTTCAGGTACTGCATAGTTTTATAAAATGCTTTGAACTGGTGCAGCTGTGTAAACTAGGATTTTTGCCTCTGCATCTTAACAGAGTTTCTTTATTTATTGCTAATTCTGGGCACATAACATAAATATACTGTTGCTTTTAGTGAGCTGTGGACTGTGGATTTCAGACTGACATAGGTTTCTCTCCTGGCCCCTCAAGGTCCTGTAGTTTTGTAAACAACTCAATTTCAGCCTGAACTTCTCTGTAAAATGAAAATAAATGAAACCGGTTTCCCACCTGGTTTTGTTTACGATATTTGTTGAAAATCCCAGGAGACTGTAGGTAGCTGGTCAGAAATACCTTATCAGGTGGTCCACTCTTGTCCATTAAGATGAATTTTTTTTTCATTTGGGGTCATGGGGGGAATGGGAAGCTGATGAGAGATAGATTTACTGTGGCTGGCAGGGACAAAATTTACTCCTCTTCCATGACAGCTCACATTTTCCTCAGTGTTCTTCCAAGACTGTGTTCAAAGTTCTTTTATTTTGGACTAATCAAGATTTGGTAGCTAGAGTAAAGCTCACCCATCATGTAAGATGCCAAATGCTTTCAATTTCATTGATCTCAGTGGAACATGAGGGAGCTCAGCCATCAGCACTAGCAGTTCTTAAACATTTTCAGGCTTTAAAATGGGCTATTAATCTTGGCTCTGGCAAAGCATCCAAGGACGTCAGCAGTGTGTGATATGTCCCATAAAGTGCAACTTCTAGGAATCCTTTTTTTTATGCGTAGAGCGCGTCAAGGCTCATGTTCTGTTTGCATTTAGTCTAACGACATCTCAGAATGCGTTATTTAGAGCACATTTCGTAAAAAGATTTTGTTAGCATACAGCCAGTGTCTGTGCTAATGTGATTACCTTAAATCAAAATGCAGCTGGACTCTCAGATGCATAGAGTTCAATGCTTTTTATAGGGAATATTTGTTTTGAAATAAACAAGATGAAAATTCAGAGCAAAATCTCGCTCTTTATAATCTGTACCATAACTTCATCTGTTTTCATATAAAAACTTGCAATCCTTGTCAGTCTACCTGAATTAAAAAAAGTATTGGTACTTTTAGGTGAGAAAACAGCAGGGACCCAGTGTCCTTTTTTTGGGTCTTGTCTAGCAAACTGAAACAGCAACAGAGCCTATGGATTCTGGGCAGCACATGGCCCTATAATAACAAAGGAATGTGACATGAAATGTGCATGGGAAGGTTGTTTTTCAAAGCAGCAGACCACTCTTTCAAATTTCTAAGGGTTTCAACGATGTGATAACAATGAGAATTGTGCTTTTTAGTACACTGCATGTTCCCAGTCCACATGAAGTAAATTTGGCTGTTGTGATATGCTGCTTTGTAAGAAGCATAGTTGCTCTGCAGTTACTTGTCTTCAGGCTTGTTCCAAGGATTAACCCATGGGTTAAGGCCAAAGGGTCCTGGTCTATTGCCCCTTAAAGTCAGAAGAGAGAATTGCATTGGCTTCAGCAGCTCCTGGATCAGAGCTCAGAATCATGATCTGAATGGAGCTCTTAGTCTGTCTCGGGTTTTCAGTGCGACCTGGAGGAATATCACTTTCCTCTCACTTCACTTGACTTTGGGCAAAGCTGTTACTCTCTCTGTGCCTCACCAAGAAAAGGAGGCTTAAAAAATCATTAGTATTTTGAAAGCACTCATTCTAGAGAGGGGGGCTGTAGAAGTAGAGTGGTAAATCCTGCTCTATTGGAGCTGTCCAAATATTATTGCTTATGTTGAAAGAAAGCTCTTAAATGAAGGCTAGTGTTCAGAAGCCAGTACAGCCCAAGAATCATCGCAACATCACTGATTTCTGCTAGAAACATGGAGCTTGTCACTTAGCGTGCTTTCACACAAACACGTGATGAACTTCAGGCTTCTAATTTAACTATTTGTGTCTCTGGAGGAACAGATTTGTCTGTTTTGTGGCTATTCTCATCCCTCTTTTTAAATGGTGCTGCATTTCATTCAAGGTAGGTCTGGAGTGTATAACTCTGGAAAGCATTTTTTTAGATTTAAAAATAGATGTTGCAGCCTAGTCCCTGTACAAGTCCCTATTTATCAGTCATTCTGTCACAGTGAAAACGCAGTTTGTTTTTCCTGCAGAGGGGTGTGTGTATATATATATATATTAAAAAAAAAACTGGGAAAAACTACAACTTGACTTGATTCAGGAACTGTTAAAGATGTACAGACTTTTCTCATCAGCTCCTGTTGGTTTTTGGTTCAAGCACATCCCTGGTTAAGTATTTTTCAAGGTGATCTTGTCCTATAGGAAGATCTTATTCACATTCATTGCAACATAGATTCTTATTTCAGCTTTTCAGCTGCACATTCAAAGCAGAAATTAATAGAAAAGTACAACAGGGTGACATGAATTTGTTACTACAAAATATTTGTATCTTTTCGTCTGAAGTCTGTGCACAGCCATATATCCTCCATAGAATGAAAGCAAAGTAGAAAGCTTCAGGCTTTTTTGGCATAATTTACTTTTTTAGAATAATTTACTTCTAGTCACAGTTTGGCATTTCAGGCTTAGAGCAGCTGCATTTCTAGCAGCTTCCACTAGTTAAGCCTCTAATTTTTACTGTTTTCAAAATACATGTTAAATTATCCAATCCTATTCTGCTGTTAATGAACTGGACATACCTGTAAGACAGTAGTCTAGAGAAGAGTTGTCTGGTTAGAGCAGTTTCATATTGGCATGCTTGTTATATAGGGAAAGGGGGAAAGAACCTACTTCCCTTTGAAATCCTTCAGACTTGGTTCCACAGTTCTGCCTTGTGGCCAGATGCATTTTGCGTCTCATCTGTTCCCTGCTGCAAATCAGGGATTTACAGATCTCATGATCTTTGGAGGAGGAGGAAGGTCTTGTGAGCCCAGGTTAATTACTGAGGAGCATTACTCCACAAAATGAGATCATTGCATACCAGAAACAGTCTGCAGGCAAGCACTTAAGTTTCTGCACCAGAGTCAAAAGTTCCCAAAATGCCCTTTGGTTACTTGATTGCCATGAAACCAGCTGGGTGTACTCATGGGCATCCTAACTGAAATTCTCTGGCACTCCTTTTGAGTTTTTTGCAACACCAAATCATGCTAAAAGCTGTTCAAGAAGGTCAGAATTCTTAACAAAAAAACAAACAAAAAAACCCAAACAAAACACAACCAACCAACAACAAAACAACACTGCCAATGAGATCTCAAATGAGATAAGTATTTGGTCAGTTGGATATGTAAAGACCAATGTCTCACACATGCTTGCATGCAGAGGACAGACTGCAGTATGGAGTTCTGCATTTAGCCAGATGTTTGACCTGTGGTCTGTGCATGGAAACATTTGAACATGGAATGAGTTATTGTTTTGCACTGGGACCACTTAAACTTGAAATTTCCAATGACAAATTGAAGAATACTTTTTAAGTTGCAGCACAGTAATGGGAGTTAGGATTTATAAGCCCTGCCAAATTCAATAATCTTGTGTTATAGCCTTTTAAAATTGTTATATCGAACGCTGCTTATAAAGAGACATCTTCCCTCTATTGTTTCATAATTTATTCAGTGTTTTCTTAACTGGCCCATCAGCAGAACAGTAAAAATGCCACTGAGTAAACTTTGTTTAATGATGACCAATTTTCGTCTATGTTACAATAATGTCTGTAGGAAGAAACAATTACCTTGTGATTTGCTGTCAAAGCGGTAAGTGCATTTTCTTTCCAGTTCATTTAGAAGGGACATCACTTTCAAGCTTTCCCTTGTTCTCTTTGTGGGGTTGTTTCCTCTTCTGCGCATTTGGATTTTTTGCTGTACACACTGGAAATTACTGGTTCAGTCCTGAATCCAGGATTCGTAAATAGAGCCTCTGCTGTCCTCTGTGCAGCGTTGGTCTTCAGTGATGCATTATCAGTACCGTTCAGACTCATTGATCGGAATGTTTACTTGAAACCCCCCAAAACAGAACAAACCTTCCAGTGTCAGCTGTTAATGCCATTTTTCTACTGGATTTGCTGTATGAACCAAGATCAATTGCTGTTTGTTTTGTTACATTTCCATCTTCAATTGCAGCTCACAGACTCAAAGATACAATCTGTTTGCTTTTCATACCTGTCTGAAGTATTAGGAACGGAAGCGTTCGTGAGTTTTTGGCCACTGCATGCTGCAAGCATTTATCGTTGTTATAATAATGTAAGGCAGCAGTTAGAAATGTTCATTGTGGTCTGAAATGTCTCAATTGCCTCACAATTCTTCCTTTTAGTAAGTCATGGTCAGTCACCAGCATGTTTGCTAGGATGAGAGCTTTCAGAGGGACTCTTGGAATCACTAGTGAAATCTGAAAAAGGTCCTTTCCTCAAAGAGCAGAGGAGCACATTTCACTGCCCAGCACCACATATAGAGACTGTTTGCAGGAAAGATGCTGAAGATTCAAATACATTAAGAGAAAATAGTTCTCAGAGTTGTTTGGGGGGCGGGGTGTGTGTGTCAGGGTTTTGGGCAGCACCCATATGTGCCACCAAGCTGTGGGTATCTATCTGTAAGCAACATAGAGCCTCTTGATTTGTGTCATCTAATCCAAGATGTGCTTCCTGTACTGTCTGCAGAGCTTTCATGCTCAGAAATGCCTCCCAATCTCAGTACCTCTATTGTACACTGAAAGGATGAAAAGCTAGATTGACCCCCAGGATTCAAGGTGTTTCCAATCTGCAGATTAGGCTGCTAAACAACTGTAGGTTATGAACAGCCTAAAATCTTTTCCTTCAGGCTCTACGTGAAGGGTTGAGGCATAATCAGAGTAGTCGGCTCCATATATCACATTACTCTTCTTGGATGCCAGAATTTTGTAACAAAAAACTTATTTGGAATTCATAAATTGTTCTGTGCTCTTCTCCAGCATGCTGGCTATTAACCACTGCAGGGATAAAACAGCTACCATTATGTAGGCAGCATCATGTTTATAACAAATTGCTTCCTTATAGCCCACCTGCTGCTTTCAGTAATTCGAAGGCATAGTGAGTTAGATCTCAAAAGTTGTATTTTGGAAAATGACGGGAGTTTAAATAAAAGGTTTCAAATCACCAGGCCTCAAATAGCTACCTAGAGAGGCAGTGTCTAGCATCTGGACTGTTACTGAATTACTGTAAGTCTCTTAATCAGCAAGGGAGCCCCTAAACTGAATGGCTGGTGGGAGTGAAACCTGACACTAAATGGACAGCAATGTAAGAAAGCTTTGTGAGCAACTCCCGGAGGAGTAGGATGAATAAGTACATCTTTAGGGAAAGAAAACCAAAGTTGCCTTTTAGGATAGAAAAGCACATTCCCTGCAATGTGTTCCCTCTTGTTTTTGTTTTTTTGGTGGGTTTGTTTTCCTCATGTGGTTTTTGAATGCCTCCAGACCAGATCTTTTGGTGCTATAAATTGATGTAGCTCCTTTGGTTTTAATAAGGTTATGTTGATTTACTCCAGCTGAGGATCTGCTGTGTGAGTCTATTCTCGTACTGCTGGAGTTAGCAAGTTCAAGCCCACGTTTTGAGTACTTCATGCATGCACAAGAAATTAATCATAGCAATGATGTGTGCAAAGTATGTGTGAACATTTTTCCACAGGCGGTTCTCAAAATCCCTGCATCTGCTATCTCCATTTAATGTTGATCCTGTCTCTTCTCTCAGTTGTGCAGGTTTTACACTGGCGTAAATCCACTGACTTCAATAGGTTTGCTCCTGGTTAACACCTGTCTGTAAAAGTAGTGTTAAATCATGCCTGTAACATTAAATTTTCTTTCTCCATGTAAAGCATCATATCCCCAAGGGTCCTAGTTTTGGAATTGTTATCCACCTCTATATAATGTAGTAATGAGTGATGAACTGTATAGCTCCCATCCAACACCTACTGAAGAACAACGTTTCACAGTAACTTCTGTGGATATTGGCTCAAGCTCAGATTTCTTCAGAAGTGGTTTAGCATTGCCTATTGCTAACTTCATCTGGCTCCATGCATTGTCTTGTCCATTGGCTTGAGACATGGCGAGCTTGGAGGGGAGAGGGGCTTGCTTAAACATTACGAATTTTTTTTAACGATGTCCTGAACCATTACGCTGACAGGGCAGAGAGTTGTATCTAGTAGTTGGTACAGGGGGAAACAAGATGCCATCCATCCCTCTTTGAAGTTGGCAGTGACCATCGGAGCAGTGTCAGGGACCTGCGGAGAACCTGGCTGGTGTGTGTTTCAGGACTAGGCTTACCAAATGGGTCCCAGAGCACTGCACCTCAGTGTCAGTGCAAACTGGCTCTTAATTCCCTCCACCCTTTCCTATTTCTATTTAACTCCCAGCATAGTAGATTGTAGCTCTGATCTGCTTTTCCAAAACAGTGGCAGAAGTGTGATGTGAGCAACTTTCTGTTCATTCCCACTGAATATAATGTAGGTGGTTTCTCTGTGGTGTTCAGTGCTACAGGTGCTTTCCTGCTATAGAGTTTCTGTATTTCAGGAGGTGGAGGAGCAAAGCCTGCCTGTGGTCACTTGAATTTTGTGCACTCTTTTGCCCCCTCAGTGCTCCATTCTTGAGGCTACTGAGCAAGAGTGTGCTCAGCCTGGAGACAGCCTCTGTGTGCTGTCTTCGCTGGAGCATGCAGGGTCACAAATGTAGACATTCAGCACACCACCTTCTCAAATAATTGTTCCCAAAACTAAAGGTTGAAGTCATCTTGGAAGATAAACTTTAAGGTGGTCTCAGTCATGAAGGCACAACAGGGAAGGGACCAGTGAAATAACCATTTAAGTGGATGTGTTGAAGGAAAGGCAAAGAGCCTTCAGCAGCATTGTGGGGACTGGCCCTTCAAGGGGAACATCTGAGCAAGGAGGTCCCTTCCTCCACTTGTCCTTGCGTAACATAGGAGAGACACCTTCAGGAAGTCTGGAGATTGTTTACTGTGCTGTATTTTACTTGTGCTTGCTCTGTAGCAAAACTTGGGAGGTGTTACTTCACCTCATTTAACAGCCCTGGCTCCAGGACGTGCTAACTCCTGGGCAGCTTCCTTTGACTTTCGAGTAGAAGAGAAATCTGTGTTCAGATAAAATGCACAAAGAACCTTATGGCCTGGCAGGTGGAAAGCCCCAAAGAGAAAATGGAGCTGCCAAGTAAATGTTTGGCTTCCTTGAAACGCTCCACAATGGAGCATTCGGTTCAGTTCTGATACCTGAGGTATTATAAACTGACACGACTTAATTTAAACCTTTCTGCTATATATGCATATTTGCATGCTTGCACGGATTAGCAATGCACGCAGCTGCATGTTTGCACACATAACTACTTTGGCCAGCTGTTTGGGCCTCCACGCTGCCAACTATATTGATTTATTTAATTCTTCTGTTGCCTGCTGAATAATGTGTGCCAAATGCAGAACTTGGATCTGCTTTATGAAAATAATATAAACAAATATAACTGCCCTATAAAAAGGACATTCTTCTCTTTTTTCTCTCTCTCTCTTTTTTTTTTTTTCCCCTAGAGGAAGATTCATGCTCTGTATTTGTGCACTGGTCTGCATGGTGTCTTTCGCTTTATTTTCTTGTCCGAGTTGGAACTGATGGACCTGGTAATTTGAATGAATAAGTTAACATTTTGACTCCATATGGAATAAAAAGCACAAAATCTGTGTAAGTCAAAATAGATATGAGATGTTATTTTTAAGTATGAGAAGCAGAAGTGTACACATGATTTGTAGTCAGTCCTCTCCGTTCCATCAGTGCAAGGAATAACATGAGCTGAAATCATGGTGGTTGCTGAGAACTGCATTTAGCCTATGATTTCTTTAAAATAGCAACATGCGCACTTAGTGAAGAATTAAAATAAAGATACTTCTGCTACATTAGATCATTATTTTGAAGATTTGTGTACGCAAGGACAGATTGTTCAATCTCTATGCAAAGAAGTCTCAGTAACTTCATTCCTAATATAACAAAGTTAAGTTACATTTTCTGCAATCCTAGTCATTGTGTGTCATCTTGATTGGGAAGTTCTGTACTTGCCCTTTCTTTTTATTAAAGCCTTTATGATTATGCTTAAGAAGAACCCTAATACCATTGTGTAAATAGTCTTTTCTTCTCCTGGGTAAATACTCTTTCTGCCATCTCATTGCCACCTCACTCATCTGTTCTTGGAATTTCCTAATCTTGGCTATGGGACTGCAGCTGCAAGTTATAGAGTTCAATTCTCTCTTGCAGATCTCTCCTAAGAACTAAGTTTTGTGTTTGCTCCTCCAGCTGTCTGACATCTATTTAAAAAGACAAGAGTTTTGCTTTCTCTAACCAAAGCTGTTTGAAGCTGTGTAAGGGATATTTGGTACTGAGTTACAGACGTCTTAATATTATGTAAAAATGTGCTTGTGTCATATGTCTAACATGTGAGCGGCTCTGCCCTCCCGTGGATAGAAGGAGAACTCAGCTGTGTGCCTGGTCCCAGTGCCGCTGATGTATCAGAGATGTTGTTTTCAGTTGAGAGTCCGGTTTACAGGGCAGGAGAATCTGAATCCTGTTTTTCTCTGGTGTTAACACTTCTTCACTGTAGCATAAAGCATCAAGACAGTGTTGTGGTTTGCTAGAGCAGTTTTCTTTCTTGAATCTTGGTCCTATTGAGTTTTCTTTATTTTTAGGGTGGGTTTGGTCCTTCCCATCCCCTCTGAGGCAGGGACACTGTGCCTGCTCTTACCAAGTCAGCCTCACCTTCTGTAAAGCAGTTTCTCTCGGAGCCAGCGCCACACTCACTGGAATACTTAATGCTCTTTGAAAGAGGTGATGTTGCAACATGTGGGTGTGCGTCACCATTTAGATGCACTGAATTTGAAGTGATATCTGCTAGTGTATCAAAGCATACTTGTTTGTGGTCACAGCATACTACTGTGATTTATTTTCAATTCTAATCAGCCACTTAACCAAGTCATTTTAACCTGTCTCCATCTGCCCTTGCTTTTCCTGTGATTAGTAGTACTTTTTCTTTATTTCTTTACTTCTCCTCTCCCACCCCTTACAACTTTTTGAAAGGTGTCAAGAAACCTTTGAATAAAACTTTTTATTTCCCTAGCGAGAAAACCACGATTAAAAATAGTGGTAGATGATGTTCTAGCCCAGGTGAGCAACACCATCCAACTATAGTGTTGCTGCTGATGTCTAGAGGGTGAGGATAGAAGGGGAGGTTTCATAGAGGAGGGATGTACATTTTTTTCCATCATCCTGCCAAGCTTCCTCCAAAAGAGCCAAGATTGCTGACATGAGCAGAAGCTTGACCTGCAGGCAGCAGTGCCAAGTAATGCCGGCAATGTGTTTTACACAAGGGTGTGCTAACCTCGGCATTTTTCCCGAGCTAGATCATTCCCACAAAAACAACTCTCTCCCCTCTGAAACGTGGACCACAGTAGAGAGCTTGGTTTACAAGCTCTGATTTGATCAAACACGCCCAGCAGAAGACAAAATGGAATTGCAGCTTTGCAACTTTAATATGTGTCCATTTCCTTTCAAGCCACATAAATCAAAATTGGTAGACTCTTCCTGCTCAGAGGTGCTCGAGTTGCATATGATAAATTTTGCATGGCAGGAAGAACACGCTGTGTCAGTGTGTCATTAGATTTGATAATTCACAGATCGGACTCAACAAAAATATTTATTGCCTGGATTTACTTGTCACAAAATCGCCTTAAAATATGGCTGGAAAAAGTATCAAGTAAGGCAAAAAAATAAAAGGGAAATGCATTATTGGATTAACAGAATAAAAAGTCTTTTGGAACTGATTTTTTATAACCTTTATTTATGTAGGTAGATTCAGTTTCTTTTAAATGAGTTTATACATAAATCAATGAACTATATGCCTTAACCCAGAGTGATGCTCTCAGGAATTCTTCCCCATGGCAGTGAAAATTAATGACTTAGAAGAGGCGGCGACTGTTAATATTCACAGTGTCCCTTCTTATTATACTGGTTGCTTTTTGTGGGGCTGTATCAAAGTACAGATTTTAACAGTGAATATATTTTTGAATTTGATAACATTTTATAATAAAGAATATGAATTAGAGATTTTACAATAATTAGGATAGTACATTCCTATGTATGTCAAATCCTAATAATAAGAACTTTCTTAGTGGCTTTTTTTCTTTTTTTGAATTGGGTATTCATATTGTTATTCTTATTTAATTTAGAAAGATCCTATTGCAGAAGGAACTGCCAAAACTTTATTCAGGATATTCTAAAAAATCCATTTATTTTCAATCTTGAATTCAGCTCGTAAGGCGAGATGTATTAGACATGCCATACAATTAGGCAGCACAGTTAATTTGATCACTTGAGTATATATAAAAATGTATGTAAGACTTAGGTAGTAACAACAGTACTCTTTTATCTCCAAGACGCTCCTCTCAAGAACACTTTCTTTATTTTATTAAGTGCCTGTGTGAAGCTGGAACTCAACTCCTTCCTAAATACGAGCCTTATGCCAAGTACCCCTTTGGCATGGGGAACGTGAGTGTGGTTTCTTATCCTGTGGCACAACTCTTGTGTGACTGTAGGCGAGTTGCTTAATCTTTCTGTACCTCACATCTGTAACCATGGGGTAAAGACATTTCATTTTTATAGCTCTGTGGTGAGAACAAGCTAAGAAAACTGGAGAGCCACAGGTGCAGTGATGAGTAATTTAAACTACTTTGGCAGAGTGGTGAGCTAGAGCTTTTCTTGAGACTCATCCTGAAGGCTGCTTTTATTCAATCAGTGCAGTTATGTGCTGGTGGAGGTTAATTTATATCCTGACTCTGCATCCTGAGCCATGTGGAGAGGTTTGGGGGTTTGGCCCTTTTTTGTTTCGGTGTTTGGTTTTTTTTGTTTTGGGTGTTTTTTGTCAATTCAGTGCTCAAACAAGCAAGTAAAGAAATCTGCGGGGATTCAACTCCCCTCCATATTTTTTCTACTGAAACAAACAAATTTCTGGTGCTTCATTTTACCAAAGTCTTGGGTTTTTTTAATTTATGCCTAGAAAAATAATTAGCTACATTTTTAAGCATGTAATTTCTAAGCAAAATGTTGACAACTTTTAAGAATTCAGTGAAGCAACTCTTTTTTTTTTTTTTTTTAAGTGTTCATCAAGTATCGTGCAATCATTTGGTTTTTTTCTACTTTGATCTAGACTCTAGGAGCCAACTGTCACATGTGCCTCAGTGGAGGGAACAGACTCCTCTTAGCAGGAAAATGGAGGACATATTGAGTGTACGCATCAGGAAACAGCCAGAAAGAGATTCTTTCACAAATGTTTGCATTGCACCTGAAGTGGGTGGTGGTTGTGCTCTCCATCCTAGTCTGGTCTAACTGGAAAATGGCAGGTTACAAAACCCCCAAACCCTGCAAATTTACTCCTCTCGTCTTCTCCTTTGCTCTCCCCCTTCCTGCATGGTCTCTGCATTATTTTCTACAATGGTTTCTTTTCTGTTTGCAGCTAAATGTAACCTTCAGAGTACTGTGACGTATCAAGCTCTTCTTTCTTTTTTATTATTAATGTAATTGAACCATTAGGTTGATTTCGGGAGAAACTGGATGGGTATAAAATACTAGTCTTGCTACTTTTTTTTTTTTTTTTTAAATGCTGCTGCTGCATTAAATCAATGTGTAAAGTCCTGCAGTATCAGTGCGATGGTTAATACAAACTTACAATTTTTGGATGAGCTAGACTAGAGTAATACATGGCAAAGGGCTAGAAGTGTCCATTCCTAAGGAACGAAAGAGTCTACAGGAACATTTGCTCCTCAGCTGGCAGGTGCTCACAGGACCCTAAAAACCCAGAGGCCTGGCAGGAGACAAGAGGTGACACTTAAAATTTACCCTGTTGAAGAGGACTGCATCTCTGACAAAACCCATCTCTGCCAGTATAGCAGTGCAGAGGCACATGGTGCCAGTTGAGTTTTTCCCTGCTCTGCTTCCTTGGGCAGCCATAGGGCAGTGCCAGGCTGGTGTGAGATCACCTCACCCAATTGCTCCAACCTCTCTTTTTGGAACTGCGTGTGCTGCATCTTGGTAGGAAGCCTGGAGGATGTTCGTGATTCTCCTTGGCATGGCAGAGTGAGGTATTCCAGAGTGAACCTGCTGCAGGCTGTTCAATGATTTTCTTGATCCGTGTGATAATGATAATGATGATTTATATTCTGTTCAGTTACATCTTTTACAGTAAATCTGGTGAATAACTATGATCTTATTTTGCCTTTAACCTTTTCCTTTGTTCTGTTCAGTACGGAAACACAGATGACCAAGGGACTGCTAAACGGCACAACTTGCCTCAGGCACTTTTGCTGGTATTTTTTCCTGTCAAGCCATTTTCTTATTGTTCTGGAGACTTTTCCTAGGCATCTCCTTGGCCTAAGTGTTTGTGTCACTCATACCAGGCTTTTAGCATTTAAACATGTAGTTTTTAAATAAAGGGTCGTCTTAATCTCTCAGCTTATCTCTCCATTTTCCACTATTTTGTTTGCAACAGCAACGAACTATTCCAGCAGAAACGCTGAGCCAAATTCCTTGCTGATATAAAACAGAGTTGGGTAACTTTATAATGGCGAAGATCTGGATCATTTGATCTTACCTGTCTGTGTAGAAACCACAGACTTTTAAAAAGTGAATTGGGAAATGAGGCCCAGGAGAGGCTGATGAGTTGCTAAGGTCACATATGAAATTGGTAGTATAGCAAGGAATAAACCTGATGTATATGTTTGTCCTGTTCAGCCTCCTGTGATGCTTACAAGATAATAATTGAACTCTGCAGTTTCTTCAGCTAAGGAAAGTCTTAAAGACCTGCAGAGATTTGCCTCACAGGGCTTCAGCAGAGATTGTTTCCCCTGTTTTATGCAGGCTCAAGAAGTGAAGGGCTTGATCTGTCCTTTCTCACTTCGGATTTTATTCCTAGGCTCAGGTGGCTGATGGATGGTGAGACCAAAAGCAGAACCCAGGGACTCACTGGCATGGTACAAAGGAGTTGTGTATCCTCACCCTGCATTTCTTATTAGCCTGACTGCAAATCTGCAGAGAGACAGCAGTGTAGCAGGGTGGTTCCCTGTAAGCTCACAGTCTTCAGCCCTGGCAATGCAAGATCTTGTTCTTGCTAGTGCCCTTCCTGAAGAAGCTCTCCAGAGCAGCACAGGTGACTGGAAGAACAAGGTTGCCAGCTACCAGGACTGGTATTCTCAAAACCTGTAGGCAGAGTGTTTGCACATCTCCTCTGTATCCTTTCTGATTGAACTGTGGGCTGTTCAGGTGCTTCTCCTGTGTGTTGCATTCTGCTAAAGTCAGTCCCCATGTTGTTTTCCAGAAAGCATTGCAGATCGTAGTCTACAAGCATGCATTACTTGCTTTTCTTGTTTGCTGGGTTTTGTCCCTCTCCGCCTTCTTCCATCCATGTTCAGCCATTTACAAAGGATTATTCATTAGAAACTTGAGCATATCCATCCTGCAGAAAGAAAAAAAAAAAAGCTTATAGTGAGCCAAAACTTACTCATCCTATCCTGTTTTTCTGCCTTCTAAGAAAAATGTATATGGTCTAATCATAATTCCCAGGTGACCCATAGGCTGGGTCTAGCTGTGGTAATCAGAGCCACATACTGGAGGCTGGCTGTCAGAGATGGTTGTTAGAACAATTGATGCAGCAGACATCTGTCTGGGCTGAACTCTGCCTGTACCTTCTGGAAGAAAGTGAGCATTCATTTATATACATAACACGGGAACAGGAGAGAATCCACAGTTTCAGTGCCATCTTTAACGAGCTATCATGATATTTCATTAAAATAACATGCACACTTTGAACTGTCACATCCCTGTGCAAGGTGCTGCTTTAGTAGCTGGAGGGAAAATTGCCTCATTGCATAGGATGCAATACTTCTGCAATTCATTGGTCTGTGGCTGAGTGGCATGTGGGGATAAATTAGTGAGGGACAGAAAGATAATTTTTGCTTGTATGATTAGGACTGTTTAAAATTTAAACATATAAAAAACCCTATCCCCTTGTCTTTCAGAGAGATATATTTGTGATGCTTTTGGAAACAATTCATACTTCTAACTCTTTCACAAAGATTACGCTTCTGGCACTGCAGAATTTCCAACAAATATCAAGCTCGAGTCAAACACGCAGAGGCCATCATGAGGTTGAAAAGCACACAAACAAACTATTGTTAAAATTTGCTGATGCTGCTGGCATTGCCAAGGGAGCATCTTTTTGTTCTTTGCTCATATGATTTAAAGTAACGAGAAAATTCAGAATCAGACAAATTAGGAGGCAGATCCTATGAAAGGACTGAGCCTTCCTCACTGCTGCTGAGCAGCATTCAGACATGTACAGAATGGGGCCTGTCGCCAAATGGGCAAATGCATTCTCAATACTTGATAACAGTAGTGGTAAGGATGATATTAAAGGACCTGAGAGGGGGAAAGAAAAAAGATACTTTTGAAAAAAACTGAGGCTTACAGTTATTTATGATTTAAATATTAAAGTCCCAATCATATAAAGACAAATTATCTCTTTTCCTTAATAAATTATTACTACACTCAGCTCACTCGTATGACAACAAATTGGAAAGTGCATCATCCTGTGCAGCTGGGTAATTTTTTCCTCCTCCAAATATATTACACTGTTTAAATGAGGCTATATTTTTGTGAACAGTGTGTGTATTGATATAAAATGAATTGCGCTCACACATTCTTCTCAGGCCTTTATTTAACACCTCCTTTGCTCAGCTTTTGAAATACAAGAATACATCTTTGCCTATTCTTAATGGGAAGTCTGGTATACAAAGTCCTTTGTACCATATCAATAAAATAGTTCAAATACCTGTCTAAAGGTCTTCAGTATATCAGAAAATCAAGTGTATCAGGCATCAGATTTTTTTGGGGCTCTCTGACAATTGGCTTGACAATTTGACTCTGAGACAATTGAACTCTCTTCTGTAATAAAAACAGAAGGATGAAAAAACTCTGGTAGACACAAGTTATGCTGGTTCAGCTTCTAAGTGGAGGTACACCAAAGTACCATTGCTCCCATTGTGCAGGTGAATGACCTGTTACAAATAGTCATGTATGAATACAGCAGCTGATGTGCACTCGGAGGGGACCAACTGGAGCTGCCACCAAAGGCTTTGGGGACTGGAAAGTGTTGGGTGCCCCTTGGCCTTGGCATGATGCCTCACAGTGGGAGGAGTTGTCAGGACCTCATGGCGAGGTGGAGATGTGTATGGGGTAGGTCTGGAGGCTGGAGAGGCTGCTGTCATTTTGGAGTGGAAAGGCTGGAGTTCGGCTCCTCAGTCGTTTGGAGGGGGCAGATGGCTGTGTACTTCTTCCCATCTAAACCAGCTGTGATGTGGTGCGTGTGTTGGCATGAAAGTGTTAAATTGACACCCCACCCCCCCCCCCCCCAGTAGTAAAGTAGTAGCATTCTCTCCTTGGAGTTTGTTCCCATAATACAAATGTAACATTATTCTCTGCCCTTTAATTAATGCGCTGCGTTGCGATTCAGCATCCTACTGGCACAGCCTGGATGAGCAGTGTTACTGTGCACTCCCTTGTTGTCTTCATTGCCAGGGCATGTGAGCACATCAAAAGCAAGAACTTCCAGCATATGCCTTCAGTGCTGGGAAGTTTTTTTTAACTGTGTTTTTACTTGGGGACAAAGTAGGAGATGGACATGATGAACAATTTTCTGGGTCACTCACAACTGGTCTGTGGTATGCTCTGGAGCTGGGCCAGTGTTTAATCTTTGTACTTGAGCCTTAAAATGGACTTTCATCCCATGGACTGGACTACCCTGTGTGCACAGCCCATGGAGCTGAATTAATCTCCTTGTGAAGCAGTTGTCTTTGAATTTGTTTCAGAGACTTTACTACAGGGTTTTCTTTAGGTGTAGGTCTGCCTAGGTCCTACTGAGATGTTCTGTGTGCTTGAAAATATATTGAATCTGGAGTTGTGTGCATGGCGCTCATACCTTTTTAACTCCTTTTCCTTGTTTTTGTTTTCAGTGTTGTATTTTTCCAGTCTGACTGATTTCAGTCCCTTGTTCCTATCATAACATGCGTGGTGTGAGTATTGGGCAGAGCAGCCTGTCTATTACAAGCTTCAGTCTGGTTTCCTTTTTTTGTCCTTTTAAACCATGGTACTGGAGACTGGTAGCCATGGTAACTCCCTTATCTGTGTTGAGAAATAAATACTAAAAATTGCTTTTTTTACTATTTATATATAAAAATGCAGAAGTAAATAAAACCTGCAGTATATGACTCACTTCATATTTTAAAGTCTCCACTACTTCTGTTAAATGTGGAACCAAATCATCTGAGAAAATTAAAACAAATTCTGCTCCTTTTCAAGGGATTCCATTGGCAACGTGCACAGGAGGGCTTTGGCTGTGTTCAGCTCCTATTGGTTTATGTGCCTCAAAGAGGTGAGAGCGACTCCCCAGAGAGACTCAGCTGGGGTGTGGGCTGACCATGAGTGATGGAGGCACTCCAGAAGGAGCCAGACCTGGCAGGCAGCTTAGACTGAACTTTGCTGTTTTTCATGTCTTTGTTAATCAGACTTTATCCCACAAAAAGGGCCTGTGTTTTCCATACCTTTGTATTGGCTCTTTGTTTTAGAATAGGCTGAGAAATGCACCTCTCAGTTAATTTAATGTAAACCTTTCCAAGATGTAATTGCTGCAGGTCTAGAAATCTTTAATTGCTGCACCTTGATATCTTGAGACTAGTGCATAATTCAGCTATGCCTTGCAAAGCAAATCAATGTTTTCATTTCAATTCCCACATACGAGAACCTGCAAATTAAAAAAAAAGTTTTCTTTACATTCATTACACGTGACGTATGGCTGCAAAAATGTCTCCAGTTTCTACTGCCTAGGTGCCATTGACATATTTTAAAGATGATGTGCCATCAGTTCCTCATATTGCCACATACTCTGAAGACCACTGGGATCAGCTACTTGGGAAAGTGACTCAGACAGTCTCAAGGAGTATTTCATATAAGATCTTCATTTGTTTTCCAGTAACTGGGTTCCAGCTGTTGCTAAACTTGTCTGCCTTTTGTAAATTATGATCTTTCTAGCACATCTTTCAAGCTAATTCGTTCTTCCTTTCTCCACCTACCTAGCTGGGGTGATAGAAGGTTTCATTGGAAGAAGTAATATCTTTTATTAGACCAGCTGATATAATTGCTGGAAAAAGATACGCAATTTTTTGGCCACTACCAAATTTGACTGTGCCTCACTATTTGATGAGTGTGTCCTTTTAATTCATTAATATCAACTTCCATGAGAAAAATGGAAAGCAGAGGTTTTCATTGCTGACATTTGAATGGCTGGAGTTAGCAATACTGTATTTTGAATTCAGATAATATGCTGTTTTGCTTTACACATGTGATTTTGTTTCTCTTCTTGGATTGAATGAATTTAACTCTTAGGATTTCAACGAAAATGCTTTTGCATGTGAATTATTTGAGTCTATGCTAACATAGGATTAAAATGCACTTGTTTACAACATTCCTACTTACAACCTTATGTGCTAGAACAGTCACACGGAGCAAATACCAAAAGAACCATGTGGATTCAGTATGAAGAAAATTATTTTTAAATGTTTCTATTCACAGAAATATTTGTTTTGGAGTAGCTCTATTTCAGTCTCACGTTTTCTGTTTTCTATACACAATAATGTGTGCATTTATTTTCCAATAGGGCTCCTCCACGTGCTTTCCATTGCTCACTGTCTTTCCTTCTATGTCTCTGATTCACTAATAAACTATTTTTGGTTCTTCTTTTCCTCTGCGTGAATTTCAGCTCTTGCTAAGTCGTTGCAGCTTTGCCCTCTCCCTGCAGTGTATGTTAGTGAGCAGTGATTTCTGGCTTGATTTTTTTATTTTTCCTTTTTAATTGTTCACATTGTTTTGAATGGCAGAGTGGCTCTGAAGCTCACTCCATGGCCATCCCTGTTCCGACAGGCAACGCTCCAAATCAGGGACTCTGGCCTCCAATTGTGACAATTTCTAGGCATGATGCTGAAGGATAAATTAGGAGCATCTGTTACTCCAGAAATGGGCTGCCCATATATAGTCTGAACTGATTCAGCAAAGGGGGTTTAAGAACTTGTGGAATTGCTTGGGAATGGAGAGGAAAGGCAGGCAGCAGTGTCCATATATATATGTGTGCATTTACAAACGTGCACACCTTTGCAAATAGGTGAATTTAATCAGTACAGTATTTTAATATTTTTTTTTCCCTATTGTGTGTATAAAGGGAGAAGTGGGCCACCAAAAAGTAACTGTTGGCTTTTGTACTATTTTAGTAATTATCTGCTGTTTAAAAAAGAACAGGTTTCTGTATGACAGTATTAAGGACTTCAGAGCAAACATGGATTTGATTCTCAGAGCAGTGCTGTGAGACCTGTTAGACAGGTTGAGGCACAGCCCAGCTGAATGGGTTGCTCCAGACACGGCATTTGTTTGGTGGCAGAGCTCAGGAGCAGAACCCAAGCACCGTCTCAGAGCCCAGGCACTTGCTGTGCAGTCTGTTCTGTCTGTATATGACCTTGGCCTCTGAAAACTTCCACTTCAGCTTGAGGTGTTGCTAGTTTATTTGAGCTTCTTCCTTTGGGAAGAGGGGAGCTTGCGTTTCTTTGCAGAGATTTCTGATGTGAATAAGAGAGCTCAGATAAGCTGCAGAAGGCTCAGCACTGTTCACAGCACTTTGTAAGTATGTTAGGAACTGTGCAGAGAGAGGAAAATTTGCTGTCACTCTGTAGAAGCTTCTTTGGCAGTTTTGGAAAAATCTCTCCTCTTCCAGAGCTGCATCTCAAGTCCATTCTCCCAGGGCAGAAGTGCAAAGATGGAAATTCCTGTTTAAATCTCGCACATTTCTTATGAGTACCTAGTCCCTGATATGTGCTATTTCATGCCCTTATGTGGAATCTGCTTGTCACTGATGCTGACGGATGCAGGATAAAGTGCACTTTCCTTTGGCTGTGCCAAGTGGATAAGCAGCAGTGTGCTCAGCTAGAAAAGCTAACGGCAGATTCTGTGCCAGAGCCAGGATTGTCTGAGGGAGAGCTTTTCTTTCTCAGAAGTACCTGTTTAAAGGCTGCACGTGCAGCTGCCTTGATGTACCAGTAGATATGTGATAGTGGCCAGCAATATGGAGTGAGGTGATATGCTGAGCCTGTTCCTCCTGTTTATTTAGGATTTTTCAAATACAGAGTGATTGCTTAAATTATCTCTATTGTAAACTGAAGTACAAAGTTTTAGTTTCCCAGTTCAATGGCTTTGCACTGGGTCTGGTGTCAGGGCCCACAGGTTTTAGCTGTAGCAGCTAATCCTTGCTACTGAATAATGGGTGACTTTACATAGCAAGTACGTTACAAGGTCTGAGGTCAGTGGATGGGAATGAAGAGCCAGAAAGGAGGTTTGTCACATCTCTATACTTGCTATAACAAGCAAAGTAAAGAGCCAAATCTGAGCACCCGTTACAGATCATGCACCTTAGCACTCAGTTTGTTGTGAGAGTTACTGGTGTCGAAGTTCAGAGTAAAATATTTCCACAGAGTAGATAGACATGGGAATTAGGCCAGTAGATGTTGCCTTCCCATTTCTAGATTTAAATAATTAGTAAGTGTTCATTTACTTCTGCAGTTTGCTAGTACTGGATGAAAACCCAGGCACAGTGCAGCAAATCACCACACTTGGGCTATTTCTTCCCTTTAAATAATAATTTTCCTGTTTGTCAGTAGCACTGCTGTTTACAGCCTGAAGATTGCAGACAGATGGGTTCATCCAGTGTGAATTTCCAGGCAGTATTCAACCTTTACCTTCTTTTGAAGTGCCATGGGAAAAATAATCCCTGTTTCTCTGTGCTGGTTTTCATGTATATGCAGTTGCAAATGCTGGGTGCCAAGAATGCAAAGGATCCAAACCTACAGTAACTAACTAGATTACTCTTGACATATTGTCACGTGTTTGGGCTTTTGCCTTACACACACACACCCCCCCACACCCCTTTGAGGCTGTAGAAAGTAAGGGCTGAGCAAGAGGCAGCAAAACAAAAGTTCATCTATATATTCTCTCTCCGGCTCTTCTTCATCCTTAGTAATGTGTAGAAAATGGTAGACCCCAAAGGGGGATTTGTCAAGGACAAGCTAACAAGAACCTTCTAGTTGTGAACCAGTCCTTTTTAATGAGCAGGTAGTTACACTGGGAAGGAGTGAGAAAGGCCAGTTTCTAAATCCTAATTAATCATTGATGGTGTCTACGTGAGAACTAGTCAGATACTTTTGGCTTGCATTTTATAGTTAGAGTTTCTAGGTTTCAGCTGCTAATGCTTCAAAAAGCTTATGCAAAATTGCTAAGGTTTATATTAGAGATACCTTCCCTTACGGTTCCTTGGTTGTAAGCTCTAACTGTACTCAGAAATATGTTATGAATATCTGCCTGCCTGCTTCCTTGCTGTCTTTCTAATTGTACAAAGCACTTGTGTGCTTTTTTGGGCTCTCAATTCCAGTGAGTTAATGGATGGAGGAATCGCTTGTGCAGGGCTCTGACAGATGAGGGCTGCCTACCCACTGCAGGGTATCACTCTCCTAATGACGTTGGGGAAACTAAGGCATGTCCAGGCCCTGCTTTACAGCCATCATCTCATTATAAATGCTTCTCTGCCAACGATTTAGGCTAAAAGTCTCTGGAGGATGTATGGTAGGAGTTTAAAATGCAGTAACTGAACCTTATTGGCACAGAGTTGAGACCAGTGATTGCAGGAGATTAGGGCTGGTATAGCAGGGAAGGTCTGTACTGCTTACCTATTGTGTTCAGAAATTACCACAGTTTTATTCCAACACATAAGGCAAAGAGATTCCAGAAGCCAAGTCTTGAGTGTCTCAGGTGGCCTTGTCTTGGCAACGTCTGTCAGAGGTCGAAGTTGGTGATGAGAGGCACTGTTGTCATCACTGCAAGATGCTCTGTGACTGCATCTTCAGAGGTCATGTCTGCAGTCAGGACCTGCTGTTACACAGGCACAGCAGGTCTTCCTGTGGCTCTCCGACTGAGCACAACGACCTTGAAATTCTGCAGTGGATGAAAGGATTATGTGCTGGGGACTTGGTCACTGCTGTCAGCTATTGCTTTGGAGAAAAAACCAGATTTTTGAAATGGATTTCCGCTTGGTCCATTCCAACCCCAATCAATCACATTTAATTATCTGCCCAGGGCACAGGGTATCCGTCAAACTCTGATAAATTCAATGAACATGCAGATTGTATCATCTTTTGTCATCGGTACCGTCTGTTCTTGGCATTCATGCTATGGGGCTAGACTGTAGATATGTTGATTAGCAGATATGCTGATCAGTCATGAAAATTCATTTCCAAAATGAATTCGGATTTGGAACGAAGATGGGGTTTTTTCCACCTCAGGCAAAGGGAGCCTGAATTCTTGATTACACATAATTATTTATACTTATATTTAGGCCATTTTATATACCCCCAAGGTGGTGTGAACTGGTATGAGTTTAAATATGAGGTTAGATCTGAAATGTTTAAGCATTTCACTCACTTGTTGGGTACTTGGAGGAGGAAGCAGAATGGGAGTTGTCTTTTTTTTTAATTGTCTTTATGTATAAGCTGATTTAGATGTCCTCTGCTATTTTATTTTCTCTTTGGACGTCTGATTTCATCTTAATCAGAAACAGCCCATCTGGTTCTCCCAAGCTTTTTCTAGAAAGTGCAGTTTTCAGTAGTCATGGTTAAGGAACATATTCTGAGGGGTGCCTGCTCTCCCCATTTTGAAGTTAATGGGAACCCTGCCTGTTATTTCCTGAAAGACAGATGTTGTCCTACACTTGAAATCCCAGTACGTGAGACTGCCTTGTGTCTCAGCTTGTGTTGCTGGGAATATCCCCCTTCCATCTTCACTTCAGTATGTCACAGGGGAGGCACCTCTCTCTTTTTCAGTTGTACCGTTATGTTGAAGGAAATAAGGGTTCTTTTGCTATGGGCTTTCAAAAGTCCTTGCAACACCAGTCACTTGGCATTCAAAGGAAATTTTTGCAATATTTAGGAATGTCAGACTGTAGCATGTGCCAACGTAGCTCAGCCAAAATTGGCATCTGGTGTTCCTACAATGAACTGGCCTGCCTGGAGTTCAGCATCTGCCATCATAGTACCTTGGGACTACCGATGGCTCGGTGTTTCTTCATGTCTCTGGTTTTCCATGTAAACGCAGGCAGGCCTTGGTTTCACTGTGCTAAAACCAGGTTGGTACTGTAACTTTCTCTCAATTAGTGAAATTTAAGCAAGAACAGTGTTTTAAACTACATCTTGAAAAAAAAACCAAAACAAAAATCCCCAAGCAGTTGACTTTCGATGTGGTCCAAATTTGCACAATTTTACATACTGTATGAGAGTTGGGTTTTTTTTCGTAATGCTTGTCGGGGAGCCTCTGTTCCAGAAAATTCTGTTGGAGATTTCTCTCTGTCTCCAGCTGTCATTCATACTGACCGACAGCATGTGCTGGACTTTCCCTTCAGTAAGTGCATTTATTGTAGAGGCCAGTAACTGTTTAAGGATGTGTTGGCAACCTGGAAACATGCAGAGGTCCCAGGCTTCATAGTGAGCCCACTATGGGTTGACCCAGCTGTTCTCTTTGTCTTTTACTATTTGCTTAGGGTCAACCCTACCTTGTGGTCAGTCTCTGCCTATGTGTACATGATTCTCAAAGCACTCAAGTCCAGTTCTGTGTTTATGGGGGAGCAGTGAAAGTTGTTTGGGTGCGGTGGAGGCAGAAGGATCTGGCTGTGGTATATACTAGCGATAAGGACCTATTCTCCAATATTCTGTATTCTCCTTTCCTTTTTAACAGATTAGTGTTTATTTGATCTTCCCTTGGGTGTGTGTTGTCCTCTTTTAATTGCAGTTTTTTTAGTCTTCATACCCCTTTGCTTAGCTCCTAAGTTTTGCTAATAAGTTCCTGATGTATGCCAAGATAACGAAGATGATTAATGAAATTGTTACACTCCCAGATTCTTGTTCTAACTTGCTGTCTTTAACTGGTTTCAAACTTGGATTCATCTGCGCTGTTACCTGCAACACAGCCCATGTGTTTTAGCCACAGAAGCAAGAAAATGGGAACATGCTTCGCTGTCTTCAGAGATTGTCATGCAAGAATCCCACTGGAAAGTTAAACGTAGTGAGCAGGCTGGCAGCAAGTGGCTGTTGATTCAGTCATGAATTTTACTGAATCCCACAGGGAGGTGACAGGTACTAGTAGCTCACTTTTGCATTTGGCAAAAGTCATGTTCCTTCTATGCCAGACTGCAGTTACCCCACATGCCATAAAACAGGACTGGCAAAGATGGTGAAAGAATACATACTAGTACAAAATGGTTCAAGGGGAATTAACAGATCTCGTAATCTCTGTTGTACTGCTTGTTTTTCTAAGTATTTTTACTCTTCCTCCAAGACTAAAATACAGCAGTTAAGCTCATTCGAAACACTTTGTTATAAACATTCACCATTTTTCGCTTCCTTTGCAAGTGGCACTGATCTGATAAGTGTGTTTCCTTTCCCAGAGCCGTGAATATTTCTTTGTAGAAGAAGGTTTGCTCTGATAAGAGCAGGTTTAGTAAAGTGTGAGTGTGTGATTTTTTTCCCTCTGACAAGTATTTCACTTCTCGCTGATGTTTTCTTTTCCAAAGATCTGACCTGTACAGGAAATTTCAGATGTGGAAAGAAAAGAGCTCTTCAGAATGCCTAATGGAGGCATTTGATATAATACCCACAACGTGCCTTGAAAAGCAATAAATAGTACTGGGATGTTGGTCAGATAGTATATACTAGGAAACACATCCAGTTTGCTTCGACTAGCTTTAATAAAAAAGTATGTCAGGGTGAAGCAGATTTATGTTTTTTTGGAAATTTGCATGGATTGCGGTGAGGTTTTAAAATACTGCCTGTGTTAGAGATGGCTGTATTTTCTTCTTGGGATCCTTATTCAGGAATGGTCTGTAACAGTGGGAAGGTAGAGCTGCAAATCACCAGAGGTTCACTCCTGCATTTTCTTTCCGAGCTGTTACTTGCACCCTTTCATGCATGTGTGGATCCTTCCTTGAGAAGAGCAAAAGACATAATGAGGAGGAAGGGGCACACAGCAGCCAGTCCAGCCATGGGACTGGTAGTGTCCAGCTGCTGACAGCTCTGGGAAATTGTTAGCCTATGTAGCTCTAACACAGAATAATGTGTGTACCTCTGCCGACCCAGCCTTGCGGCTTTCTGCAGCATGGAGGCAGTTGCTGAATCTTTTCCTTGCTGTCTTTGTCCCTTGGCTGATGCTTCTAGAAGAGTCCAAGTGCATTGGAAGTACAAATCTTAAAGCTTATGTCTTACTGTAAAGCTTGACGTATTCCAGCCCCATGCGAAATTTTCTTCTGTAGTATTCAGCGACCCCTCTTGTTATCTGCTTGGTAACAGACCTGGAGAAAAGTCCAGGCACTCACACTGAAAGAGATTTATGTTTCATTCAAGCCTGTAGCTCCCAAATGTGCAGAGATTCATTTGCCAGCAAGGATGTGTTGCACCGCTGCTGGATCCAGAGCTGTTCGGGGGCCAAACACACCCTCACAAACACCTTCGATACAAATGATAAAACCAAAATTACTAGTTTCTTAAAACAAGAGCAGAACTAACCTTTTCTGGAACAAAAACCATGCGCTGTAGGGCTAAACACAACTTTTATTTTTAACTCTGGAATGTTTGGAGTTTTTGATTGAAAATGAAATAACCTCATCATGGTTTATGGGCACATTTGCACACAGGCATCATCTTTCTACGAACAAATCAGTTGTTATGATAAGAAGAGAATTTAACAGCTACAGCCAAGACGTCTTTCATGTAGCTCTGAAGAGAAATACAAACTTATGACATTGATCTGAAGTATGAAAAACCTGTGTTCAGTTCCCTGCTATTCCACAGGTTTCACCTGTGACTTTCAGCAAGTAGATTAATCTCTTGATGCCTCCCTTTAATATCTGTGAAATTGCTATGAAAGTGTTTTCCACCTTACAGCAATATTGTGAGGACCAATGCATCTAGAGTGTATTGCAAAGCAAAGTAGTGATTAGATGCTGTGGTAACCAGGGTCAGGCAAGTACTTAAGACTGCAGGCACACAGAGGAGGTCCCCATGTGCGTGGTCTGAATTTTGCTATTTCATCTTGAGAGGGAGCAGGAGTGTGGGCTCTCTCCCATCTGTATGCAGTAGGTTGAACCTCTGTTTATAGGACATATTATTTCTCAACCACTGAGTCTGCCCACCAAGTCTACATGTAATAGGGCATCCTCTTGCCTAATTGCAAAACTCTGCTTAAAAAACAATCAAGACAGAAGGCTGTTAAGTCATCCTGCTGATTTTCTTGCAACATGCTTTCCATCCCAGTTTCATTTGGAAACTCACTGACACTCAAATCTAAGATTTAATGCCAGTGATTTGTGAACCATTTAGTTATATAAAGATTATCTATGTCTGTAAAACTAGCCTGCAATTCATTAGCTGGGCCAAATATATTTAATGATGCTTCATATCACTTATAACATCACATCTGAGCCTAATTATGTGTATTTTTTAATTTTGCTTTTTACTTTCCCCTAGATAGCATTGCTCTTTGTCCAAAATATGTTATAGCTCACAGTATGGTTGGCAAGGTTCCCCTGAAAGCTTCCCATGCAGGTAAGGAAGACAAAAGGAGAAAGCTGTTTTTTGAAAAAGGTGAGGGGTGGCTCTTCAGTGGCTCTCCATACAGCTCATGTTTATGTTAAATACTATGGGCAGAAAGAGATTCTGCTGAAAGCCTATAAATCCAGGCATTCACAGGTGTTCAGGTGCCTTATCTCCCCCTGAGGATTTAAGCACAGACTGTCAATGGTGGTCTTAAATGCAAATTCTGATAGGTGAGATTTCAGCACTAACAGCAGGGATTCCGACACATGAAGAAATGTTCAATACCTATGGATTTTGCTTCAGACACGAAGAAAGCTTCTGTGCTTCTTGGAGAAAGGTAAAACTTGTTGCTTCTGTGGCCAGAGTATGTTCAGACTGGGCAAAGGCTCCCTGCTTTTGAGCTGACAGAGGTGTAAATGAAACCTGAATTGAAAAGATTTCCAGTAAAATCCATTGAGTAGTCCATCTGGTGAGGTTAGTGGCTTCCCAAGTGCAGCTCCTGCTTGAATTAGAAGAAACGTATCTCTAGTTGTCCTAGGTTTCAGACAGGAAAGAGGATCGGTTTCAGAGTAGAGCAGGAGCCTCAGTAAACCTCGTTTGGCAAATTCTCTTAGAGCACGTGCTGAACCTTTCCAAATGCTCCTGCATAAACCCATTGACTAATTCCCTTCTGCAGCCATATATAGTCTTTTCCCCTCTGAATCTAATAATGTATTTACTTTCTTTCTTAGTAACAGTTTAGGGATTTAAGAGGCCAAGACCCGTTTTCAGAAGAGATTCTTCAGGCCAGATTCAGCCAGTACATACTCCCTGTGCCTACTATTTGTTGTTGTTTGGGTGTGACCTAGAGACATGCCTTACAGAGAGGAATCACTAGGCATCAATTTTTTAAATGTAAAATTTTGACTGTCTAAGCCTTAGGAATATAATTTTGATTGTCTTTCACTGAGATGTGTGCTTCTAAGAACTTGGTCACCTTTAGAAATAGGACTCCAGAGTGAGTTATTTTCAGTGATGGGCCAGCATCACAATTGTGTATGATATGCCTCTTTGAACACATTCAAAATGCTGAGGTTGACCGTGACCCTGGTTAATTGGCCATGGGCAAATGCTAAATGTATTTTTGTTAGTTTAGAGCATGAGTAGTCTGCAAAGAGTTATCTGCCTGCCATTGCACTTGATACTGAATATGCAATCAAATGAACAAATATGTCCTGTCCTGGTCCAAAGGACAGGAGAGCTCAGGCGTGCAGAGAAGAAGGGGCGGGGTGGTGGTGGTGGTGGTGTTTGAAGCTAATGACAAGACTCTTACAGTTACCAGATGATCATGGCTAAGTGATACGTAATAGTGATACTTGTTTATGCCCACATCTGCTGTTTTCTAGGTAGTGAGAAGGACTTCTTGCCATCCTTCCATGGTAATTTTCTGAATCTCTAATAAAATGCTAAAAGGACTGAATTTGTAGGTTTTGCCAGTTACATCAGGAGATAATTGTTTCTGATTAATAAATAATTTTGCATTTGTGAGTTTGGTTCCCAGCCAGGTAGACACACACTTCCTCTTGCTTTACAGCCAGTCCTGCACTTGCCTTGTTCCTAAAAAGGCTTGGATCACTTACGCACTGCTGTGTGCTTTCAGGAATCGCCTCCCCTTTCAGGCAGCGGCAGGGTCTCCCAGTCAGAGTGCTCTCGCTGGCCCCTTTCTTTGCATCTAACGGCATGTAAGCGTCAAGAGATGATCCAAAACATCTTGAAGCCAGCCTTTCCCCTGCTCTTGCAAATGTTTAAATTCTTCTGTTTGAATGCTAAAAAATTATCATACTCTTTCAAGGGCACCTAGGCTTTGCTTTCTGTCTCCTGTGGCAGCCAGCTCCAGCTCAGATTTTAGAACTTTCCTTACTCCAGGGCAAGATTCAACAGTCTTAGAAATTTGTGACCCAGTGTCCAAAGCCAGGAAACTGTCTTTGAGCCAAAACCATTGGCATCACTGCTGAGAGTTAATAAATACGTTCATTCCTGTAGTACATTTTTATTGGCATGAGTGAGGCTTAATACATACCACCTTGTTTTCCCTGTGCCTGAACAAGGCAAGTTGTGCAAGTTGGACTTAGCAGTGATTAAGAGACCTAAGCAAGTTAGAATAAGATCATAGACTTTGACCACTGTGTCACTGTATCATCTTGTCTCAGCTCCTGTGTAGCACAGGCTGTAGAGCTTCATCCTTTATCCTTCTTAAGCCAATACATTTTGTTAGTGAGACTTTTCTCTAGAGAAGACTACCACTCATTACTCTCTGGATTTGAGTTCTTGTGGCCACGCTGCAGAATCACAAGCAGCTGGACTCTATCAGTGCTTCTAGACAGCTCTATTCCTGGTTTCAGATGTGATGTTTCTGACACTTCTGCAAAAGATACGCAGAAGTACAGTAGTTAAAAATACCTATGAATTGTCCTGAAGCCAGTCCCTTGGGGTAAGAAGCGCCTTGCACATGGAGTACCTCCTTCCAAGAGCGCGTCTCCAGCCCTACATCTCCTCAGCCATCTCTTCCTCCGCATGTCTCCACTGCTTGCAGCTGCTGCTCTTTCTCAAATATGACTGAGCTGGGGTACCGGGGCCTCTTCCAATGGGCTGATGCTTTGGAGCATTTCAGTTCTTTCCATCCATTTCACAGCCGGCTGGGCACTGGCTGTGACCAGCACCTGGCAGAGGCAGCATTGCAGCCTCAGCTACTGAAACCTGTGTGCATGCCCAACGCAGCACTCAGGGTAAATTAACAGGGTGCTTATGTACAAACTGACGGGCTCATGCATGGAGTATTTGGGTCCTCAAGCATGAATTCCTTGGGCATTCATGTGTGTACTGATTGGGTGCTCATGCATAAGATACATCCCACAAGTGTAAGTTAGTTGGGTGCTCATGCATGAAGCATTGGAGTGCTCAAGCATGACCTAATAGGGCATTCAAGCATATACCAATTAGGCACTCATGTACAAATTAATTGGGTGCTCATGCATGTACCAGTCGAGCACCCATGCATAAACTAATCGTATGCTCATGCATGAATTAATTGTGCACTTCTGAATAAATTAATTGGCTGCTCATGCACAGACTGATTAGGTACTCGTGGGTACTAATTGGGCACTCATGCATTAATTTACTGGGTACTCATACATCAACTACTGGATTATTCCTGCATAAACTAATTGGGTGCGCATGGGTGAAGTAATTTGGCACTCATGCATGACCTGATGGGGTGCTTGTGTGTATTGTTTTGGCAGTCATGCATGAGCTAATTGGGTGCTCTTGTGTAAATACCATAAACCCTGCAATTTACACCCGGTACTCCTATTCCTGTGCCTTCCAAAACCTTTAGCACTTTGGGTGGTTTGGAGTCGAGTTTGAATTGCACAATGTAGGCCTAGAGCTGAGTGGGGCAGTAATTAGAACCAGATGGCACAAAAGAAGAGCTCCTTCTCTTGCAGAGATTAATGACCATCAGTTATATATTCTGTGCCATCCTAGAACATCCTCCCAGCTCATGTAGTTGCTGTTCCTGTCCTTGCCCTTTGTAAACACCAAATTCCCTTTGTCTGTTCCAGATCACTCTGCTGTTCTCCCCAAGTCTCTGTTTCCGTCATAGCCTGTAGTTTTAGAGCTCATGTTCATCGCTTACTTTACAGAGAGCAACTTTAGTAAGTAAGCTAAGCTGTACCTGTTTCTTTCCTCTTGTGTCCTTGGGTCTTTCTCAGGTAGAGGGTGTGTCTCTGTGCTGGCTGAAAATTGCTTCTTTTAATCATGAGACTGATGTTCAGCCGGTGAGGCTTCATCCCCCGAAGGAATACTGATTTATAAAGGGAATCAGCACCCCTGAGACAAGTCAATCTGGCACTTTTATTTTAGTGTGAAGCATCTGTCAACAACCAAAAAATTGGTGGTAGAATTAACATGATGTCTTTGCCAGTGGCCAACCTTAAGACCATTGCACAGCTAGGAAAAAATTGCAATGCTGGTTGAATACAAGCTATCACAGTAAATACATACTGAATATGTCATGTAAGCACACATATGCAAAACACATGCCTGGCTTGGGCAGCCATCAACAGATGGCACTGTTACATATGCACCCATTCTTCCATCCTTTGTGGTGTTGCTGTAGGGTGGGATGGTCTTTTGGGAGAGCTAGCCAACGGCAAAAGAGTTGCTGTTCCCTTAATTTCTAAGTAGATTCAGTTCATGTGATAGAGAGCTCCCTGGGGAACAGGCAGTCGTGCTTGAGTTTTTTTGCAGGCTCTTTGTAATCATTTCTCTTCAAAGACTAAGAGTTGTAGTGCAACCAAAATCAAGTTATACTAAAAAACCAACCAACCCCCTTCCCCAGATGTGATGGTACCATTTTCCTTTCTAAAGAGAAACTGATCTGTGGGTGTGAGGGGAAGCTGGTTTGTCCACTTACTCATATAGGCCAGGCATGTGTACGTGCAGGTTGGTTACCTGCACAACCACAAAACTGTATTTCTGATGCTGGAGACACATTTTTATTCCTGATTTCCAGGAACTAGAATTCAGATTTTGCAACCATACATGTATGCAATTCCAGCTGAAGTCAGTAGGTAGGCTTTTGTCTAGAAAGTGTTGGAGAAATCAGCTCTGTGGGGGAGGCACACATCCAACTTCATATTTTATTGGTCTTAAACAAGGAGCACTGCCCTGTTGGTCACTGTTGCATATTTCCAAGTGGCAGATATTGTGGTTTTGAGGTTTCAGTCGGGAGCCTGAATGGAAATAAGGCACAAATAAGATACAACAGCTGTCTATGGCCTTGTGTTCTGAGCGTATGTGGTGTGATTTCAGAAGTCCAGACCTACAGAGCTTTAACAGCAACAAAAAGAAGGAAGTAATAGACCAGCTCCACCCAGGGCCTTCCACTCTAGAAACAGAAGGGTTGGATGTTTCAGACAGGCTCATTGCTGCATGTCAGAAGTAGATGACAAGATAGCAATTGCAATCTAACTCTGTGCAGCAACTGGGAGAACCCTGGAGCCCAGTTGGCTTCCTGGGGCTTGTGGAGGGCTTGATGCACTGCTGGGTATGAGGGGCAAACTAGAAGGAGAACCTGGCTGCCTTGGTTAGCACAAGGATGGAGCTTCCACTGTCCCATGTCCGAGATCTTTCCCTCCCTTTGGTTGCTCATTCTTGCCAGCTACTTTAGGAAACCCATCATCTGTGTGTGCCTGGCCTCTATTAGCAGCAGCATGTTCTTTTGCCAGATTCAAGTGACATGTAATCATGGCCTCTTAGTCTGTGGGATTCTTCTTGACTGAACCATAATGAGCCTGCGTCTTGGACACAGCTTTTGGATGGGTGCTGCACTGCAAGTGTCAGTATATTACTTGTGTGTACAATGAAGCAAAGCTTTCTTTTTTTAAAAAAGAATTCCTGGGGTCCTTTTCAGGCTTTTGCAGTGACTTGTGAAACTTCAGGCAAGTGTGTTGTCTCCCTTAGTTTATGCGTGTATAAATCAAACATGCAAACACATGCTTATGTGATGAACAAACACCTGCTGGAGCAGGACTCCAGCTTCTGTTTCTGAGACTGCCGTTGATCACTGCAACATCTTAATGCATTGGACCTCAGTTTATATTTTGATAAAAGGGAGATAAAAATATTCACTCCCTAGCAGGTGCATTTGGAATTAGTAACTAGTTGTAAAGCACTTCTAGACTCATCAGTATGAGACAGGTTATCCTGGAAAGTGGTGTGATTCATTCTGGTCCTCTGATGCTTTTCCCTAAAATCTGGTCTGGATGTTGCACTAGGGAGGGGGCTGTTGACGGAGCTACAGTGTGAAGGTGGGCAGATGACTTCGCTTTGCATTAGAGGGTGCTACCTGCTTCTCCTGCAGCTGCATCACCCACTGTGTTGGACCAGTCCCTTCAGTCGTTTATGACATTGTATGGTGGGGCAAAATCCAGCACAGCCAGGTCTGAGCTCAACTGGACCCCCTACCCCCTAGTTGCTACCCCAGGACAAGTCCTAAAATGATTGCCTGCACTGCATCAGAGGGCATCTGTGCTCTCTACAGGGCTGGAGCCTCAGTGTCTACCTGATTGCTGCCAGCTAACTAGAGAGGTAGTTGAGAAAGCAAATCGAGTGTTAATTTCATTAGGTAAACAGAAAACATGGAGCAGCCCTTCCCACATTTGTTGCTCCCTGCTCAGATTATTCATTTCCACACCATTAAAATGCGAACGTAATTCCTGCCCTTTAAACTAATTCATGTAAAAACTTTTTCTCTAACCACTGTGTAGTCTCTTAATGAAAGCTGGGACTGAGTAAGCCAAGGATGGAAATTAAAGCATTACCAAAGTGCTCCACTCAGTGCCGCATTCCTGAGGTATCTTATCTGATCCTGTACAATTGCCACAGGCCTTTCGGGGCTGGATTCTGCTCCTCTCAGCGCTGAGCTTAGGCAGCAGCTGCCTGAGCAGAGGTGGTGGCTTTCACCAGCGTAAGGCTGGTGCAAGTGAGGAGAGAGTCAGACCCGCTGCCTCCTTCCTGGCAGGAACGAACTGCACCACTTGAAGAGCAACCTTAATTGCTGCTGAATCAGTTAGGCCATCTTTAATCAAATCCTCCTCTCCCCAGCTTTGACATGTGATTTTTATCTTTTTCCCTGTCAACAGTATTTAGTTATATTAATGGCTTTCCTGGCATGAGACAACATGGTTTTTAATCTATTTGATTTTGGTAATTCTTTCTCTTACACTAGGAATAACCCCATCGTATTTGCAAACCAGAACTACCCCAGTTTTGCCCCAAGTTTGCACAGTGAAAAGGAGTAATCTGCACAGGCACCTGTGCGTTGTTTCTTCACTGCTGGCCTGCTGTCAGGGACTACCACTAAGTCTCTGCTGACTTACAGCAGTGTGAAGTCTGAAAGCCTTGTCTCAGGCACCTGCTGGCTGTCCCTGAGATGATGTCTCATGCCAGAGGGAAATGAAAAGGGCAAGAACTAGCAGGAGGCCTCAGTTCCTTCTCCACTGCTGAGCACTGAGACAGTGATGGTCCTTATTCAGAGCAAAGTGTAAAGTTACAAGCTAGGCCAGAGTTAAGTTGTTACTCAGCACAAATAAGCCTGTAATAATGCGTGTGTCCATATGCATTTATAGATAGGAATTTAACATGAAGCTAAACCAATTAAAATAACTGCAGCTACGCCCTGGCTTCTTGAGGAGTGACAGCGGTGCAGGGTGGGAGCAGATGCTCCCAGGACACTCAGGCACCAGTGAGAGGAGACAACAGGAACCAGGAGTGAAAAAGACACTTTGTGTGGCTGATCCTTCTGCTGATGCAGGGTTGTTTTGTGCTGTGTATTTTCTCGTGCTTTATTGAGTTTAAAATTAAACATCGCAGTTGATGGGGCTTCTATGGTTTCCCTCGGGAACTCTTTCCTTAGCCTACCCCTAAATTTCCCTTCATCTTTTATCTTAGATCTTTCCTTTTTTAAGCACGCTAATGAAGTGAAATACTCCTTTCCCTTTTCTCTCTGTTTCTTATGATATTAAAATATATTCTTCCACACCTGGATTGGCAGGGAGGGATTTAAATTAATTCTGCAGCCATGCTGGAGCACTGAAGAAACTGGTAACTCTATGGGAAAGGGTTTGTAATAAACCCCCTGCAACTGCAGGCAGTTGTAGACTGAGATACGGGCTTGCCTTTATGGGAATCATCGGCCGTTTTGTTTCCTTTCATCTTTCAGTGTTTCAGTCTATCCTGGGCTATCATAGAAGAACAGTAAGAAAACACATATTGCCCAGAATTTTCAAGTATCACGAGAGCGTTCAGAGCAGAGGCATTTTCTGCCAGAACTGTGTGTTGTTAGAGCAGGGGCAGATAGGATTTCATAACTGACAAGCGCAGGGAACCTCCAGAAATGGGGCTTAGAAAATAACATGCCAGTGCATATTAACCTCTTCTAATCGACATCTGCTTCACTGTTAGGTTTATTTTACTAGAACTGCACACAAAAATTGAAGGGTTTTTTCTGATCTTCTAGGCTACGCTACGAAAATGGAAAAAATAAATCACTGCAGTTGACTGAGAACTAAGTATTTTTTTCTGTGACAATACAAATAATAAACAGACAAAATGTTTTGTTTGCAAGCTTTTTGATTATTTTTTTTTTTAATAAAAGTGAACTAAATATTGACCTGGATATTTTGAACTAAAAAATTGGAGTGGTTTAATTTTTCTGAATTTTTTTTTCATATACTTTCTCTCACTCTTGAAATGCTTTATACAAGCATTTGTTGAAAAGTTACACGTAACATTGCAGAATGGCCTGACCAGATTAAAAAAAAAAAGCCAGCCACTTTTTTTTTCCATCTCTGACTTTAATGAAAATTAAAATGTATGTTCTTATTTGCATAGAGATAAAAGACCCAAGGGAGTGTTGGTTTTAACGTTGCATTTATACGTTCTTATTTCAAAACATCTCAGAGTGGAAGGGAAACAATGTAGGGAATAAAAGAGAACAAAGGCTCGATGCAGAAACGAGCATGATGACAGTGCAGTGAGGCAGTTTATGACCAGAATTGTTCAAACAGCTGGAGATTGTATTACACTGTTTATCATGTTTAAATCCATGTCAAAATGACATATATTGTGGAAGTTTTTGTGTGAGATTGTGAGCCAGGTATTATGTGAAAAAGCCAACCATATGTTATAATATTCTTCTGGGGACAAGAAATCTAGCTGAGACTAAAGGGAAGGGTGAGTTCAGTAAAGAAGTCATCTTCTCTTGAGACAGAGGTGACAGTGTTGGCTGCATACAAAATACTTGTGTGGTTTGCAGAGCTCTACGAATCATATAGTTTATTTGACTTTTCCCCCCACTTTTTATCTCTTTGTAGAATATCCTTGTGTTTGAGCTCTTTTTTCTCATAGTTTTTAATTTTTTTTTTTTTTTAATCTGGGGGGAGAAAAAACCAGCTCCTTCCCTTTTACATTTTCTTCAGCCTGTGACAACCCAGAATGAGCGTACCTGTGGCTGGCTGCCTGGGAGTCACATGTGTCGTTTCTGTTTTCCCTAACTCAGAGAGACTTGTTCTTGTCATCACATTTTGCTTGTGAACACTTCTAAAATTTGCAAGTCAGCAGAAGGCTGGGGCACAGCAGAGAGCTCCCCTGGCCTACTGGACAGATTGAATTTCACCCACTAAATATGTTTCAAACTGCGAGAATTCAAGCAGCTCACAATTTCTATGGTCATTTGTGCTAATAAAGTTTGACAGACTGAATGTTAATGGAAAGTAAACAGGAGAGGGGGTGCTAACAAGGTCATAATGAAGCTCACATTTAAATTGAATTGAAACGAATATATGAACACTCTGGAGAAACAGTTTGGCTTTCTCCTCTAGGCTGTAGTGCAGCATGTGGTAGCAATGGGCAGTTTGTGAGTGGCAGACAAAAAAGGAAGCTATAGCTATCTGCAAGGACAAAATATAGCTAGTTTAATAAAGAAAACTGAAGCTAGAAAGGAGGGAAGCAGGGAAAGATGCTCCTTTTCAGGAGCCCACTAGTCACGGCAGCTCACTCTTGCCCTCTCACTGCTGTGACTCCCAGCTAACCACACTCACGTCTCCAGCGGAATTCCTATTGATTTCAATGGCACAAGCCTGCAGGGAAGTGTTGATCTGGGGTCAAATTTTACCAGATGTGAACACTCTGAAGTCCTCCTAAATCCGATTTTGAACTCAGGACTGCTTCACTTCTTTCAGGAGGGGGGCTCGGCCCCGATCAGGCAGACTAGCAGATCCTTTAAAAGAAGAAGTCTTTTGCTACTGCCATGGTGACTCTTTTAATTTATTCTATTTTAAATAATGGTTGAATACAGACGAATGAGTTACTTGCATTCTCTCTCACGCGTGCATACAATGAATATGTCATAGCCGAGGAATTGGGCTGACTTATCCAAAGCTGTTGGCTCTTTCTTTCCAGGCGTGCTTTCCTAATTCCAGATGGATAAGAAAACAGTGGTGTGCAAGGAATCATCCCCCTCCTTCCCCTCCTCCCAACTTTGGCATAGTTGTGTTTATTGCCTGTGACTGAGGGAGTTTCAATATCCTTACAAAGTTCTGTCTGAGGAAACCCGGCGAACAGAGCATTATTGGTGCAAAACCCTCTGTAACCATCAGATGCTTTTCTGTGACTCAAAAACATTTCAGGCTCTTTTGTAATAAATGTAAATGGCAAACCAGAGGTCAGGGATGGTCTCAAGGGCAAAGGCTTGTGTCTAATCTTTATTTTCTCTTTATGAGCTGCTGTAACAACTTTGAAGGTATGAAAGAAATCAGCAGAAATGTGAGACAAGGCAGTCTTATTAGGAAACTGGTACATAGCTTCCCAGACTTGTTCCTTGACCTCCTTTGAAACAACTATGAGGCCAGAATCCTCAGATGGTGCAAAAGCATAAATGTAGCTGTGGATTTACTTTAGCAGGGATTTACTGTTTCTGCTCAATGATTGCTTCCCTCCCCCCACCAGAAGATGCTTGCAGCAGAAGTTTTCAGCCATTTTAATCTTGATTTTAATATAATGGTTCTCCTTACATATTTTTCAAATGACTGTGGAGAAGACAAATTGCTTGAGCTTAGCATTTCTGGATGTCTTCAGGAAATGGTGCCAGTGTATAAGATAAAAGTTTTGGTCTTGCAGTGATCTTTAAAGCTGATCCTCTTAAGTCTCCTTAGGAAACTGCATAGATGGGGCAATTTGGGGCTGGACTGTTGGTTGGCATTACATTCTTACCTTTACAAAAGCAGGGTTTTTACCATTTAAAGATCTCTTGATACTGTTTGCAAGGAGGGGAGATAATAGTGCCAGTTTATTGGTCTGAATGCTCAAGTTTTTTTAATAATTTGCATATTTCACTAATGCCCTGTATACATGCATGACTTTCTGGCTTGACAACCAAAAAGTGAAAGGAAAAAAAACCACTCTGAATTCCTTTTGTGTCCAGCAAGATGTTCCATTTACTGCTCCACTCCACCTAAGATGTTTTAGTTTTGGGCTGCTGCATTTAGGGCAAGGGAAGCAAGATTTGCAAAGGTGCCTGAGGCAGATGAAGTGCTGGCTCTTGCTCTGCGCTGTGGCTAACTGGGTAAGAGGCTCAGATCCAATCTGGGAGTCCCAGGTTTGATCGCCTTCTGTTTAAAAATGTCCTAATCTCCTCCTACCAGACTGGAAGCCCTTTCAAGGTGGGGGACTTGCTTAGGCTCTCCCCAGTGCTCCACTTTGCATGACATGCTGGGACTTGAAGAGAAAGGACTCTGCAGCCCCATGTAATGGCCAGCCAAGGATGAATGCTGTCCTCTGTCCTCTCCACTGCCCAAGACTGGGCAGCAGATTCATCCTGCGGCCAGATACTGTTTCCCAGCAAACAAAACATTTCCCAGCAAGTTTGCTGTGTACCAGAAAGAGATTTTATCCATTTCTCACTGAGGCACTGCATGCCTGCTGCAGCTGATGCTAAGTTTCCCAAACCATCCCATGCTGTTCAACCACATTAAATATTGTGCTGAAGCTAATTAAGCTGGTAGTTTGGGAATGTTTTTATTAACTTTTGCTTGCTGAATTTCCTTCCTCCCTGGACCCTGGGTCTTGTAAATAACTTTCAAAAACTGATTGAGAGCATTTTTCCTTTACCGTGTTCACATTGGTGTTAGCCTGTAGGTTGACACTAGACTTACTGCCTATGTTAGCACAAAGGAAGAGCGGACATCTAAATACTTAATTGAGTTTAATCTAGAGGCATGTGACTGACAGGCCACTAGAACACTTCCTTACGGTTGGGAAGATAGAGTATTTGACACATTTAATTCTCCTTTAGCTGAATATCCATGCAGCAGGCATTTCTGACTGTGCTCCAGGCATCCCTCCCTGCCACAGGCTGTGGGGAGCGCTGGGGCAGGTCCTGCGCTCCTCGGCTCAGGCCAGTCCCTATAAAACACCAAAGCAGAAGAGCCCCGATGCGTGGGGAGCACGCAGTGCAAACCTGCAGCCAGGGCCAGTTTTTTGATGTGACACTTTCTGACTTGGAATTTTCATTGTTAGAGTTCTTCGTATTTTATGTGTAAAAATTCATTTGAGGAAAAATGCACTCCTGTCAGGCTTTAGGCTACAGGTCTAAGAATTGAATGCTCAGAAAAAAGTCTGAGCTGTTCCATAAGTACACCTCGGGGACCTCACCTCCCTTCAGGCTGGTTCCTATGCCAGGAAGAAAAATCGCTGCAGGCCTTAAATCTGATGAAATTCTTCTGTTGCTTCTGTGTGAGGAAGTGGTTGAAGTGGCAGAATCTGGTCCGTCTGTAAAAGCTGTTTCAGTTGTTGACGAAGGGCCAGTCCTCATGAAATCACAGAGAACTTTTTCCTTTGGGATGATAAATAGTCAAGTCCCTGAAAAAATATCCTATACTTTAAAAAAATGCCCTCTGACCATCAAAGTGAATACAGGAGAGGGCACAGTGTGTGCTGCAAGTCCCCTGTGAGAGCAAAAAGGAGACAAACACATTGGGGGACCGGTGAGGGATGGGAAGGGGATCTAAATATGGCATAGTAAGTCCATTTATTTTCTTGTCACCCTAGACATATTAAGTACTGGCACCTATAGCTGACAGATAAACAAACTGTGCTCCCTTTTAGAAAATATGTGAACAGGGTTGCTCGTTGTCAGTCGTGCAGGCAAAAAAATAATAAACACAGATGTATATTGGAGAGGGATGGAAATGCTCTGAATTCTCCCAGATGAAATCCAGGCTTTGAGAGGAGCCAGAGCAGGGACTCTTCCTGGATGTCATCGGTAGCAGCCCCGGTACCAGTCCTACTGAGAACCTGGCGTGCTTCTTACTTCATTCATAGGCTTTTCTGTCCCCTAAATGGTACTGATTTCTTTTCCTGCCTACTCTGATCTCTCTTGGGCTTGATCCCTTTTGAGCTGCGGTAGCAGAGAGGATGTTGATGCCGTGAGCTGCCAGCTCTATTTTTTTACCTTTTATACTGGTATATAACTTTGAATTTGAGCAGGAAGCTGGTCTGTGAGCTTCACTGCTTTGAGACTATGTGGCTGTTAAAGAAAAATATTGGATATAAATTTAGATTTTGTTAATCCTTTATATGAAATAATGATTTTTCTAAGTGATGAAAGTATACTAATTATTAATTGCTTCATTAAGAAGCAGTTTTAAGAGAACCCAAAACACCACTCAAATTTAAGTCTAGTAAAGAATGACCTAATTAGCAAACCCTGCTGTCTGCATTGCATCCATCGCTGAGACATGTTAGGATTTTTCAGGTTAAACTGTTAACTTGAGCTGTTAACTGTGTGTGCTCCATAGACAGTTCATGGTGCCACATGATAGAAACTGCAAAGGATCAGTTCTGCCCAGGCAAACAGAAAGGGGAAGGAAGCTGTATTTGTCCTGTTGTTTCTGTCTGGCAGGGAGGTGCGTCTAGGAGGGCCAACACGTGCCTTGGCAAAAGCAGGGCAGCTGGCTCTGGCACTCTTCTGAGCACAGACTCGACCTCCAGTGCCTGCTTGCCATGGCCATGTCAGACTCTGCACCTCCTCCCAGCCTTTGCCAATGTCCTGCAGCTCAAATCTACTTACCCATTCCTCCTCTAATGACATAATTAGCGTTCCACCTATGCTAGCACTATGCCAGCAAAGCTCAATTATCACATTATGGGTATTAATTGGTGGTGTGCTAATATTTAGAGGTCCCTGTCACAAGTTAGATCGTATTTTTTAAACTTTTTTGCATGAAATGGGGGACAGCTGTGCAAGAAGAGCTGTAAACACCTAGAAAATTATTTTGCTTCAAGCACATTTTTCTAGCTTGTTGTCTGTAAAATCCCAAGTGGCAGGGATTTGTTTTGTGTGATCTGTTTGTTTGCAGTGAAAGAATCTCTTCTTGGCTGTGTTCTGATAAATCGAAAACCTCCAGAAAAAGAAAGTTTCTTTAATAAAATAAATGGAATGTGCACAATAACTCCTTGATAGTTCTCATCAGGGAACTTCCACCCATATTTTGAGATCCAGAATAAATTTCCCTGCACACTGATATTTTTTGGTTTATGTCAATGTTCAGAAGTTCCCAACAGGTTCGCTATCCTTGTATACCAGATGCTGTATAAACAGTAGGGAAAGATTCAGCCCAAGTAAGTTTACAATGTAAACAGAAAACAAACTAGGATTAAGCAAAACTTCGGAAAAGGATTCCCGTTTATGAGTGATTTTTTTTTTTTTTTTTGGTGAAATATCCGAAGCCCTACATCTAGTTATAATTATAGTAATGATTAATTTTATTATTGTTTATCCTACAGAAATTATAGGATCAGTTCTCAGGATCTTATCATGAGTGCTGCGTTAATTAGTATTATTTGGAAAGTCCCAGCACCTAGAGTTAAGATGTTGCTCGAGACTCAGCTTTCACATAAAAAAAAAGCAAGTTTGTCTTTGTGGTTTTTGAAGGAACTTGAAAACATGACTGAGATGTTGAAAAACTCCCAATTTGTGATTTTAAGAAGTCTGACTCATGACTTTTTTAATGTCTAGTGTTAGAAACATTGGTAAAATGCTCATGAGATAAATCCAGCCTAACACGAGGCTCATGAATCCTTGTTGCATAATAGGATTTTCATTGTTCTGCTTTACAGTTTATTTTGTACAGAGTAATGCAGAAATAGGAGACTCCTGTTTCAAACCTGTACAAAAGTGAGTGTCAGCAAACAAAGCAGAATTTCATTTCAGCTGCTTTCGTTTCTCGAAGCCTTGCTTGTAGAGGAGGTGGGACTTCTGTGCGTTGAGTTTTGGGATCTGCCGGGTACTGAGCCGGAGATCTGGGGAGCTCCTGAATATTGAGAGGTGATACCAGAGGGTCAGATTGTGCTGATCCTGCTGCTCCCGTATGGCTCATCCAGTGCTCAGCAGCCGGGTATGTCCCTGCGGGAGATTCTGACCCCTGGTCTGGACAGGAAGCTGGCAGACGGCTTGCTGCAAGGTGTTGAGGGGAAAATAGATTAGTCTGAGACAGAAGGAGTCTCAGAGCTGTCACGGTGCTTTAAAAAATAAAGCTTGAGGTAAACAAAGCAACATGCCTGTTTCCACGCAGTCTGTGGGATTGTTGCCACCAGCCTTTCAGGAATTCCACCTATTTCCTACCCCAGCTCCTTTCTGCCTCCCAGTGTTGACCAAGACTCCCCACGTGGCCAGACGCAAGGCAAGCATTAGCTCCTGCCAAGGAAACTGAGGCAGCAGAGGATAAAGGGCTTGGCCTGGCAAAGCACTGATGAACACCCGCCTGGGCTCTGTCCCACTGCACAGCGGTGGCAGGCTGGGGGCTCAGATACGGTTTGCGATTTCTTGCCTTCGTGCTTGATCATGATTCCTTGGTTTATACACTGTTAGTACCATATGTTTTGTATTTCAAATTCGTTAAGCACCAGAGCATTTAATACTTCTCCTGAGATAACTGGATGGGTTTTGTCTATGTCGCTGCTGCTGCTGCTGCTACTAAGACAGTGACCTAGGCAGGACTGCTGGCTGAGGAACTGGTAACAGCCACAGCTGCAAAAGACTGAGAAAGTTTAGCAAATGTATAACAAAAGGAAAGGAAAATGACAAAGCTACATGGGAGCACAGGTGTGATCACGTCACTGCTTAGTTAGAGACTTCCAAGCATGATCGTTTCCAACAGAAGTCTTTTTTACTCTACTTTTTGAATGAACAAATAATTGGCACCCCTGATGTAGAGCACCCATGTGACTGGCAGCAGGACTGCCGTGCTGCTGCCCTGCCTGCCTCTGTTGGAGTTATTGCAAGGAAATGAGGATTTTCTGCCCACTACTCTGATTTTGCAGTTCTTGTATTAATTGAGTTTGACTCAAGTCAGATGAAATCAAAGTTGGCCTGCCACTCATCTTCCCTTTAAGCTCTCCAAACAAGGTGTACATGATACTATCTAATTTTTTTGCTTGTTTCTTGTTAAAAGGATGGATTTCACCCTGTGTGGCACACCATGGTTAATAAAAAGCAACCCCCATACCTAAGTCCTCCCTCCAAGCTTTCTGGTTTTGTCCCCTGTAGCCAGGCTTTACCTGCTGCAGGAGAGCATGCCAGCCACGGCTCACTTCCTCGGATGGAGGAGAAGCAATTTCTGCCAGAAGAACTATAAAAATAGCATCCTCTTTAATCCCTGGCTCTGATTTCCACTATGAGTTACCGTTAGCCCTGAAAATACCAGTAAACTTTATTGGCAGTAAAAAATGATGTATATTATTTGAAAACCAAAAAAGGCAAGAAAAAAATGTTATGGGACCATTAAAAGGTTCATGAGGAATCCTCATTTCATGTTTGCTTTGGGAGTTTCAGCTGCTCTGATATGAATACTGTCCTACTGAATGCCGTGCACGACTTTTTATAGAAGATGAAGCAATTGCTTCTGGAAGAGTTATTCCTAGAGTCTCTTAAAATATTGTCTTTTGGGTGACAGCAGCAATTCAGTAATCATTTTTGCCTTAAAATGGTCATATTAATTTGGTGCTCCTATTAAAACAATAGGACTTCCTTGTGGGATTTAAGCACTTTATTATTTGCAAATGCTCCATGGTTAACTAAGATTATGTTTAAAGATGAATTTTATGTCTTTAAGACCACCACTGTAAATTAGATTGGCTTGAGAACTTGAGAGAAATTGATAGAGTTTTGAAAGAGGAGGGGCCCATTTCCTGTCTGAACCTCTTTCTCCTTGATTCCTTCCACTCATGTTTCCTAAGTGGTTTTTAGAATTTTGAAAGCATAACACAAAAAAATAGAGGCTTTCTTTGGAAAATATTTTAATTGATAACTGGTCTTTTATCTAAAACAAAACAAAAATCACTAAAATGCATTTTTCTTCAAAACTGGATGTTTTATATTTTTTTGACTGTAGTTTAAGTTTTCATTTAAAATGTCACCAAAGTCTATAGATAGCTTCCATTACAGAGAAATACCATTAACATTTTAAAATAATTTATACATTTAAAAAGGAGCAATGAAAAACTGAAAAATCCATCCATTTCATACACTGGTCAACTTTGACAATTTTTCATTACATGGTCTTAGATTTTTGCCCATCCTGACTGGAATACATCCTGAGGCAGAAAACAAAAAATCAGAACATAAAATATGTATCAGAGCTGCTCTTGTTTTATTCGTGTAGCTCCAAAAAGATCTAAAATACTTTTAAATTCTTATTTTTTATTAGTTCATATGGAGGTATGGTTACTATGAAAATAAATGAATCGAGCTCACACCTGCTTTATTTACGTAGCCAGATTCTTTCTTTGGTCTTGAAACTTTGCTCCAATCATCTGTCACCTGTCCGTGTAACCAGATAGCCAGATAGGTAACTTAATACTTCATATTATGCTATGATGAATCATAAGATGATTCAAAGATCTATTTTGTTAGGACACACTATGTTTAAGAGAGGGAAGGAGCAGAAGCTCAATTTAGTGTCTGTATTCAACTCACTCACTACCAATTGATGGGAATTACACTTACTTCCATTTGATTCACTCATTTAGTACTGACTTGAGACCCATGTAGGTGATTTTGATCTTTAGTGTCATAGCGGTGGTTTACACGGGGCATCTCTCAGTGGTTTCCATGGAGCTCAGATGAGAATTGAATGATTCCTTTGACTTTCTTCATCCTGGAGGCAAAGCCAGGGGTGGTGGTAGGTGGTTGGAGTTTGCAGATGGGCCATCCACTCCACGTTGGGAGCCTTGACAGAGAACAGAGTTGCCATCTTCATCCTGAATACCTCTATTTTGTAGCAGCCTGCATCAATTTTCCTTTGAATTTCCTGTGTGACCACTTTGTCTGATGCGAAGACAACTGTCTAGACATCTATTTAAAAAAAAAAAAAAAGAAAAGAAAAAAAAAAGAAAAAAGTCTCTCTCTCCTGCAGTCTGAGAGAGGCCAGAGCACAAGTACAGATGGGTAAATATAGGGCATGTGAGATTGATTTGAAACCAATAACTGGGAAAGGTAAGTACTTACACTTGACTGAAAGAGCTGCAGCTCTGCTGCAGAGTCCTACATAGCTTTTAGATCTCGCCTGCTACTTACCTGCTCACTATTGCTGGGACTGGAGTATTCCATTTCTCCAAGAGCCTTAATGGATTTGTTTTTTATAAACAGGCAGCGGTTCCTGGGAGGGGTGTGATTTTTTGTTGGTTTTATTTTGTTTTGTTCTCATATGAAAATATCATCTTAGCATCCTACTATTCATTGCAATCAGCTTAAGGAAGAAAGTAGAGCATGTATTGAGCTGGCTGTTTGCCTGATTATTTACAATGTGCCTGTAGCAGTTGGAGTGCTTAGTGTTTTCCCCAAAAACTTAATTCGGTTTTCTTCTGTCTTCACATTTCTTTTGCTGTCCTAGAGGATAGCAATACTAGCTTTCACATCCATGTGTGCAAGAGCTTATTCTGTCCCTGGAACTTGTACACCTGAATTTCCCATGTTTCTCTTGTGCAGCCCTTCAGTGATGAGAATTTATCCTTCTAGGTCTCCATCTTCTCTATAATACTCTCCAGCTCAGCAGTGGCAAGTAACTTACAGGCAGCTTTTCCCTCTTGTTTTGGACTGAATCAGAAAAGCGCCAACCTAATGCTTTGGCAAAATATCAAGAGAACAATAAATAGTGCACCGCATGGCAGCAAATAGAGATTTTGTCCCCTTGGCTTCCACACCCCTCCTGTAGCTTCATCAACCTCAATATTAGGACCTAGCAATTTTATAGACTTTCCATAGCATGGGAGGCCTTAAATCAGGGCAAATGAAGAACTCCATAGATCAAAGACTCAGACATACAACAGAATACTATTCAGTGTTGCACATGTGGCTGTTCAAGCAGCGTCACCCACGTGCTACCTGCTGAACTCCCACAGGAGATGATGTTTTCTTACCTTGGTCCCAGTCCCTCAGGGAGCAGGTATGCCATGGTGTCAGTCTGGCGTGGGGCTGGTTGGCCCAGGAGAGCTGGGTCTGCCTCATTGCTTCTGCTAAAGTTACTCTGTGACCACAATTTGAATTAGTGGGCCTTGCAAAAATTGCCTAGGGGACATCAGAAAAAAAAATCAGTTGACTTGCTTTGAGCTGATAACATGGCAGAACTTTTGCCATTCAGAACTCTGCTGTTTTCTGGCTTTGTTGCACCACTCACACCAGGGCAGTGACTTGCATTTAGCAGCTGTTGTTTGAATTACAGTGACGGCCAGCTTCCCCCTCCAAAATGAAACCTTTTTGTGCTAAAAAATACTGTGCTGATATGTTTTGAGGGAGTCTTTTCTTTGCTCCAAAGAAATGGAAGTCTGAAGAGGGCTGGAGCAGGGGAGAGGTGATGGTATGTCTGCGTTACAGGTGGGTACCATGCAGGGGGTAAGCAGCTTGCCCAAGCTCATGCGGGAAGTCTGCAGCAATATTGGGAAATTAACCCAGATCTTATGAATGTCCTGCCTGTTGGCATAGTCCCAAACCACCCTTCCTCTTCGTTATAATTTAGATTCCCCAGTTTCCTGCAGTTCTATTAAATGAGTTTCAATAGGAGACTTTGCCCCTTGAGGAGGTGATGAGGCATTGCGTAGGCATTTCAGCATGGAAATATCTTGTTCTTCATTATTTCACTGAAAACTCATTATTTTCTTCAAATGGATGCTGCTTTTTTAACAAACTGATCTTTGAATAAACATGTTATTGAGTATTTTAGGTATCTAAGAGAAAGCCTGTTGACCTTTCTATGATAATTGTTTAGAATTGAGTAACTCCTTTTGAAAATGTCTGCTGTTGACTTATTAACCCTTTTGAGGAGCACTTTTTGGAATTTTTCTATTTGGCTTCAATAGGTCTTGGATTGAGACCATGATAGTGTGCTTTCCAACTGAAATGGTTTCAGCCTTTTTAAAAACAACCTACATTAGCAAAAGGATTTTTCAAATCAAACACGTACTCAGAAGAGTGAAATCAGTGTTTATCTATTGCTTTGCCTGGTTCCTCAAGGCAGCAGCTTTGAGAAAAATGAGTAAGATGGAATCAGAGTTTAGATTAACATAAAACATTTTGCTGGAATTGCAGGTATTTTAAAGATACTACAGGAAGAATAATATATAAAAAAGGTTAGAATGAATAGTTGTTTCCATTAAAGGGACTTTGGAGCTTCTATTAGGTAATTCTAAGCTCCTTTCCCATTAATGGTAATTTGCCAGAAAAGAAAGGTACATTACATAAATATTTCAAAGTAACCTGGGCAGCAATTTGAAGGTATTAAGCTTTCAACTTGACAGCCCCAAGCACCTTGATTCATCTTAACATCCAGTAAGATCTTAAATGCAAACAAACACTTTACTTGAACAGGACTGACTTCAGAACCAAAATGAGCTTCATTCTACAGGGCTGAATGAATATTAGGCACCAATCAATGCTTCTTCAAGAACGTTAATTATCTCAAGTGGAAGAAGAGCATATAGGGATGGACACATGAAGTAAACCAGAGTCTTTTTTTCTAAACAAATCCTGGATCCGCAGTCTGCACACAGGCAAATATGCATTTCATCTGTGCTGTCTCAGAACAGCGCTGTTTGGATTTGATCCTGCTTCCCCAGGAGCTGGTGCAGCAGCAGGACTGCGCTGTGCCGAGGGGAAGGGTAACACGACGGATGTACAAGAAGCAGCTGACATAGGTGTCACAAGTCATTAGGGCAAAAAGCTGCTTCTCCATGGCCTGAGCTAAACCCTGCAAAAAGGGAATGAAAGCCTTTTTGGTGACTCCAGTGGCCTTTGACTGAGCAGTGGTGGGCTGGATATGCTGAAGGACTTGCCATCCATAACCAGGCGATAGTTAACTGAAGAGAGGTCAGCTAGTGGCTGGAAGGAACCAAACTTCCTTCAACAACAGGGCTTGCAGTGCTCATGATGCCACTTCTCCTGGAGAACATACAGGATGGAAACTTCTCTGAGCCAGGGTTTTGTTGGTTAGAAAATACTTGTAACTAGGGAATTCAGTTATTAATACATTTTAGCTCTAGGACTATGCTAAAGTAATCTGTAGCAGATGAGTTAAGCTGGAGGAGCTGTGGTCAGCCATTGGAGAAAGGCAAGCTGTCCTGGAGAAACAAATCTGGCAAAAAGGCTCATTCTGCAGTCTGGGTTTGTCGGGCTGAGAAAGTTTGCTGCTCATTTCCTCTCCTCCCCATCCCTTGGCACTTCCTCTTGATGCAGCTCCTCAGAAATTAAAAGCAAATTCAAAATGCAGCTCTGGGTTTAACAGATGCCAATCTGTGAGTCCCTCCCACTCCTGGCACCTTTCTGCTTTTCCTCCTGTCTGTGCCCCAGGTAGACATTTAATGTCAGTAGCCTTGCCTTGGACTTCCTACTTTTATTTTAAAGCTCCCAGTTACAAGAGGGTTCTGTCTGTCTTAATTCCTCTGAAGTGTTGTTGAATTTCTCTCTGTCTCTAGTTGTAGGGCTTTTTTGGTTTAATTTTGGGGTTTGCATTGGGTTCTTTTGGGAGTGGTGGTGGGCATGGGTGTTTTGTTTTGTTGGTTTTTTTAATAGGGTAAGAAGAGAAGTGACTTTTCTTAACTCTCTGTCAAGCGTGAGCCTGCTGGAGGAAAGGCACAGAGTTCCCAGTCAGACTAAGGCTCATCTGCCAGTTTCCTCTAAAAAGTAGGTTACGGCAAATAATACAGGGATTTGATTCCTAGCTGGATATACTGGTCAGAAACTAGCATGGAGAAATATTGTAGTGCGTGTCTTATACCTTGTAATTAGTTCAGAGCCTCTTTTTGAACACCTATTTGACATGCATGTCCTTAGAGGATTCATAAAGCAGGCATCACAGTGATTTGTGGTCATTTAAGATTATTCTAATCATTGCAGTAATCCCTGGGACTGATATATAAACACTGTATAAACAAATACCAAGAGACTGTCTCTGTCTTTAAGAACTTACAATCTAGGCAGAGAAAAAAGGCAAACAAAAGATTGTCATCACCAGGGTTGGGTGGAGCTAAGAGCAAAACTCAAATCTCCTCCGTTGCCTTTGCAACGTGTCCCTTCTTGTTCACTTAGATCATGTTAATTTTTTTAAATCCCCCCCACCTCTCCCCTCAAGTGAAAGAGATTTCATGCCAGAGGTCTGGCATGATTCTGTATTGGATAACTCTGGGTGTTTACGCTGTGCATTGGAGTAAGGTTTCCTGAGAGATCAAAGGTTACAGCCAGTAACTCCAGAGGGCACAAACCCAGCATTGCTCAGGCCTCCTAACTCATGCCCAGGAGTTGTCTGCCTGCCCTTGCTTTGTGACCGTGCTGTTACAAGGGCAGCTACGCTGCTGCCGGGCAGTTTGGCTCACCTCTGGCCAGCATGATGCAGCAATTGCAGCACACCATGTAGGTGCTTTTGTATGGTACTTCTCACTTACCAGGCTATGTGGGAAGACTGTGCTTTTGGCTGTAGGTACCCAGTAGTGTTGGACATGCCCTGTATTTCCTGGAGTGGGCTTGTATCCTCTACTTCCTAGGCTAAACTATAAGAAGAGACTGCTCTTTGATGTTATCCATTGTTCTGCTTCAGCTCAGAAGTGACTGCAGTTGCTGGTGGGCATAGTGAGCCTTTGCAGAGGCTGGGTATCATTCTGAGTGTGTATGAATCAAAGGGATTTGAGGGCTATAAAATACTAAGTGTAAGCTGTTACTTTATACTGTGTTTATTCCTGAAACATGCAAACCTTCTCCAGTCTATTGTTGTGGGGAAAAAGGGTTGTAGCTAGCTGTCCGCTTTCCAAGGCATGCCACTGCCATGGGACTGGTGCTGGTGTCTCTCACACCAAGCAAAGGCTTGAGCATCCCTTGCTGACCTAGTCAATCACATCGGTCAGCTCCAGCACGGCTCTTCAGAGGGAGTGCATGTGACAGAGTTCCTCCTGCAGAGAGCATGGGAGGAGGGAGGAGAGGGGAGTTTGCCTTGTAAGCAAGGGCTATTTGGGACATCTGTATTTCTTGCACTCCTGAATGCTGTGGTAGAGCTAGACCTACCCTAGTCATCAGTCAGTCTTTTAAATCTGTCTTTTGTAGGACAGGTGCAAGAGTTGGTAACTACCTAATTTGGTGATGTTGAGCTCACTGGTTAGTGTCTGTAAAGTGTTGTAGGAAGGCTAGGTGGTACTCTTGAGCTGGATTTTGCCAATGCTTACCCAAGAGGAAAAGTGCTGTGGAAATCAGTAGAGGCACTTGCTTTTCAGAGCCGGGTACTCTTCTGTGTGCTGGGAGGTGGCATAAGGCACTCTGTTGATCCTCAGGCTGCAGTCCAGATTCAATCTGGAAAATACTTAAACACATGGTTATAATTTGAGGCATGGGCTTATTAGTCTTATTGCTGTTCAGTATTTGTGTGTTTGCTTTGCTGAGTGGGGACAAACGGAATTGCATGATCTTCTCTGACCCTAGAGCTGGGCAAGCAGGTCCTTCATTCATGATGTCTTCTCTGGGTAAGGCATAAGTGCATTTGATGAAAGGGTTTTCTGTCTCAGGCTGAACATCTTGTGCCATCAGTACAACCAGCATTTTCACACTGTCACTCAAGGGAGCTGCAGAAGTGAGTGCTGATGGGCACAGCAACACCTGCATTGTCCAATACTGGCTTCTGCAAAGGACAGGAACACCTCTAACCCTTGTTTGGCAGAGCCCCATACACAGTATTTCCTCTCTGGGATCTGTCACACCACTGAAACTGGTAGTGTTCACAGTCCTCTCAGTCATCCTTTTAAAAAGTAAGTTTATAGTAAATCATCTACTGATGATGAGATTCAGCAGCACACAACTCACACCTGTAAACGTTCATAACAGCTAGTAAACATGTATAAACCCTCTATTAGCTGTTTATTAGATATCTTTTATTAAAATATACGACCCTCAGCTGTACTAAGTAGAGAAAGAGGTTGACGGGTGTGGCGTGAGATTTTGACAGCCCATTTCAGAAGGGTTTGGGGGCCAGTGAAGCACAGCACCCGCCAGCCCAGCTCAGGAGAGCAGAGTTGTGGCACTGAGCAGTTGTCCTGGGTTGTTAAAGCCCCTCTAGTGCGGTTCTGTGGCTTGCAAGGCCTGAGCCTCTAGTCCTGTATGTTTTTTTCCTTCAGCATGTGGATAGATTGGGCTGTGTAGCTATTTCTGAGGTCTCTATGCCCTCCCCTCTCAGTCAGGGTAAACACAGTCTTTGGTTTGTAGCAGACGGATTTTTGAAGGGTATATAGCCATTTAGGATAAAAATAGGAACTGCTGTAAATCTTTAGATGCCAATGCAGCCTTACAATCTGGCCCCAGATTACTATCGAAAATGGGATGTAAGCTTCTGTCTCCTTAAAGTATCCTTAAAAGGTTTACTCCTGGACAAGTTTATGCTCAAATTTAGAAAGTTTGCTATTCGCTGTTCATTTGACCATACTAGGTATTTTACCCAGAAGGAATTAATGTAGGGAACAATGGGAGATGATTTTGAGGAGAAATTGCAAATAACATTGTTCAGAGGATAAACTTATATGAAGTTGAACTGTGAATTTCTAGGAAGAAGCTGTTTGTCACAATGTTATAAAAATGAAAAGATATAGCTGAGCCATACATTTTGCTTTTAATTCTTTTGTCTCGGGAAGTTTGGGAGCTTTCTTTCCAGATACTGAAGCTATGTATATTATGCATGTGGCATAGTATGTTGTAAGCTGCTACAGTTCCTGTTGTAGCTGTTCCCAGACACCGCTGTACTTGCTGTGGCATGGTGTGTGCAGTCCCACAGACATGTCAGTCTAATGTCCTGTGAAAAGCATCACAGATTATTGATAATAGGATTAAGGTATCTGAGCTCTTAATTCTGCGTTCACGTGTTTTCAAGTTGTTCTTAAATAGAAGAAAATTTCAGTGTAAGAAAGAGTATACTTGAAAGACTGAACTTCTCAACCCAGCATCAAGAGGGATAAACTGTATTTAAACAATATGTTTAAATAAAGTCTGAATTGATACTGATTTGTTCCAGATGAGACTTTGGGATCTGTGAGATGTGTGGGCTTGCTGTGCTATACTCTAAACTTTTTATCAGAAATAGTCACTCTCTGTACTAAAACAGGTATCTGCAAGAGTTGGACACGTGCTTGTGATCACGGCAAACAGTGGCGTCCCTGGCCTGGCTCCTTATCAGCTTCAATGACCTGGGGTGTTGGCTTAGAAACAATTCCTCTTGGTGGTGTGTTGGTGTAGAGATCAATGAGTCAGTCTCGCAGGATGCCTTTTCAGATCTGATACGGCATTTTGCAAGTCATATAACCATTCTTTGCCTCAGTTTCTCTCTCTGGAAGATGAGGATACCAGTTTCTCACAATATTAGGGTGAGAAGTGCCGTACAGATGCAGTGTTAACATTCCTTTGTACTCGTTAGACTATGCAGTGTTCTTTTTGTCCCTCATTTGAGCATATAGTTTTGTAAATCTCTGTGCTTCACAGTCTTCTATTGGTGCGTTTTTTTAGTTCATGTTCACAGCATGATATTACTATTTAATGATGTCTGGGTTTTTTTGGGGTTCCTTAAAAGTCCTGGCAGGAGGACAAGCATATTCCTTTTCTCCTTGGCTCCCCAGTATATGTCCAAATACCCAGCATAAGAAAGCTCTTAAGTATATACTTAAGACCTTCGTTATTCAGGGTAGCATGTAAACACAGTGTAACTTTAAGCATGTTTCTGAGGGCTTTTGTGAATAGAGATGTTTTCCCAGACTGGAACAATACTTACGCACAGGCTACCAAGCAGAGCTTCATTTCTTTAGTCACTGGGAGTAAGGACACGTTCTGGTTTGAACTGTGGGTTCAACTAATTCAGTTAGTAGAACTACTTACCAGTAACAGCCAGGTAGAAGGGATGCAGAGAGCTCCCGGAGTCTTGGGTCTCAATTTACTTGACCAGTAGTTTCTCTATAGCTGTTACTCGGCTGTGAAGCTGAAGGTCTGACTTAAGCATCACGACAGAGCATGGCATTGGTAAATCACTGTGCTGTGGTACACAGCTGCAAATGCTTCATGAGATCTTCTCCTTTATCTCTCTGATCCCTTTTCACTTGTTTTGCTCCATGGTGTCATGCAAAAGGGCCATATGTGTGTATAGATATATATGCGTATATACGTCAGATCCTGTTCTGTTTTCGTGCTCAGGGTTGCTGAGCAAAACTTCAGAGTAAGAGGTGACCAGCTGCACACTGAGGCTTTCAACAAAGGAAACCAAAGTCATCTCCAGTTGTGAGAGTGTTTAATTGCTCTCTGCACAGTTCAATGATTTCAAGGCCCATAGGGACCCCTGTGATTCTTTTGCCTGAACACCTGCATATTACAGCCTGTGGCATTTCATCCAGTGTTTTCTGTATTATAGCCATTAACACGTGGCTGAACTGGAACATATCTCTGAGAACAACATCCAATCTCAATTTAAGCTTCTTTTATGAAAAAGGACCTCATAGAGTTAGAAGGAAATGAATTTCCAATATTCCAGATATGCACAGGAGCCCTGGAGTACTTCAGCTTGAAAGACTTCAGGTGAGGGACCAGCCACCATGTCCCACAGCATGCATATACAATTGTTAATTAGTGTGAAGAGCTTCTGCATTATTTCATGTCTCAATAGTTTTTGATTCAGTTTGCAGTCACTGAGCTGTTTCTGCTTGACTAAGCTAAGGTAGCAGATTAAGATGCCATGTAGCTTGTTCCATTTTGGGCCCCTTGATGGTGAAACCTTCCAGCGTCATTCCAGCCAGGAGATGATCAGTTCAGGTCGTGGGATGTGGAACTACCTATGTTTTTTTGTGTGTGCATGGGGTGCAGGGTGTTGCTTTTCAGTCCTGTTGTCACGCTTGAAGGCAGTATCCATGTAAACTTTTTTCCTGGTTTTCGGATCTGGTTTCATCGTCCTTCCTCTTGCATTTGGCATCATTCCCAAAAAGCTCATTTGCTGTCTACATCAGCTGAGAAACTTTTTTATAAAATCTTGGCTGTCCTTGCTGTTGAGTGTAGTCCAGGATTGCTGTTGTCTGCTCACGAGCATTGTTTCTGTAATGAGGGTCTCAGGTAATGCTGGCATTAATATGTGCTTTTATTTGACTACTTTTCCAAGGTTTTGCAAGTAAGAAATTTCTTGCTTGCCTTTTTTTTTTTTTTCTTTTTTCATGTAAGGCTTTGTATTCTTGCACTACTCATGTAAAAGTTTTAGTCATTTCCACCATCTCAGGTTCCCTCCACAGGTTTCCACAGTTTGCTCATATTTTCTGATAATGTGCTCTTTTCTAAAGAACCAAAACCAACTTTTCCTGGCAGCTGTGTTTTGCAGTTTTGTTTCATTGCATTTTCTGCACCTTTTACAAATTTTTCTCTGTGTGTCTCAGCCCTAAATCAGGAGCCTAGGTAAATTATAAAAGAACACCTGTCCTGATTTTTGCTTCCATTTTGTCCTAGTTGCTTGCATTGGCAAGACCAGGTTTTGAGCCTGCCAAGTGCTGAGTGCTGCGGCTGGAGTCCGCATGACCTGTGTGTGTTCAGAGCTGTGCGAGGCATTCGAGGCCCAATCCTGTGAAGCTTGCTGATGTCGATGGAAAGGCTCTCATTGATTTTTGTTGAGCACTGGATCAACATGCACTCTGGCAAACACTTTACTGCCAAACATTTTAAGATACTTAAAAGAAGAGAGGTGTGGCAGCTGGACCTCCTGCAGTGGACGAAAGATCTGTGGACATATGTGTGTGTATCTGTGGGAATGGCAGTGCTGCCTTTTGCATTCGTTGTACATCATGTGTGCTGGGTAGGAAGAATTAACAGGCAGGAGATTGGTTTTAGCAAGATAGATGTGTGCGCTGTGAGCGCTTGTGATAGACGAGTTAGGAAATGTAAAAATCCTGAACCTATTGTGAACAGCAAACCCCTCATTTGACTGGGAGGCAGGAGCCTGGGGGATTGCAGGTTCAAGGAGCCCCAGGGAGGACAGAGCCCACCCGCTGCAGGTGTACTGGCAGCAGCAGGAGTTTCTGGAAGCAGAAGAGGGAGAAGAACAGAGTCCATCTGCTATCAGAGGTCCCCAGTCAAGCCTTCTAACTTGTGACCTTTTGTGGTAGCTGGAGCAAGAGATCTGTGTCATATATTTTTGTCTGTGATTACAAAAACACTGATTCCCATTTGTAATTGTGAACTCATCCCTGTGCTTTCCTGGAATACATTTATTTTCTTCTGCATTTGTGTCTGCTATAAGAAAGACCTTGGCTTACCGTGACAAGCAAAAGAGTCATTACTTCTCCAGAAATATGAGACCTTTCAGAGTACCACAATCTGTGGCAGCGTTGCGAATGCCAGGATTTATATTGTTTCCCAACAAACTGAAGGGCCACTGAAAGAGAAATTTGCAAGGGGCAAATGATTGAGAGGGAACTCACAAACTTAAGAAAAACCCTGTATTTTCACAAAGGCAAGAACCAGCTCTGTGCCTTCCCTTCTAGGGTGCTATTAGGGCAAATCTTGAAACTTTGGTACCTCTGAGGTAAGTGCTTTTTGGGAGCTAACAGCCTTGCATGCCCATCTCATAGAGGACCAGTTCCAGCACAAGTAATTGCAATATAAGGGGTTGTGAAATCTCTGTTTCCCTGCTTTCCTTTGCAAGCTAAGCAACCTGCCACGCCTCTAGACGTTGCAAATAGTGCATGGACCTGTACTGAATATGTATTATTATTCTAATCCTTTGATCTTGCAGCACACTGCAAACCTCCAAGCCTCAACAAGCCCTGCTGAAGCAGGGGAAATGCTCATATTCCTACCTTTGCAGGTTTGGAAACTGAGTCACAGAGGTTTGCCTGCCCTGTAGCCACAGAGCTGTCAATGGCAAGCTGAGGAATTCCAGCGACCTGGTGAATGGGGCCAGGATTTCAGAGTAAAACCTTTGACTCTCAGTGATGAAACTTTTCCACTTTGCTGCCTCTGTGCATGTCATTGGAATTTAACGAAGTCCTCCTTACATCTCTAGCCCCTTGCCTTTCTTCTATTTTAAAGCAATAGGTGTTGCAAAGCAGATTTGTTACAGCTTCTAATCTACTAGCAGCTGTGGAGTGTGGGGTAGGACGCTTGTGGTGCTCCCATCCTTTCCTCTTCCTGCTGCACACCGTAGCCACCCTTCTTGGTAGGTGCTTAGTCCTTGGTCCATTTTTATGAAGGAAATGGAATTCCTCACAACCAAACAGAGCATGCGGGTGAAACCTGGATAAACAAGAGGATAGATTTTTTATCTCTTCCCCTTACCCAATTTCTGGAGTGCCATCTTCCCCTTGAGCTCATGTCGTGCCTGTGTGGCTGTGCCCCTGGGCTGGCTGGGGGAGCACTGCAGCACTGTCCCTTGGGCCAGAATGGAGATAAGGCACTTGTTGGATGGTTGAAGGAGAATTTGTTGTGTATCTGTTCTGGTGTGATATTGTATTTCAGTATGTTGTGACTGGGTATGTAACATGACCCAGCAGGGTAACCTGAAAGCAGAGCCGTGCTAAAAAAGACTGCTTCTCCTGTGTGTGTGTTCGTAGTGGTTGCTAGCATGAAGCAGATTTGTGTGTGCACCATTGGCAGTGCGTGCAGAAAGCTTTTGACAGGATTAGCACATGATTTAAGCAGCCATCAGGAAACATGAGCAAAGACTGGTTGGGATTTTGCCCCCCCAGTACAGAGGGTCTCTTACACCGAGGGTCTTCTGACAAAACTCATCACGTTTGCACCTTTGTGGAGGTGTAAGAGAAGACTAGTAACCGTGTTTGCTACTGTTGGTGCTGCTGCCTTGGCAGCAGCATTGTCCGGGGGCTGTGCCAGCAGCACCTGGGTTTATGTTGTCAATTCAGATACTGCTGCTAGATGCCCCCACTTATCTCCTGTGCTTGTGTGACACCTTTACCACATGCTCTGAGCACCACATCTTCCTCCAGAAGAGAAGAAAGATTGCGCTTCCAAAATTTGAGCAAGAGCCCTTCCGGAGGCTGGGGTTTTTTTCTTTTTTATTTATTTTTTCCCCCCTTTGGGCATACTGGTCATGGGACAGAACTGCAGTGTGTCATCCAGTCCCCATAACTAGGCAGTGATGCTGGTAGGTTAGCAGGAGTCACTGAGGAGTTTCAGAGCCCCCTCTATGAAATGAAGTTATTCACCAGATTACTTTCATAGGGCTGTATGTGAAGGTTGTGCTGAATCTACATTATTGACCAAGTTGATTTTTAATGTAATAATAATAGCAGCTTTCATCTGCAAATCAATGTATATTCACTGCACAGCTTGGAAATCCTGCTTCAGAAGATGCTACAGAAAAACTTTGATATTATTAGATGTGAATCTATAGATTACAAGGATGTAACTGCAGGAACTGTAGTGCTGAAGACATTTAAAGGAGGGGACAAAGGACTCAGTAGTTAACTACTGCTTTTCATGGGACAGGAAAGAAAGAGGATAGCATGCAATGGGAAGTGTCTCTATTTGGGTGAAACCTGAACTAGATAGCTTAGTATACAGAAGGGTATATAGACTATATATTTTAAGATATTCCCTCTCTTCCTCACCCTTTTGCCTGCAAATCAGCCAACCCCATTCTGTTTAGCAGAAACAGAGTTTCTTTTAGATGGGGAAAGACTTGAATTTTTGGACATGGCCTCATAGTTTTGTTCTGTGCTTTTTATTATGATAGATTTAAGAAACCACTCAAGGTTCCATATAGACAGTTACGATAAAATAGCCTGTCTCACTGCATGATCTACTCAAAAATGCACTTTCATTCTAAGATCATAATTGTACAGATTTCCAAGCAAAGGGTAAAAAAGATAAATAGGCTCTGTAAATACGCTGTACATTTTAAAAGACAGGGCCAAGCAATTCCCTTTTGAATGTAACAAACAAATTATTTGTCTTTCATAAAGGCACCACAAGGTAGGAGAAGGCTTTTGACTGCAGAGGAGCCCATTGAATGTGGAATGTGGGAGCAAGAGGTGGTGGGATGGCAGACAGCATTCCAGTGGCTGGTGGGAAAGGTGCATAAGGGCAGAGAAACAATGGAGGATAAATGGAGATTTTCTAAAGTCTCTTGCGATGGTTTCTTCTCCAAAGCACACAACCCACAAAACAGCTTTAAATAGTTACAGTCCTATTTGCTGAAATTAAATTAAAATAGGATTTTGAAGAAATTGAGACATTTAAGTTGGTTGATGGCTTTTAAACCAGGAAGTTGAGTACATGGAGAAGGTCCATGCAGCCAGTTCATAGACTGAATATGTCTAGAGAACTGTTTTGGGGCCAAGAAATTACCGTCTACCTTCATGAATTGTGATGGAAGCAGCTGAGTGTGCATAGACCCTGTAAGTGTGGTGATGCAGATGCCAAGGAGTAAGGCTTACTGGGGAGCTTACCCAGAGAAGCTTGGCATGGACCATACTTTGTCAGGATTTTAACATTGCGTGTCTGGGAGAGCTCCATGTGTTGTTGGCACCTGCAGTGGCTGGTCCTCACTTACATCGTAGACTTCTATAGAGCTTGAGGTTTGGCTGTGTTACTCGCTGACACTCAAGCTAATGCTCAGGTGGTGTCTCAATACAGTATGACGACTCAGTGACCCAGCTGAGTATGAGAAAGGTCTGTTCCACTGACACCTGAAACTGGGGATAGTAAAAGAGGCCTGCAAGAGAAACTGAGGGACTTGGGAGTAAACCTCAGAGTAAACCTTGTCAACCTCAGGCCTTACTTTCAAACAATCTTGTAATCTCAATTTTGCTTAAGAGCTCGCAACACTCAGAGAGAGAAAAATATCTCTAGGCTGAAGAGAATTATTTTGTTCCCATTGCCCAAGATATGGACGATCTTTGGCAAGTTGTTGGGTTTTTTTGGGATTGGTTGTTTTACTTTTTTAACAAGCTAAGTATTAAATGCCGTTCCCAGCTGTGCAACCAATGTGCTTTTGTAAGAACTGCTGTACCTCTTTTTGTCTCTGTGCCTCCTGCCACACCTTGTATGGGGGTTTTGGCTGTATATTCTTCAGGACAGGGATTCTCTCTTACTAGGGTGATTATTTGCAGCATGGAATTAACTCTGCAGTGGAGTTAACTCTTCGTCAGTGCGCTGTAAAGGGAACTGACAGAGGAAGAGAGGTGGCTCATACATGATGATGCCACATTGCTCCTACATAGGACAGCTAGCCCCTATTAAAAGCACCCTCCAAACTCAAAGTGGTACTTTGAGCACGAAGAAGACTCATATTATTAGCTGAGTTAACTCGGTGGTGGAAATAAGTCCGGAGTAACTGTGCAGCCCCTAACACGTTGAATCTCCAATCTTTTTTGAGGCCACGTTTTTAAAGTGAAAGTAGTGTTAATTTGAAGCTGTCCCCAGTGTTTGGGTCCCCTAAATAGTGATGTTCTTATCTCAACAAACTGTTCAACTCTCACAGTTTCCTATGGCAGGATGGAAAGGACTTTTCCATCTTCAGTGAATTGAACTGAAATAGTATTTGTATGTTCTGGTATGGGTTTTGGGGTAGGAGCAGGATAAATCCCTCTAATTGTGCCATTCAGTAGACACAGCTTTGTTTATTTTTTAAGCTGGCACAGAAATGCAGGATAAGCTTAGCTGACCACAAACCATTAAATGTTATGGCTTGAATTGAATACTGAACAGTATTGTTAAAGCATAAAGGGAAACTCTGGAATAAATTAACAGGTCATATAATATCTCACATTTCCCAGAAATGCAACAGCAGCCACTCATCTCTTTTCAACTACTTTACCAGCTAAGGGTGAGATATTTCTGCTCTATCTCAAGGCATCCAGAAGTCAGACATTTACGTTTGAGCTGGTCATGGCTGGAGCCATGCTCCATTTCCAGCTGACAAGGAGAAATGGGAACCTCTGGAGAGTGATTCAGCTTATCCTAAGATGTCTAAGATGGATCAGATGAATTGCTCTCAGAAGGTGCCTGTTTCTCTCCAGTGAAGGACTTCCTGTAACCACCTTCTCCTTCCAGGTATGGGCGATGGTAGCTTCGCTGACTTAATGCTGGTGCTGGTGTACAGCTCTGTACTGCTGTGGCTGAAGCAGGATGGTGCTGATCACCATTTTCTTGCACCATGGGGATATTTAGGAGGAAGAATGTATTTGGTGCTTAGGGACTTCTGTTTGCTCATGCTGCACACAGCAGATCTGATTCATCCATAATCCATTTTGTTAGTTTTCCTTGTGTGAGGAATTCTGCACTTTAAAAGAATGAATATCATACACTGATGCGAGTGGACACAGGGACACAGGTATAGTACTGTGAGAGAGCACACTTGTGCATCTTTTCTCTCTAACAGGCTTTAGCAGATCTGAGAACAAAATAGCTGCTGTCTCAGCCCTCAAAGGGTGATTGTGGGACCTGGCTCCATGCTGATGTGCAAAAGCTTGGGGGCTGCCAGAGCTGGCACTGGGGCTGAGCTCAGCCCAGGTTACAAATCCAGCTGAAAAGTGGAGTCAGCAGCCTGCACAGACTGCCTGCTCTGTGTAATATGCAGTCTTCAGAATGGTCACTGCACGGGGATATCAAAGCCTTCTTGTATAGCTGGACTTGATGCAATGGACACGTCTTCTTGTAGTTGCTACATTTATTGGAGCTGGCTTAGGGAAGCGTTTTGCACTTGTGTTCTGGAGCAATTGCCTCACATCTGTATTTCGACCATTTCTAGGAGGCAGCAGGCAAACTGCATTGAGACTGAAACCTATTTTTTGTCTGGACAGTGTCTGCTACAAATTCACATTCATATGTGTAATCCTAGAAACTTTGATTGGAAGACTGGAGCTCATTGGAGTAGGAACTTCCAGGATTAGACCCTAAAAATATATGTTGTTATACCAAATAATACATATTACTGCTTAAAATAGCATAGTTATAAAGCAGTGGCTGGCATCCAAAGCTTGACATCCATATTTCTGTTGCCAGGATATTTTCCCACTAAAAGTGAATTAAAAACATAAAAATCAATGTCTATTTAGACTGTTCATTATTATTGCTTGGTTAAGTATAAACAATTTGTCAACACATAACAGACGCTTGGAGAGGATATTTCCTTGCAATAACACAAATCTGAAATTCTCCTGGCTGTTTCCTAACCTGGCACTCGCAACCTTGGATCCAGCTGCATAACTCAGAAGTTTTGAAACTAGCCTTCTGAGCTGGGCTTTCGGTAAAGTTTCTCAGCAGTATATAATTATTCCCATTATACCTGTCGTCAATGATTCATTGACCGCTGAGGCATACATACGAGCTATTTTTCTCTTTATGACTTTTCGGGGGGATGATTCACCGGTTATAAGTGTACATTATCATATGACTAAAGAAGAAAAAAAGACAAATGGAGTGAAGTGCCACTGAGATTTTCCATATTAAAACAAAAAGGACTTTGGTCAATAAAACAGCAATGCTTCTCCCACATAAGGCCGGCAAACATCTGTGAAGCTTCAAAACAGCCAGAATCCATACAGCTTTACTTTGGTTTTACACGTCTACAATTCAATACGCTGAAGTAAGTGGAGTAAAACAAAGTAAATACAGCTGGGAAAAGACAGGGGTGTATTAGCTTTTCTTCTGAATTGTTTGACCGTTCTCTGCTCAGTTGTTGGTCCTTCCTTGTTACTCACTAACTCAGGCTCACGAGTGCCGGGGGAGAGCTGTTTCCTTAGCTGTGTGACAGGGAGAGCAGGATGGGTCATTCAGCAGGGATGCTCACAGCACATCCGTTATGCTGGGTTTGGCTACAGGAGAGGGGAGGGATCCTGGTCATTGACTCCAGTTGAATGACATCACTCCTGGGACATGGTGGGGCAGCTCTTGGAAATAAGATAATCAGTGTCAGTGGCTGGTGAAAACCCCAGGCAGTCACAGGACGACTTTGACTCCGGTACCTTTGAGTGAGTTTTGTAACCTGGAGGTTGACATGAAGATGGGTAGCAAGTACCATTTGAGGTGCTGACCAAAAGACAGAAAGAAAAAACCTCTTCTACTGCAAAATCTGGTCAGCAGAGTGAGCTGGTCTGTTGAGCAACAGGGAAACTAGATTTATGTGTCACTGTTAGCTTCTGTGAACAAGCCAAATTGCTCTGGCACAAAACACATGATATTTATTCACAAAAATGTGGAATTAATTGCTATCATCCACATTTTTTAATGGGAACATATTTTATTTTTTGGTTACAATAGTCCTGAGCCTCAGTCATTGTCAGGAGCGGGACTGTCCTGCCGTGTGAAGGGCCTGACAGGAACTAGTGGTGGGTCTGGTGGGGCACGGAGGGAGTGCCATGAAAATGTCCATCCTACAGCAGCCTTTGAACGAAGGGAGTTCACTTACATCTTTGTGGAAGTGGCATTTATGTCCTAATACAAAGGTCTACTTACATTATCTTGCTACTAAGAAGCTAGCCTCCCAGATATTTTACTTATTTCACTGGCTGTTAGATCTAGTTGGATTTTCCTCTTCACTGGCTTTTCTTTAGAAGGAAAGGAAGCGAATTCTCACCTCTCCTCCTCTCTGTCTATATCTCTCTTCGTGGCTGACCTGTCTCATCTTGAAACTAAACCATGGGTTTTCTTTGTCTTAGATCCAAAATTCTCTACCTAGGTCACCTAGGCTCTTGCCAACTGTCCTCTAGCCATTTGAGGATATGTAGTTTTCTCCTTTCACTACCACGCTGTGGCCCAAATTGCAGTTTGCACCAGGGCACTCTTCTCTCATTGGAGTCACCAAAACCTCTTCCTATGCCTCTGCTTGTACTTGACTTTCCCCTTTGCTTGGACCACCGGAAAGCCTGCTCTGCTGTGGGACAGAACAGCACTTATTTAGAATAGAAATGACGAGTACCAATTCCTTCAGCCTGTGGTAGAAGAGCCAGGGAGGAGAAGAGAGGCATGGAAAGACGGGAATGCTAACTGAGTCTGGGAAGAAGGGGCTGAGTTGAGGCAGGAGAGAGCGCTCAGTTACTCAGTTTGGAAGACAATTCCTGCAAGTCCACAGTTCCCGCTCTCACCTGAACTGGGACTTGGGGTTTTTACAGTGTTTATCCACACTGTTTGTGAACCACCAGCATGAACTGCAGTTATCCCTAGACAGACTGTCCCCATGGTAATTAACTACTGGTGATGCTGAGCTTGCTCAACGTGCCACATCCACATGCGCTGTGCTGCCTGGTGTAGACCTGCTGGGTTATGTTGATACATGGTCTATAGTCAGCAGCAGCACTAAACTCTTCCCTATTTCCATGTTATTATTGTACATTTTAGGACGTAATTTACCTATGTTTTGCACTCTTTACAGTTTTGCTGTGTCTGGGTTGTTTGTTCCCTCCATTTCCCTGGTTAATGAAGAATTGACTCTATCCTCACAGTGCTTTCATACATGTGCAGAAGAAAGAGATTTTTATCTACAGAGGCAGAGGTCGCAGATACATGAATTATGCGAGGGGTGAGCAGGTCATTCTGATGCAATTCCATGGAAACAAGCTATTACATTTATAGGCACGGTTGAGTAAGGTAATTTGGAGCACAGCTGGCCAGTAGCAGGGGTTTTCTACTCTCTAATCATTGCTGTGGACCCACAGGCTGGAGGAAAGCCCAAGTTGAAAGGGTCACTCACAGGCCAATAAAAGAATATCTGTTGGCTGGGAACACCACACTCAACAGTTTCAGAAACGTGTTTTTCTTCATCTTGTTGAAACACAAGATTACACTTAGTCATCACTTACATGGATGGACTCTTATGATCTCACAACTACAAACCTTTTCCTTTCTTCCTCCTCCCCCTCTTTCTTTCATTCTTTCTTTTTTTGTGTGTGTGTGTGTTTTCTGAAGAACCATTTATTAAACATGTTTTATTCCTGGCTGGGGATTTCCACTCAGTTTTCTGTGGTCAATATCCTGATGCCTAGAGTTCTCAGAGTAGGATTGGGGAGGTATTAGTCAATGCAGCAGGAAAGAAGTCATGCCTATTCCGTTGCATTAAATAGGTGGGTCAGATTTCCAGCTGGTCTAAATTATCCTGGCCCATAAATCTGTTCAGATGGTGTTTGCAGCTTCTTTTGGAGACATGGAGGAGTGAAGCTTTGCTAACAGAGATGCTGAGGGAAGTGTTCAGTACTTGTGAGGACGTGTTAATGTTGCCAGAGCGATCTCTTGATCTTGTGTCTAGGTCAGCTCTGTTGGAAAGGATGGTGCTACAGTGCCTTGTCCATTCAAGTGAGTGCTGCATGAAAGTTTATGAAAAATCTGGATTTGTCTGTCTGTGCTTTCCAAACCTTTTTCACCATCTCCTAGAGCTTTGACTTTTGCCTACAGTACCACTAATCTTTCTTGGTATTGAGTTTGGGTAAAGCTGTCCTACATACCTAAAGTGCCACCTTTGTTTCTGGAGGATTTCCATTAGTTTATTGCAGTGTCTCCACTTTTCCTCATCCCTTTCCAGGCAGAAACTCTGTCAGCTGCTCTCTACTTTTCTGCTGAAATACTGCTATACAAGTCACTGTTTCACCCTCTCACCCGAAACTCATTATTTCAACCCATCTTCATTATACAATATTATTATTACATTTACTATAAGGTCTGGAAGGCTTAAAATCAGACACAAATCAGAGCAAAACAATTTGTTCTGCCCCAGTGATCTTCTTGGTTGCTAGACACTAGTTTAGCAAGCTCCAGCTCCATTTACTTACCAATTAAACCAAATCCTTGTCTTTTAATAACACTATATAAATACTTGCTTGGAGTAAGTTTTGCTATCTGATGTCATACTGTGTTGTACAACTTTAATTGATACAACTAAAATGCAGCCAAACTTTGAATGATTTTTCTTGTGACATGTGCTGTGCTAGGATATTAAAATTGCTATTGTATAATGATGACTAATTCCTTAACTCAAGTCCATCAGTAAAATCTCAGCTTTGTATCTTACTCTTTTGAAGTATAAAATATCATTATTTCATCTCCATAATATTGTTTATCTTTTGTCTCTTCTCAATCCTACTGCACAATTATTTACCAACATCATTACCAGATAATACCAGTATTATAATTTTTTTGTATGTATTTATCAAGAACTAAGTCTGAAGTATTGCAGTTGGATTTGAGCTGGCAGCCTGTGGCTTACCTGGTGAGTATGTCCTCAGCACAGTGCTATGTAACCTTGAGGAGGAAGTTTTTCTTGATTTCTGGTGGGGGAAGTTCTGTCTTTTAGGATCTCCCTGCTCTCAAGCTCCGTGAACTTCTAACTGATTTCTGTTTGGTCTCAGGTACTGCTCTCTCTTAAAGAAACTGGAATCTGAAGGGATATATTTTGAATAAGAACAGACACCAGCAGGTAGTTCATGGGGCACTCTTGGAATTGCTCAAGAGAGGCACCTGAAGGTGCAGGTAAAAGCACATGTCCCTAGTCTCAGCACCATGCATTGCTTTGTTCCTCTAGTCCTTGGTGTGTATGCTTGGTTGTGCCCTTGTCTTGGCCTACAAGTTAGAAGTTGGACATTCCTAGACAGGGGATAGGCTGTGCCTTCACAGCTTTGTACCAGGACTACATCACTTCTGTTGTTCAGCCAGAGTCATGGGCCTGAGATTTTAACTAGAACAATCCCTGCGTAGGGGTTATTCGTATGGTGAACTGGTGTGGAAGGGCAGAGCCTGATTCTGCCTGCCTTCAGCCATTGACCATGGAAGGGTAGAAAGGTGGAAAGGGAGAAAGGTGGCCAGCAGCTGGCTTAGATGTGTAGTGGTTGTCTGCCTGCAGTGATTTACACCTATTTACACTCAGTGAAAAGCTTAAGTAAGTAGCTGTAATGATCATTCTTTCATGAAGCTGTTCTGCCTGAACCCTTGATAGTCCTCTGACAGCCTTTATAAGTATCCAGTTTTAAAAGTTACCAGTGACCAGCTTCAGCATCACAGAACTGGGAAGGACCACAGACGATGTATTAACTGTACCCAGGACTTCTCCCCAAAGGTGGAACCATGCACCCATCAAATGAAACCACTGCAGCAGGGATGGTGTCCCTCCCCTCTTGGCCTAACTACAGCTGGTTACACCTACAACTTGGAGCGAGGAAAACCATTGCACTTAGCAAGAATACCACTGTATTCCCTGGCATTTTCTAGGTTTGGTTTCTCTTCCAGCATTCTTCCTTAGGTGTGAATTTAGCCTTTTGTTTCAGGCCAGCTCAGAAGCAAACTGGATTCTCTATTTTCAGCTTGTACTTTGGCTGAAGTAAGCCTTGTATTTGGTTTTGGCTTTTCATGAGACAGACTATCTTTACATTTGCTTTTCTCATTTATAATTCAGCGTACCACAGCGCTGCTTCACCTCTGTCTAGTGTTGTAGAAGCTTTTTGTTGTCATCATCTCTCTGGCCTGTCCTGTGTTCTGTGATGTTCATGTACAAGATGCTCATTAATGAGGTACATTGGAAGAGTCGAACTGCACCTCTGAAGGTGTATGTTCAGTCAGCCTTTTTGCGCTTTGCACCACAACAGGTGAATCTGTTAGGCTGCTTTGTTTCATTTCACTGGGATTAATTATAGAGTGAGAATGGATGTTTTACGGCAGTGAAGTGGAAGAGCAAAATCTTTGCTTTTAAACTCCCCAGTCTCATGGTCTGCGGGGAGAGGTCCATCAGGAGAGACAGTGCCTCATCTAACTTTTTTGTGTGCATCAATTAAAACTCTTAAACTGGAGTCTGAAAGTTTGAGGGTTATTCAGTAAACAGCACCTCTGCTGAATGAAAACCCTAGGCTAGAACAGACCCTGGTTAACAAGACTGGTACCCCAGATTCCTCCTGGAAAGGATAGCTCATCTCACTAAAGCCATAGCTTGTACAGCGTCAGAAAGTATACAGCCTGGGCAGGGAAGTCAGTAAAAGTATGGTATATTTAATAAGTTGTTAGTAATATTTAATGTATAGAAAAGAGCTAAAACATTGTAGCTGTTTCACCAAAGCAGGTCATGCCTGAATGATGTGGAAATAGCAGATGCCCTTGGTTTCCAGTGGCACCACTGAGTACCAGGCTCTGGAATTGGTACTGGTATGAAACCATAGGATTCAGATCAGAGAAGAAGATGAGGGTAATAGGGATAGCAATATCCAAGAGTTTAGTTTAGGAAATAGAGAAATTGATAAAGCAAACTTCAGAAGCATGCGGCAATGCTTACAGTGCCTGCAGAAACCATCACAAAGTCCAGCTGCTGTGATGTATGCGCTTGTGAGCAGGACCTTGTTCAGTGCTGCCTTATTTTTCCATGCCCCTCAATCCCTTAATCTTTTAATGCCTCCATTCTTCATCTGCAAAGTGAGGATCCAGTATCACCTTTAGAAGGATGTGGATTGTTTTAAATTATGAATGTCTGTAAAGCACTTTGGAATCTTTGAATAGCTCTTGTTTCAGCAGTACAGGGTATTATCTGTGCTACCATTGCTGGGTTTGTTCGGGAAATGTACAATGGTTTTTATTTGCAGCTGCAGTCCCTGCTGAACACTGCAGTTGGATGCTGGGGAATAGGTGTTCCATTAAAACTGCATGTGGAGAGCTTGGCTGCCTCTAAATATGAGAGTTGCAGGAGTAATGAGAGAGAAGGCTGCAGGACAGAGATAGATAAATGCTAGCTGCAGCTTTTGCTTTATTCTTCTCTTTTTCTTTGTCGTGAATCTGGCCAAATAGGAATAAGAATTTATGCCTGTATCTATTAGAGAAGCATGGCTGGAATGTAAGATTTATTAGCACCAACATGAAGGAGCAATTTCAGAAAGAGCTCTGGAAATAAATTCATGTGTTGGGGTTTAACTTACTCTGAACTCTTCCTCTACAAGAACTAATGAGCAGAACTGTGCCAATTAATAATTAACCTTTGCCTTTCTGTGCCACCTTTAGCAACGATTCTTAAACCCTCTTTAAGGTTGGCACTGGTGCCAATACAACTGTGGGGTGGGAATTTTAATACTCTGTTTACAGCTGGACTGGAGAAATGGAGTGATTAATTCCAAGGCTCGCAAAGTCAGTGAGAGCTTCAATAGGACCCAGGCATGAGTGACAACTCTGCTCTCCCATGTGGCTAGGGCTGAGTTCCTGCAAAATGCAGTGCTGTGGAAAGGAGGAGTTGAGGGGTTCCAGGAGCACTCAAACTGATGCTCAGGAGTGAAGTAAGGAATCCCAGCATGTTTCACTGCCAGAGCTAGATGCAGTTCCCTGTGCAGTGGTGGCACCCGAGAACAGTACACTGCAGTGAGCCTGCAGGAGTTTCTGTATTACGCAGGGCAGAGTTTATGTTGGCGTCCATGACAGCTCCTGTACTGGGTGGAGACCAGAGCTCAGGTGATTTGTTGGTGGTCCAGGAGTACCACATGGACAGTGCCTTTGCATCTGCGTTGTGGATTCATCCCATGGGTTCAGATGCAAGTGTGCTGTGTATGGGAATGGGCCAAGCAGTCTCGTCACATGTCTGTGTTTCACCCAGCTGGGACCATCCTTGAGCCTGGATAGTGAAAGCAGGGTGTGCAAACACCCTTCTTCCCATGCTTTGCTCACACCAGCTATGTGAATACCCTTAGGGGACCGGGTTGTCAAGACAGGGTGTTGGAGGCAAAATGATCCATAATGAGGGGAGGAACAGCAGGAATTAGCATGGTTTTCACAGGCAACTACACATGCTGTAAATTCCCATTCCAATGTGTGAATTGAGCTTTCTGATCACGTTATCAAAATGTGATCTGTAATGATGACCAATGATTTAACAGGGTTGTGAATGGAGGCGATTTTTCACCTCCTTTGTTTTTCTTGATCTTCTGAATTTAGCAAAAAGCCTGGCAAATGATGTCCAAAGTTACTTGCTCCCCACTGAGCTGAGCTGCAGCCAGCAGGGCTCAATGCTTTGTGTGTGAGGAGCCTTCAAGGCCAGATACCTTTTTTCCTGAAATCTCCGGGATGCCCAGGAAGTCACAACTTGGAAGTCATTATGAATGGGTCATTAGATAAACCATGTTTATGTGTGAGATAGTCAACTTGGCACTAGCTTCTAATTCATGCACAGCTGAGGCTTAACGCAGCTTCAAGAGATCAGTGTATAATAATGCTTTTCCACTTCGTTCCAAGGAATGTTTCTTCTGCCCCTCCTGTTCCCCTGCCTCTTTTAGCTCTGGTTAACTGCGATGGAGGAAGTTCACTCATGGAGCTTATTCTGCTTTCATGCAGTTTTTGCGATTGGTTGCCCAAGGAAAGGCAACTCGGTCTGGTTTTCAAAGCATTTTTGTAGGACTGAACTGAGTATGAAGCTTAATGGGATACGTACAGTGTTACACAGAATGAAGCTCTTGTGCTGTGTGCTGTAGATTTACAATGATTTTAATTTAACCCAAATGAAAATATTATGAGCCAAGTTATTTTGCAGACATCTTTTCTGGATGATTATTTGATTCCTTACACCTCATATGGAAGATTTAAGTTGAGGTTTGGCCGCTATATTCATGTGTCCAAACGTATTTTGGAGTCTGATTTTTCAAAGCAGGCCTCCTCAGCTTTTGCAGGTGCAGTTTTTTGTCGTTGCAACTAACTTTGTCTTCCAAGTGGCATTGGGAGAGGGTAAAGTGGGACTCACTGCAGCACGCAGAACAGCACGACACAGTGGGGTTCCACCACCAGAAACGTGGGGTGGGTTTGAAATACTCCTGCAAGTCTCTTTTCAGGGATGGGAAGAATCAGGCCAGCTGTGTTCTCTGGCTGAAGGCTTCAGCGTCAGGTGTTGTGGATACTTCTCTTGCTTTATTCTAAAGTGGGGAGTGCACCTGACCTGTAAGGTGGAAACCGTCTCCGCAATGCCTTGGCCTTGGCAGCCAGGGACCCTGAGGCTGGTAGTGTGAAAAGCTGCCTTGGTATCACAGGGTACTCTAGGCAAGAAAGGCTGTTAATGCAAAGTTCTTTTTTGTCATTCATGGAGAGAGTTGCTGCTTGGTTCCCCTGAGTGCCTTTGTGCAGCTAACTGAAATGACCTCTAGAAGGCAAATCCTGAAGCTGTTCAGTGCAGATGATGTGAGGAAAGGGCTGTTGTGTCCTTGGTAGCTCTGCAGCAGCATTCAGCTTCTGGATGGGGTGGCCATGAAGTTAGCTGAGATCCTGGGCTGGTGTTATAAAGATGTTTTCTAAGGTACTGGAGAGGAAGAAATGCCCAATACAGATTCTGTGTATTTGATGTTTGTTGGGCCTTATGTGGAAAGTCTGGGGGATTGTTTTAACTGCCACTTCTGCAGAGAGGGAAGATTTCTAGTAGACAAATGGGAAATGCTTGTCCTCCCTTCACTTATTATGTTAATTGGGAGTTTGGAGCAAGTTGCTAAGGATTCAGCCAGGCATGTTCTTGCTTGGGCATGCCTCGTTTTCTGTCCCACTCACACGAGTGCTCAGGATTAGCACCAGAGACTAAAAGATGTAGAGAGATCACCCCAGTGTGCTGAGGCTTAGAGCTGGACTGGTCAGGATCTAAATCCTGCTTACCTGAAGGGGAGCCTGAGGTGAGGGCCTTGGCACAGTGGCAATGGAGCTGTGCTGGCCTAGTATGGGTCGAAGTTGTATGGCTGCTATATCAAGGCAGTGGGAGATGAGAGCCCAGGCTGGACAGAGAAATTATACATTTGTTAGGTAACTTCCAGAACTGTTACTGCTTCTAGCTGCTCCTGCCTTGCTCCTCTTCATTGGAGATCTTCAGAGGCCTGGCGATGCCAATGACCTGACCCGCATCGCCCCTGCTCCCACCACCTTGACTGGAGGACTGCAGTGGTTCTGATGGAAATGGGAAGTCAGGAGCAGTGTGTGGCCATCAGCTCTCAGGAGCCACCCGTAACCCTTTTCAAATGCCTTACTTTAATGAAGGAGCCTCTTTGTCAAATGCAATAGCATTTAAATTGTGTTTAACAGGTTCAGCTGCTAAAACATCTCCAGGAAATGTTCTCTTTTCCTATTTTAAATTCCAGCATCCTTTTGTGGAAATGAACAATGATGTGGAGATGGTCTAATTGCATAAAGCCTTGGTTGAGCTAGAATCAACACTTCCTTAACCTCTTATTAAGTCTATCATAAAGGTATATACATTTTTTGAGGTCATATTGTTAGCATGATGTGCTTGGCTTCACATCCTACGGAAGTGCTCAAGAGATACTAACACACACTGTATTGAAGGAAAGAATGAAGATGATATGAAGCACAAGAATTTGAAGTCTGTTAAAAGTTTAACTATAAAACCTTGCTTGCTGAACCATCTGCTTTTAATCTTTCTATTGCTATGCAGTCTTCTGGGGACTTGGGCTTGGCAACAGATTTCCAAATCACTAAATGAATCTTGTCAGCTTCAGGAAGCACCAGAAAACCTTTGGGAGGTAGATTCTGCACTCTGTTACACCTGTGTGAACTCACCACCCTCAGCTGGCACAGTGACATTGTGTTTGCTCTGTAGAACTGTGCAATCAAATACCTCAACACATTGATCTGCAAACTGAAATCTAGCTGGATTACTTGTCCAAAGCCTCTTACGGATAAATGGCCCTGGAGTATTTGAAACAATCTGCATTATCATCAGGCAGTCTCAAATATCCATGTGGATATTGAATAAAAATGCTTAGCAACATTGCAATAGCAAGTCTTTTAGTATTTTTTTTGGTTGAGCCATGGGTTTATGTGTGGATGAGATGTCCTCACTGAAGCCCCATTCTGTCAGCAAGGGCTGTCAATGTGTTGTCAATACATATCCTGATATAAAAATATAAATATAAAATATAAAATAGCCATAGCAAAGATCTTAAGCACAGAGTCTCTCTCTTAAAAAATCCCAGAAGTTAACCTGCTTCAAGCTCCTTATATCTGGATGGCAAGCATTGCTGGAAGCTGGCTTTAGACACCTGTTAGCTTCAGGAAATAACTATGTAGAAACTATAATTTCTTAATGTGCATGTCCAACAGCATGACAAGTGCTCAGCAAATAATGCAATGGAGACGGCTGTTGCTGCCAGAGGCATTACTAGTATTTCACTGTAACAAAAGGTGCCACCTCTGCATTTCTGGCTTTCTCATTTAAAGGCTACAGCTCAGTGGATACCACCGAGCAGCGTGAAGAAGTGGTGGTGAAGGTCCAGGGAGCCTCGTGCCTGAGCTGGGTTGGGGGCAGCAACAGGAACTCCTGGCACTGTGGCTCCACAGCTGCCTCTGCCCCTAAGGACCTGCCTGGCAGCTCCGGCAACAGCTGAAGGGTTTTATTAGAAAGCTGCATTTTCTGAAGCTCTGCTCTGTGTCTGTGCTTTATTGTGCTGCAGAGTGTCTCCCCAGAACATTTTCAGGTTCTCTGTGTCTCACTAAATGTAAAAGACCTGCAGATCTCCCTCATGCTGGGAATCTCCTGATGCTTGCTGAAAAAGCCACTCCTGTGGGGCTGGGTCCCTTTGAAGCTTTGTCCTGGCGTAGCTGTGGTGGAGCCCCAGCAGCATAAAGGGGGAAGCAGAATTTCCATGTTGTTTTTCTTTTTTAATGCTCAGGGAAAAGCCTCTAGAAAAATCCTGTCAGTCTCAGTTGTGAAATCTGATGTACAGCCTAAAAATAGCATTTCGGTGAGAGTTGAGAGTCTACAATGAATTGACTGGAGGAACAGAAGTTGGCAAATCCACACTGCTCAACATTTCCAAAACTAATTTTCCACATCAAGTCTCCTTTTCCTTTTCCCTGTGCTGTTTAAACAGGAATGTAAAAAGAAACTGTTAAGGAAACCCACATATGTAATTGTTAGGGGAGGAAGAAAGTTTTGTGGCTGAGAAACAGGAGAAGAGCCAGATGATCCTGTTACTTCTCCTGCCACAGACTTACGTGACCTTGGCAAGCCAGTATTTCCCAGATCCTTGACTAATATTGGCTGTTTGTTCCTTGGACACTTAGTGTGGGACAGTTCAGACGGGTGTTTTCAGAAGTGTTGAACAGCCAGATTTTCACGAGGTTGCTCAAAATTAGAAGATACATTTTCAACTCTGCTCCTGAACTTTCCATTCCTCTATCTAGAGAGATGAAAATTACCTCCTCTGAGAAGGGGGTAATGGTAGCTGGGACTGCAGTTGGGCACTGTCCATGGAGCTGTGATCTTTCATACCAGCTGAGCATCTGTCCTTGTTGTTCCAGATTTCCTCATCTGCAGGATATTCAATCCTGAAGAGTCAACAGTGAGTTCCTGTATTAAAAAAACCCTGTGCCCAGAGGAGTGGGGGAATAATAAGGCTCCTGGACTGTACAGCCCCCCTGATTATACTATTTCTCAGGAGAGTTACATTTCTCAAGTGCAATTTGCTGTCTGGTGTTTGTGTCTAATTTCTATGCGAGTAGATGGAGTCCAGTGCGGGATGATAAGGAATCTCAGCTCAGTAAAGACAAGCAATGAAGCCAGCGTTCCCTAGAAGGGAAAAGAGGTTGTTTGTATCCTGCACCTTCCCAAATTACGAGGGAAGACTTTGAAGTACAAAAATAGTTGCTGTATTATACACATATTGTAGGATGTTTACCACTGGAGACTAATGCCTAAACAATGAATTTCTAAGCCACTCCAAATGTGATCCAGCTTTATTCTAAACAGTCATGAAAAAAATCCTGATTACAACAAATGAAACTCTGCTATTTGTTTTCTTTTCACAGTTGGAGATTCTGTACACACAGAGAAGTTGCTTGGGGTCTGAAAATGTTTATCCTGCCAAAAATAAATGTTCTAAAAATGATCTCTTAGCATTCTCCGCATCTCTGCATATTTATTTACCATGAAGAATCTGCTTACAGAGCTTATATTGTATTTTTTTTACATTTCAGCTTCAGTGAAAAAAAAATTGAGCCTATTTCTTTACCAACACCCATTTCTACTCAGAGTCATAAACTGGTTTGAAACTATTTTTGTGCGGGCTGTGGTTAATCTCCAGACAAGTTTGTTTACCAACCAAAGGTGATACTAAGAGCCACATTTTCAAAGCAGCCTTCTAAATACAGCACGGTGTTTGGAATGGCTTCTGTTTGTATGTGTGAGAGCTTGTAAACTTGCAAGTTTTCATGAATAGAGATGGTTTTGTATCCAGTATTAGTAAATTTAGAAATAATAATATTAGACTCTTGAACAAAATTCACATTACAAGAGCAGTGCGTGTATCAGAACAGTGTTTTTCCAGGAAACTGCAGGAGGAGGAGATTGCTAGGGGAGGTTTCACATTCTGGATGGTCTCAGCCTCACCCATGATTTTTCCTGCCCTATGAATACTGGTTTATTTGTAGATTTGCATATTTATAGGAAATCTTTGCTGTTGTATTGGAATGTTTTCAGAATTAATGAATCGAACTGAAGTTTTATCACCACTTTACAGAAGGGGAAACTGGGAAAGAAAAGTGACTTACCTGAGGTCACATAAGATGTCTGGGGAGCTTTGGAAGATGCACAGATCTTCCTTGGGAGACACCAGCTTTTTACCTGTGACCATCTTAGCTCCCTCTGGATGTGCCATCTTTGCAAGAGTGCAGCAGGCTATTGACCCTATTGCTTTGGGTTTAATGATGGTCTCATGGGGAAGTTTCTGCAATTCTTCCACTCCATCTCTCCATACGTTAAAAGTTTGTCCATCTGTTCCCTTTCAGACCTGTAGAAACCACTTAATGAATTGCTAATGTGCAGTGGGAGGAAAAAGCCTCTAGAAGCCTTGCAAGTGCAAGATCACAGAGCACTTAGAAAAGCAGAAGCATGGTCTCCCCTTCGGCAAGGGCCTTGGAAACCTGGCTGTCTGCCTAAAGCTTATTTGGTGTTGGGAATTCTTTCCCATCTAACTCAGCTGAGCAGGAAGAGTGGAGGAAGCTTCAGAACTGGGGGCAGAGGAGCACCTTGTGGGTGCTGTGCCCTGGAAGCAAGAGATGTAAGCAGCCCGGCCGCTGCCTTCTGCCACGTGGGCAGATGATGGTCTCTTCAGCATGGGTTAGCCTCATGCACACCTGCCGGGGCCAGCATACACCATCAGTTGACTAGTTTGCACACTGGAGTGCCTCCACCCTGTCAGTGGGAGATGGTTTTGCTGTGAAGTGTAATACTCTTGCTTAATCTTTGGAAAGAACTGCCATGAGTCCTGTATGGAAGTAGATTATTGTCATGTGAATCAGCTCTTTCAGGATTACACATTACTGCAGGTACCAGCTACTCCTCGCTGTTTCCCTGTGTGCAGATTCTTACCCCCCTCTCTCTGCTGGCCAGGCTACCCTGAATTGCATTACAGGTACTGTGGGGTCACCCCATGTGTTTAGCATTTGTTTTGCTGCTGGTAACCTGCTCATGGAGCTGAGGAGCAGTCATGCTGCCCACGTGTGAGATGGGGCGGTCCACTGAGGAGTCCCTGCGGCTGGGCAGCACATGTGCTTTGCCCGGGCAGCGGGAGCTTTCTGCTGATGCTGACTTCTGCAGAGGCTCATCGCTGGAGCCGCTACTGTGGATTTTTCTTAAAGTAATTTTTAAACAGTTGGATAATTTTCAATCCACTTTCCACAAAGCTCCAAGCACTCTTCTTTCATCTCTCTTCTGATTGCAGAAGAATATAGATTGCATCCCTTACTAAGAGAGTGATGGGGATATTTCTTCCCTTGCCAGCTTGGTGCTAGGCCATGGGATTTCAGAAACCATCCAAACTGCTACTGTCAGAGCCAGGGTACATGGAGAAGAACCTGATTTCCATTCTGTCCAGTCTGTACAGGTGCTGCCATTCACAGGGATGTGAATGAAAATACTTCGTGCCACTGGCTATACAGCCTGTTGTTAGTTACCATATTTAATTGCGATGCCCTAGGCTGCTCTGGTGTTACCTTGTGTTACAGTGGAGGGCACAAGGACAGTGAGAGGCAACTGGGGGGAAAGACGGGAAGGAATGTTGCTTTTGCAGTAGGGCTTACGAGTAGGATGGCTGAAGAGAGCCTGAGAGCTTGGCACCAGTGGTTTAGAAGAGCGTATTGTCTGGAGCAGCATTGCAGTCTGTGCTGCTTAAAATGTGCATGAGAAGTGACCATCAACGATGTTAGAATAAAAAAATAGATAGCAAGGCTCCCAAAAATTGCAGCTGTACTGTCCTGCTGTGGCTTGTCTGCCTCGCAGCGGGACAGAGCCTCTTAACTGCTTTTCAGGTAGAAGCGCTATCGGTGTCAGTCAGTGATGTTAGGAGGGTGGAGGCACTGTGGCCCTGAGCACAACTTGGCATGGGTCTGACTTTGCACAGCAAGGGATGTCCTATGGTTTGTGGTGACAATACCCGTAGTTACTACTACCAGTGTGTGCTGCCCATGTGTGTTGTGGATGCAGGTGCTCAGCGGTGTTGTATTTTGCCTTTCTGAGTGCTCCAGCGCATTTATATACCTCTGAGGACACCGTAAGTCATACCGCAATGAGGTTTAAGGACACTTTGACTTTGAATTACTTAGAAAGGGCTTGGCATCCTCCCAGCTGAGCAAGTTCCTCTCTATTGCTGTGACTCTAGCGTGAAGACAAGGGTCTCCTTTTACAGACAGAACACGTGCAAGGACATGCTGGTTAGTGGCAGATAAATACATAATTTTATTTTTTTAACTTTTCCATCTCAGTAGGCGTATATTATTAAGCCAGTGTCATTCCACCCACTGTTCAATATAGAGGACATGATGATCAACCATAAAGGTGAAGAAAAGCTATCTGTGCTTGCAGTGAGTAGCAATGTAGCAGCTAAACTCTTTGCTGTGCCATTGTCAGATGTCCCTGTCCCCGTGGAAGGATGTAGTGCAGTAAAGTGCTTTTGTTATCATGGCAGTGACTGAGTGGAGCACATCTAAATAGAAGTCAGTTGTCACTTAACGTGACTGACAGTTGCTATGTCGTAGCTCACACAGATAGCTGATATTGAGGTGTTTAGCAATTCTTCTGACCCAGTTGTTTTCCAGGCTCTCTGGAGGCCACTGCTCTGTGTGTTACACACAGCTTGGCATGAGCTGTGAGTCCGTTAAGGGTGCCCTCGTCTATTGTCACTGTAACTTGTCTTCTGACAGCTCATGTTTGAATCCGGTGACTCGGTGGAAATGGTCTTACATGCAACAGCCATTTCACCTCCTAAAGCAGGGAAGTTTGTTGCAGTTTGGATGCCATTACAGTTCCATGACCTCAGGAGATGGCTCTGCATTCACACTGCCAGGCTGGGAATAGTTGGCATTAAGCAAAAATTGCTATTGTGTCAAGGATTTGGCCTGGCTCCCTACATGATGGGAAATAGGCACAGAGCCCAGGCAGCATAATGCAGTTGGTTTCTTGCTGATTTTTACCTGCCAAATCTGGAGCAGAATAAGCAGTTATGGCTGATGTCATTCTTTTTTAGGTTCTTATTTATTTTTACAGGCATCTGACTAGCTAGATTAGCAAGATCTAAACTCATCCTACATAACTCTATGCAAATACCTAACATGACTATTTTAACATTTCAGGTTCAGGAAGTAAAGTACATTCTGACCTGCTTGCCTTATAAAATGCCTGTGGTCTAATTGAAGAGCTAATAACTTTTTAAAATAACTAGTTGAGATTTTTCTGTTTCCACTGCAAAGCAGCTTTTCCCAGCTTTTTTCACGATTCAGCTAAAATGAACAACACAAGTGTGTCCAAAACTTGCTTTTAATGTGGTCCTGGCACTGCCAAGTGCTAGGTTCAGTAACGAAGGCAGGGCAAACTAATCCACATCCCATTTTGTAATAAAAGAAGGATTTCCCAGTGCTGGAAATACAGTAAATTGCCCACATATCGATATACTTCTGACCTGACATGCGTCCTGTGCGACATCTTGCCATTTCTTAGGATAAGAAGTATTCTGTGCTCCAGCCACAAAAGTCAAATTCAGCAGCAGTTGTTCCCTTCCTCAGCCTGCAGCCCTCGCAGTGAAACACAGCTTTCTTCCCTCCGTCCTCTGAAGCAGAGCTCAGCTGTGCCCTTCTACAGCACAGCTGAATTGTGCTTAAACTCTGACAAGCAAAAAGGCTGGTTATTTTGGCCTGCAAGGCTCTCTTTCAAGGCAAGGCTGCCTGTGCAGGACCATTTCCCTGCTGGCCCCATGCCTTCCAACGAAAACAGCAGCGTGGGCTTTCGTGCTCCTTTGGGTTGCAGTGGCACCGGGGTGGCAGACAGAGCCAAAGGAGATTGGATCGGTCCCTTTGGTGCTTGGTTTCGTAGCCCTTGAGCCCAGATCCTGAAAGGAGATCCTTGAAGAGAAACCTCTGAGCTCATGCAGATCAGTTTGCAGAACTGAGCCTCGAGAACCACAGTAATTAATAACAACTTGGCAAGACCATCCTGGATTTCAATAGGAGTTTTGCACTAGAGCAGGATGAGAATACAGCATTAAAATAAGGCAGACAGTTCACAGCAGGCAGAGGAGAGAGGCCAAGATCAACAGGATAAAACTCTCCTTTTACAAAAACTGCCCTAAACCTTTTTGTCCACACATAGGGCCTTAATTCAGGGCTTGTTGAAGTCAATGGGGAAAAAACCCTCATTAATTTCAATGGGTTTGAATCAGTTTGAACCCCAGTTCTGGCCAGAGGACAAGTATTTATAAGCTGGCCATGGATGAATTTAAGCTGGAAACTAGAGGACGGTCTCCAAGTACAGAAGAGAGAGGTTCTGGAGCCACCTTCAGCGAAAGGGGAGGCGGCAGAAATGTCTTAATGGTTATTAAGATGGAGCTTGATTGAGCTAAAAAGGAGTCTGTGTAATGCAGTGGGTGTGTGATAGCAGAGAAGTCTCTGTCCCTTCCCATCCAGTGGCCCACACTAGCCAGGCAGTGGGGCACTGGCCTGTCACATTCCTTCTTTTCCTGTAACTGCTGTGCGGAAAACCCTATTTTAGGCAACTGCTATTTTATGCTTCCGGCATAGCTTCGTTTCGAGATGATATGTGTCCCAGTTATTGAGTATTGGGGGATATTTTGTGACAAATGCTATTGACAGGTTTCACACAAGCATCACGATGTCTGGTATTTCATCTAACGTGGCTCTCTTGTTATTGTACTGATGACATATGATTTCCAGTCATGCTACTCTTTTTGTTACAGAACACATGCTTAAAATATCTTTTTCTTAAGCCCCTTGCATTTTAGCTGAGCTCTCATTCCCTCGCCAACAAGTGCTATTACAAGTTCCTGAAAGCCACAGTGACATGGATTTCTAATGGTTGAACTTCAGTGTTTGGTGTTACTCAGATTTTGTGACTGTGCCTTGTAAATGGCTTGATGTGTTTGGGCTGGCATCCTTGCTGCTTTCTCAGATTGTTGTCTTCTTCCTCAGAGTCTCTGCTTCTTTGCTGTGTTTTACTTTGCTGTTTAAAGTAGGGATATGTCTATGTACTGCCATGAACTGGGTGAGGGTTGGCTCTGGGTTCTGCAGAGTGCCACGGCATGCTGGATTGGCAAACCCTCAGCCTCCCTCTCTGCAGAGAAGGATGCTCAGTTCTAGCATCTGAGGTGGGCAGAGTTTAGAGCTGGTGCATTATTTGTAAGCATCTAAAGTATAGAAAGTCCGTTTCCTAAATGTTAGGGCAGTTGGTAGGAAACACATAATTAGATATTTTAAGGAGGTGCATATTGTTGGATGTTACCATGAGGCTGTAACTATTCTCCGCTCAAGAGTTCCCTGCTGCTGTGTAGTGCTGACACTGGCTGGCTAGTGTACCAAGTGTAGCATTAGGCCTTTAATTAACACTATATTAAATAACACATATGTAATTCAAATACCATCCAGTCCTCACTACTGAAGTTAATCAGAGTCTAAATAGGATTAAACCTACTTTATTGACTATTGAATTTAGCCCACTTGAAGAATGATAAATTGCTTGCTGTAAACAAGCTGTAGTACTGAACATAGCTTTGATCCAGTTTTGATTGCTCTTAGAGTCCCTTACAAAACAAAATTACTTTGTACTTTCAGATATTTAACTTATTTTCTTCTATCTGACATTGCAAAATATAAGTAGTGAATTTCCAGTATCTCTTGCCTTACAAAAGATAACCCAAATTCAAGACAGTGATAGTTTTTCATGGAGAGTTAGTAATATTTTTTGGAAAAAAAACCAAACCACAAGTCAAAAAGTAACACTTGTCCTCAGTGGATGTAAATTAGAAAATTATTTCAAAGTTAAAAACAAATTATGTTCTTTCTTGCTTGTCTTTTCTTAATCCACAGTGGAGTGTTGCCAGCAGTTAATGAACTTTTTAAACAAGATTGTTAAAATAAAAGTTCTGACACAGAATTTAGCAAAATCAGTAACCCTGTTAAAAATGTTAATTTGTGTGAATAAGATTTTGATGCTAATGACATCGTAAAAAGAACTTCCCTTGCCTAATTTAATCATCCCTTATGTCAGATTGAGAGCCATGTTGTGATTGAACACAGACCAGCATAAACCTGGAAGACTTAAAGCAAATAGAGTTACTCTGGGTTTGCACCAAAGTAAATCAGAGCAGAACCTGGCCCTTATTTTTTTTTTTTTTTTATTCTCCAAAAACAAACCAGAAACGTGAGTGCTCTGAAGCACGTTCATGATACAGATTTGTTTTTCTTAACAACTGTGAAACGAACTGGCTTAGAGCTTGTGCCAAATCTGGCTGAACTCCTGCCAAGTCTAGTGTGCTGATTTGTATGGCAACATTGGCAACTGAAGCGAAGGTTTACATTGACTGCTACGTTACACATTTATACAAGACCGGGGAAGTGGTTCCAATTACCTCCTGTTCTGCTGTGTGACCACAGCCAGTCTGAGGGAACAGTCATCTTTTAATGAGCTTGTAATGAAACGCTTGGGCTGAGATTTAAAAGCCATTTACAGGGCATACGGTGTATTATGACCTTTTATCAACGCTACTGTGAGCACGACATGTCAGAGACCATTTTGGTGGTGGGAATTAAGCTATTTGTTTTATGGATAAGTATAGTCACAGCTATTTCCTGCGCATTCCAGGGATGGAGAAGTCGCCTTGCCAATTCGCTCTTGACATATTTACAGACAGAGAAGCCACCTTTGGACTAGTTTTTGCAAACATCGTGTTCCATTATGAAAACGTTCCCAAGGCTGAGGGTGAAGAGTTTGGCTCAGAATATCTCCAGCCCCAGACAGTGTGGACCAGTGTCTGATCTCAGCCATGCTGGGGAACGTCTGAAGTAATTCCATTAACTTTTCGACATGTGTTCGGGGCAAGCAGTGGAGTAGCTGAGGTTAGAGCCTGACCTTCAATCTTCAGTAGGTCCAAAGTGGACTAAATTGCTGAATCTTAATTTTCTCTGTTTTCTGAGCAGGAAGTAGCCTCACCAAGTCCTTTTATGGGCTCTGCTTTCTCAACAGTGAGAGACTGGGAACTGTAAGGACATCCACTAGTATCCAAATTCCACAATTAATGATGCATTCCCAGAGTGGAGGGGGATTGCTGCGGTTGCCAACAAGGGCTGGCGATTCCACATGTCAGAAGCGGTATTGTGGAGCAGGCAATCTCCGAAGGCAGCTCCAATGCTGCTGGGGCCATGAATAGTGAACAAAATGGATGCTCAGTTCTCGTATCAGCCAAGCTTTTAAGGCCATTCTTAAATCCTGGGACTAAAGCTCATGCTCATGTGCAGTACTGAGGAGAGCTAGCCTGCTAAGCTTAGGCTTGATTTAGGTAAAATAACGTTTAGCAAAAAAGTAAATGAAAATTGGGCAGTGAATTATGTTTTGATAGGGTCTTGGAAGGTGACGGGAGAATTTCAACTGCCATTCAGTGAACCTTAAAGGAGGCTATCATTACTGTGTGGGCCTGCATCTTGTAGAACAGATGAGAAGGCAAATAACCTCTCTGGGAAAATGATTACACTAATATCACAGTCTGGCCACTGCAGTGCTTGAATGGAGGTTTTTTCTGTTTGTTACCAAAAAGTGTTTGCGTTTGAGCCAAGACAGTGTCTCTGCTAAATGCTGCTCCACAGTAACATTTTTATGACCGAGTTCCAATCTCTTGGAAAAAGGCAGTGTAAGAGAGGTGCTAAACTCCTCACACAGGCCTAAATACAGACCACATTGCTTTACTGAAAAAGGAGATGGCTAGTTTTTATTAAACATAATGATGAGTAGGCAGTGCAGATGTTATAACAACGTGGTGTTTAGGTTGCATTTTGCAACAGGTAGATTTCCTGGCACTGCAGCTTGACAACCTGGTTTGCAAAATTACTAAGGTGTATTCTGCTTGCTCTTACTTGTCCTCTGCCATTCTTGAAAAATGGTATCACCACAGCAGCAGCTGGCCCGTTGTCTTTGTTTTCTGTATGTGTATCATAAGGTATAAGTGCCTATTCTCTAGTGGCAAGCCTTAATGATAAACCTTGTTAGCAGCAAATAAGATACAGTAAAATGATGAAACTCTAATAATAGAAAACATGGCTGAAAGAGAGCCTGACAGGTCATCTAGTCTGTGTGTCTGCCCAGCATGCTGGGCACAGTGCTGCCTGCAGCAGGCTGAATTCCTGAGAGTTTGCTGCCAACTGACCAGCAGCAGAATGCACCAGCCAGAGGGGTTTTTTTTGTGTTTGATGGCTAGGTGATGTCTGTAATCTTCCAGTTAACCCTGTTTCTGATAAGCTTTGCTAAAACACATCTACTACTGAAGTCATTGGAGGTTTGCCGCTGGCTTTGTGACAAGCCAAAATGGATCTGGAATGAGGTCGTCCTGGAAAAGGGAGGTTTTTAAAACAGTCGTCAGCTGAAGCCTGTGGAAATTGTAGACTTTGTTGTGGTTTGGATGAAGCCTTCTCACAGGGTAACACTAGCAAGTATGTCCTAGGTGTGCAAGGGCTAGGTGCCTTCTGCAGGTTTTGTTGTCTTCCGTCAGTTGTGGTCAGGGGTGGGATTCTGGAGCATCTTTTATCCTAGTTGGAAACGCACAAACTATACAGGTACTGGCTTGGAGGCAGAGGAGCGGATTGCTGGGGCCTTGTGCTGGGACAGAGCCTGCCTGGCTCCCCAGGAGGAGGAATGGGCAGCCGCGCCGGTGAGTGCAGCCCGACCTGCCCTGTCAAACGGCATCTTGTCTGCAGCCCTCGGCCACTCCTTTGAAACCAAGAAGAAATGGGACATCACCAGCCATGGGAATGGCTTGTGGTGTAGGTGGCCAGAACTGACTTCCTTCTGATGCCAAGTGCCAGGCGGGAGCGTTGTGTTCCCATGGGTCAAAGATAGAGGAACAAATCTGGAACAAATGGGCTTTATTTTTTAAGGGTTGAATGCGTCAGCCCACTATGAGGAGATTTTTAGTAATAGATATCTGGATCCCAGTGGGTCTGTGCTGTCACCCGATGGAGCAAAATACATAATCACTGGATAAGAAACATGGGACCGGATTCATGGCATCTTGTGATTTCAGTAAATGGCAATCTGCGTATCATTATCACATAAGCGTATTGCAGAGGGATTCCTCAAAGATCTTGAGCCCCTTGTTGCTACAGCTTACGGATGACTTTCTTAAACACAGTAGTATCATCTTGCTAGCTTCTTTAAGTTGATAAGTATTGATTGTATTTCTGTGCATGTGTGTTAAATATATAAAAAGCAGCAAGGCTGGAGATGTGACTCAGGTCATGAGTCAAAGAAACAGTGGGATTTTTAATTAAGTCTGTTCATTTTCTTTAAGGCTGACAATACATCTGAGAATTTGACATTTATTTATGAATGCATTCCAGATTTGCACACTGCGTATCAAAACCTAGGACAAGCCTAGGGAAGGGTGGGGTAGTGTGCTTAGATACTGTATCTGACTTGCCCTCCTGCCCGCAAGTGAAATTCTTTCCATCTGAGTTCTCCTGAGGTGGTGCTGGGTGAAATGGAGCCCTTGGCAGGAGATTGTCTTGTCCCTACTCCTGCCTCTGAGTCAGCCAAGAAGGTTCATTTTGGTTTCATCCACTTCTGCCTCCCCTCTGGCATCCTGTCTGCCTCCAAGGGTGGTGCCTTCCATCTCCTGTTCTCACCAGGGTGGAGAACTTGTCATCTTGCCTGCCTAGTTCTTTCCACTTGAACTGCTGAATGGGCCCCTGGAATTAAACAGGACTCTTCTGCCTCCCAGGTGGCTGTCTTTGCTGCCTACACCTGCAGTGTGTCCTGACATAGCTGCTTTACTTTCCCAAACATATCCATGTGATGTTCTCGGGGAACAGAAGGGCAGGAAGCCCACTGCTCACAGTCCTCCCAGGGCTCCTGCTCCCCAGGCTCCATGTACTACATCGTGTAGGTACAACAGTTGCATCTCAGGTCAAAGCTTCTAACTAAGGTGTTGCTGATGCATAAGCAGAAAGCAGGAATGACTCTCTTCTCCCCAGGGCTGCGCTGACTCTGCAGGCTAACAGGAGTGGCAAGCAGTAAATGCATCCACGTGGTTACTGGAGTGAGAGGCTTTGAGTCTGAATTCACGCGGTGATCAGGTCTAGTGAGCAAGTAGGCAGTGTTTAAAGATGGCAATCACTTTGATGGCTTTATCTGCTCTTTGAAGCCAAGGAGCCACTCCCTGCCCCTTACACACGTGATAAGCTCCGTCAGATTCTGCATATCTTCTCTGCAAAAATAAGGGGCTGAGTTGACTCAGCTGGGACTGGAGCCTGTGACTCTGAGTGTGGGTGTGCTGTGTTTTTCCCACATGCATGCTGAGTGGCTAGCGTTGGCACGGAGTGGCAGGGCTGGTATCTGCACAAAGGGCTGCCCAAAGCACACAGGCTGGGCCTTGCTGATTTAAATAGCAGAAAAAGTGGCATCCCTGCCTCCCCGCTGCTGCTGCCCCTCCCTGACAGTGCAAAAACTGATGCTAGGTCCTCAGTGATCTCCATTCAGAGCCAAAGGTGGTCAGTAACTCAGGAGGATGATTCTTCAGGATGGCTTCAGGTATCACACATGGCTTTCAGGAGCCCACCACTGTGGTGGTGCTTTGCCCTCGAACTGTTGGGTTTCCAGAACTGACTCACGGTAACTCACTATTGAGCCATTGCTCATGGGGCTCCTGTGGGTGGTACATCGGGAAGAGAGACAGAGCTGGGCTGCAGTCAGGCAGCCAGAAGCATAAGGAGCAATAAAGCAGAGCAAAATTATTTACAAAGCAACTGAATATTTTTCCTCCCTCCTCCTCACATTTTTTAACAAGTTTCTTTTACCACTAAGAATTTCATCCTAGAGAAAATTGGCAAATGTCTGAGAGGCAGACGTACACCTCCACTGCATTGTTTAATAACAATGTACCAGAAGTCCTAATAGCAGTAGATAGCTTTTTCTGACCCAAAGAATGCACATTCCACCTTGGGGGGGGGGGGACAGGAAGGATAGACGAGAGAGGGGGAAAAAAGGATTTGTGTCCGTAAATGCTGATTTGGAGCCAGAGGATTTCATGTCAAAACTCTTTTAGATCCCTACAGTAATTGCAAGCAACACATAGAAGATCTGAGCTCAAATAGCTCCAAGTGTTGAAATTCAACCCATTTCGGGTCAAGAAGCCAGTGGGGAAATGCTGTCTTTGTCAAAAAACAGTTGAAGCTAGTTTAGAGCAGATACAAAAAATGACTTGAAGCTACAAAGCTAAGTTGTCAGAAGTGCGTTTCACTTATCAGGCTAAAATGCAATTAGGGCCTGATTCAGCTCTTATTAAAAATGCTGGAGGCACTTCCATTGATTTCCGTGGGTGCTGAGTCACCAGCAGCTGCTGAGTCACCAGCCCTGAGCACCAGTCAGGACTGTCAGAGCCCTAGTTTGAAGGCAGCTCTGATTCAGCTGGGAATATAAGCTTATTTTTATGTACAATATAATACTGGTTTGTGTCATTACTTTGCCTGCAGTGGCACTGTGCCTAACAGAATTGCCTGACAACTGATGAAGTGAACATTTCTTAAAAATACCTTCTGAAATGACAACTACTTTTGTCCCTAAAATATGTCGGAATTTTACAATGTTTCCTCCTTGGCTTCCTCTCCCACCTTCTGTGGCAAAAACGGGAAAAGAAAGTAAAGGAAAAAAAGCAGCTTCTTAAGAACTAGAAGTGAGCTTATTGCCAGTTGCTTTTTAACAGTGTATAATCAGGAAATTTCAGGAACCTGAAAATGGTCATTTTTTACACATAATAAAATAAAAAGGAAAGAATTGTGCATAGGAAAGACATTCCAGCCAGTCCCTAAAGAATATGATAAAATTGTCAAGGCAGCCAAGAGAGGAAGAAAAGATGATTTTGGTTTACTACATGGAGACTCACTTGATGTGAAACTTCTCAAGAGGGTAGAGGCTACTAAGGAGAAGACCTCGGTTTCAGCAGCGCAGGAGCACACCAGACTGGGACTTGCATCCCTCCGCTGTGCTGGCGCGATTCAAGCCAATGGCGGGATGTGCTAAGCACTTGTTCTGGAGTAGCTGGGTGCTCTGGAAGGGCTGTTCGTGCCTCTATCAACAGCAGTTGCTGCTTCTGGAGGGGCTAATGCAGGTGGCATCAAAATAACCAGGGGCCTGAAGTGGCCCAGTGTGGTACCTGCAGTGGCCATTCCCAGGTGGGCGAAGGGGTGTGAAACATAAAGAAATCAGAATCGTTTTGGCTGGGCTTACGTGATAACGTGTGGTGAACAGCAGTGCAGAGCAATGTGTCAAGTTTTGTTTGCTTTAATGAATTAAAGCTCCTGACTTCCGTAAGTCAGATTTGACATGTTTCCTTCTTACCCTTGTCAAAGCTTCTGGGGTATCTTTCCGCTGGTTGCTGGCTGAGGTGCTATGAGGAGGGTGAAGGTGTGTTCCCAGAGGTGGAGGGTGCCAGGAGAGCTCTCACAGCCTCCTTCCCTCTTCCCCAGAGCTGTGCTGCTTCCCTTGTGGCTGGTCTTCAAAGCTCTGGGGGAGCTAGCAAGGCTTCCCTGATGGTCCTTATCTCCCACTTCTGTGTGAACATTGCAGGGTACAAGCTGGTGATTTGTCCCTGCTGAGCCTGGACGGTGGCCAAAGCAGGTGGCCTCTGCCCCAGCCGGGTGCCACAGGCAGACAGAGCATATTTCTCTTCTTCTCTACCTCCCAGTAAATGCACAAAGTTCACAGCGCTTCTAAGGCCTTGCCTTTACCTGTTGAGCTTTACCAGACAGGAGCCGGAGATCTCGTGGTGGGGTGAGCGAGGGACAGGCTCACAGTCACTTCCAGTCTCTGGTCGGAAGCTCCTAACCGCAGGGCTGCTCCGGAGCACCAACCTCGGCGTGGTTGGTCATAGAGGAAGTGCCAAGCAAAACAAATAGTACTTGACGTTAAAAAGCTCGAAGTGCATTAGTATCACAAAACCCAATCTCTGCATCTGCTTTTGCCGTTCCAAAATCATGGCAGAGAGCAGCAAGTATCAGGAGGTCACGGAGATAAGTAGGGCCTGGCTGACGCAACTCTGTGTCTGGTAGAGGAGCTGTTACCCAAGTGCCAGTGCTAAGGGAACACACTTTCCTTTCCCTTGGGTTTGTGCTGCTCCAGACAAAGTTTCTCAACAACCTACTGATAATTAAAGAATTTTAATAGGAAAACCAATGGATCAGGACCCAGAGTAGCCTGTGACACCCTAATATTGGCTGTTGATACTAGATGGATGGTAGCACGTGCTGTGCGTCACGCAGACATGAGAAGAGAGTCTCTGCTCAGAGACCTTGCTGCCTATGGTAAGAGATGGTGCTATGTACGCAGGCAGGAGGAAGTGGAAGGTAATGGCAATCGCAAGATCAAGCAATTACCTGGGCTGACAATAAGCTCCGTTTAAATTGCAAAAATATGACTGAACTTAACTTATAAGGGCATGAACTACACATGGCAGGGCTGGCCGTCAAGGGGCTGGCTCCCAGATGGCAGGCTGGGGCTGAGCTGCAGATTCTGCTTCATTTGAAGAGATAAAAGGGAGCAGAAAAACATGTTTACAGTCTCTGCTCTGGTACTTATGGGTGCTTGATGGTATTTTTAGATGCTGTGGTACTTGTAGGTGTAAATGACAGGTTTTACATGAAATGCGTGACGTTTGGGGCCTTTTCCAAATGACGACATCAGCCCAGGTGCAAACTGTTAGCGTGGTGCACAGCTGGGAACATGGAGCTGTTGGTAATAGCAGATTCTGATCTGTAACTCCTCAATTTGTCCATTTCCACCTGTAGCTCTTCTGCAGCTCATCCCTGGCATGCCCCGGGTAGTGGTATTCACAAGTACCTAGACTGATCTCACCTGGAAATCGCACCTTAACATCTGATGTGTTTTATCTCCATTCAGCTGATGCCTATCTTGTAATAAAATTTCCCATGGCTTATCAGCACTTGACAATTAGATGCTTAATATCCCACTTAATGCAAAACAGATTACATCCTGGGAATTAACAAAACAATAAAATGCCTTAAGGGATAATGGAAGATTTTCTGTAGACGTGTATATGTTTGTATATATGTATACGTTTATACATACACACGCATACATAATTGTGAAATCTGGAGATGCTGATCGGCTTTCCCTGTGTGATTGGTTTTCATGGCTCATTCCTGCGCCTGTTCTATATTTGTGCAACCTTTTTTTTGGTAGAAATTGTGTCGCCTGCTGGGCGAACAGTTGCCCTTCTGGAGAGGTGGGGGGCTGGCAGCGCTCCGCAGCTCGGGGGTCCCCAGCCCGGGGTCCCCAGCCGGGGGCTGAGCTCTCCCCGCCAGGCCCAGCCGACAACTTTGCTCCCTCTTGTGGCAAACTGGAGCCCCAGTTCGATCTGTTCTCGAGCAGGGGGTGGCTTATCCCACCCGGGAATTGCCAGTGGCAGCGAGGGAGGAGGCAGGAGCGGGCTGGCGGCCCCCCACGCACCCGTGGGTGCCCAGGCTCACGGCTGTGGGTCCGGGCCCCGGTGCTGATCCCGGGCCAGCCGTGGCAGAACCTCTGCCCGCCGGGTTTGCGTATAGCTGGTTATCTTGAGCTTTATGGCAGGGTTCTTGCACGCTGCTGTGGCTGGAGTGGTTGGGAATAGCTGTCGGTGCTGGAGGAAGCCGGTGAGTTGTCGCCTTCCAGCTGCCAGGGTCCCCACGGAGCGGGGCATTTCGCCTGCGTTTTCCAGCCCTGCCATCCGCACTCTCCTCACTTGGGCTTCCAGAGGAGGCGTGCGGTCCAGCTTCGTGGGCTTGCCAGGACCTGACCCCTGGGACTTACAAAATTAGAGGAGAACATGAAAGGACTGAAGGGTCACAGCAGTTAGTGAAGATTTTTTAAAAACAATTATTCAGAAATAAGTTTTTAAAAATATTGAGAGAGAAGAAGTCGTTCAGTTCATTGGTACAGTGCCTGCATGGGGGGGCTGAGCTGCTGGGGGCGCTGAGCTGCCAGGGGGGCTGCCAGCCAGAGAGAGAGCTGGGGACCTGCTCAGTGCCTTCATCTGTTTGTGGATGCTCTGGATACCCTCCTGGGGAACGGGGCCAAATCCTGGGCTCAGCCAGTCAAGTGCAATCTCTGTGACTCCGTGTCTCTGGGTGACCTGTGTGGGCCCATCCTGGCCTGCCTGCACCCTGCATGGTGCTGTGCCCGCCCAAGCACGCACAGGCTGGAGCAGAGGCTTACGCTTCCTGAGAGGAATGCTTGGGATGCCCTGTTTGTGCGTTGTTTGGTAAATGCTGATCTTTTGGCTGCCTGCCCTCAAAGAAGAAGAAATTTCTGTTGCAGTCTGGTCATCTTTCCAATAACTGACCAAATGCAATAGTCCAGACCCAAACACAGTGTTTGTTCATTTAACTGGTGATTTCTGTTACAGTGGTGCTCTGCGGAGCCCAGTGGAGACAGCAGCCCATGATATGGTGCACCACACACATGCAGAGAAAAAGCCATTCATGCCCTAAAGCATGTAAATAAATGCCAGGCATAGCATGGTTGCTTCTCATCTGAAATATGAGAATATCTCTGTCTGATAGAGCTTTACAAGGGTCAATACCATTAACACCATTTTACAGAGGGGGAAACTGAGGAATCGAGCTTTTATACGTGATCACCCAGCAGGCCAGGAACAAAAACCAGGTCCTGTGAGTCCTGGCCCTGCTCATCAGGTCCCAGTGCCACATCTCAGATCAGTAACTTTCCTGTCTTCTGTCTTCCACCATGGATGAACCTCTGTCAAGTCACTGTGTCTTCACCAATGTTCCCAAGGCTGCTGCATGATGCAGACTGGGCAACAGCTTGGGAGGAGGTGAGGAGCCCAAATGCATGCCTGGCCTTACCTCTGTGAGCCACAAGCACTGCTGGCACGACGCAGCCTGCCATGTGCTTTGTGCTGCTGGAGAAAGCTCAAGTACTGGTGTGCTCTAGCTTCTTGCTGCATTTCATTTGCAGTTTTTAAAGCAGTAAGTGACTCTTAAAGCCAAACAAATGCCTGGCATTTGGCTGTCCTGTGTTTTCCTGTGGCCAGGCTGACCTTTATGAACACTAGAGTCGCAACTATGACAGGCAGCTCACTTGAGCTCTCCCTTCTGGGAGCTGGGGAGGTTTTGTAATTGCTGGAAGAGCCAAAAAGTCTTTCTTCAGACCCTGATTTTCCCTTAGCAACCAACTTTCCTCCTTGATTTCTCTTCTCTTCACCTTTCCCTTTCATGTAACACACAGCTGATACTTGTTCTTGAAACAATCCTTTTATTGATGCAGATGCAATCAGCAAAAATGCCGAGCAGTTGCAGAGTTCAGCCCATCTCTACAAAATCACTCATAAATGTGCTTAACTTCACTAAAGCTGTTCTTGTGCTTAGTCTTAAGCACATGCTTAAGTCGTCCGCAAGTCCTTGGCCTTCTCAGTCACAACTGGGTCACGCTGATTACCAGAGTAATGGCAGGATGAGGAAGAGGCTTTTGTTGGGATCTCTGTGAAAGCATTTTTCTGAGCCTATGGTCAGTGGTCTGCTCTAATGGCAGATGAGTGCAATTTGTGGTTGTCCAATGAAGGAATAGAGCATGAAATCCCCTATTAAGATCCTCTTAGATATGTCTGCAAAATGCTGAGTAGTGAGTAAAGTGCCCGTGGCACGGCTGCTGCATGTTGTGCTGTCCTCATCGCTCACAGTTACTTGTCTGTCTCATCGACTGTTTCTCTGACTTTTTCTGAGCCTTACCAAGTTTCCATCTTGCTCAAATGTTAAAAAAACAAACCCCAAAGGATAACCCCCACCCCACCCCCAAACCAAAGGTACCTTCATAAGATCACGAGAGGTATTTAAATTTAAGTCTTTAATTGAGATTTGCTGTCTCTGCTTTGGAGTGTGCTTGAGATACTTACACTTTGCCTTGAAACTATGAGCACTAGACATCATGTTCTTTTGTAGTGGATACAGGATGCTCACCTAATGGCTTGACTTGAGGAATGAAAATAGAATTATGTACTCTATTACTGCTATGTAGTAAAGTCCTACAGAAACTGTGTTTAGGGTCTGATTTGCTATATCGCTGAGAAGCACATAGATACCGTAAGACATGTTTTAAAACTGTGAATTGACACATACTGCTCACTTCAGTTGCGTATTCTTTGTGGCATGGCTGTTCCTTGCCGTGTCCTGTACAGCACCTAGCACTCTGTGTTGTGGTTCTCAGCACCTGCTGAAGGCAAATAATGATAATTAGTCCTAATAGCTGCTCTGTTTCATACCTCTTCTAGCTAGCCAAGACAGATCACAAGGAGATGTCACCAAAGTAAAATTACCATAATGCCAAATGGCTTTGCATTATTTCAATACATAGCACGAGGGTTTGCATGCACGATCCATGACAGAAGTGCTGAGGGTTCTGTAGCTTTGCCTGCCCAATATCATATATTTCCGTTCCCAGCTTTATGACCTGCGCTGGTTCTGAGACTTGCTTGTGCTAAGGGCTCTGATATACAGGCGAGTTACTGCAGTGTAACGAGCTCCTGCATGTCAAGTTCTTCACCACAATTACCTTGTTCATGCTTTTTACCCCAGTAAAGACAATGCAGCTATCCCCTTTTTTGTGGAAGGGGAAAACTACTTTGGCTTACTTGTATTTGCCAAGGGGGCAGAGCAAGCACAAGGATAGTTATTACAGAATAACTGATACCTGTTAACTTGAGTTACCATTCTTGTTCCTGAAGTTACTTTATGTGTTGGGGTCATGCTCATCATCTAAGATATGAACTTGGTACCAAGCAGGCACACACTTTCATGGAGCTCTTCATTACCTTCAAACCATAAGGAGCTGCCTCCTTTGGATGAGTGTAATAGATGTGCCTGGGGCTGTTCAAGCTAGGGCAAGATACCACAGGCAGAAAAGAATCAACATAGGAATATTAACAATACATTATTTTGCTGGTGCAGTTTTCCCATATGATTACAAGTGATGAGTGCTCCGTGGGAGTGAGGAAAAAAAAGATCGGGCCCATACCGATAGGCCGTGCTCAGTTGTTCAGTCATACGCCATTCTTTACTGTTAATTCATTTGTTTGCTCTTATACTGCTGTATTCTGTCCTGAAGGCTAACCACATATCATATATATTTAAAAGAACAGTAGTGCATAACTGGTATAGATCTTAGGGTTTCTTTCCCAAAACATTATGATACTCCTGCTGAGAATATGAAGATAAAGGCTTTAATCCTTGGGAACAAAAGGGTGTGAGTAATTCCATTTCATTGCATGACCTGGAATCTCCACCCATATAAATACATCAAAGAGTAGCTATGATTTCACTCTTTGACACCCATGGGTTGAGGTTCTCACCCTGGGAAGCAAACAGCTCCTGTGGTTGGGCTGGACAGTGCCCATGAGGCTGGGTAACATGGATGTTTTCAGCATTCTTTGATCTTCCTGCTGGACCAAAGTTATTCACATCTCCCCAGTGTTGCTGAAAACTTATCCGAGCACTCAAGGCAATTATTTTTAAATGTATGTGTGTTTTGGGCCAAGTCCATGAATCCTGACTCATGACTGACTCAGCCCTTACTTAAGCAAAACTCCACTTGATTTCATTACAAATGGAGGCAGGACTTTGTGATTTAGCCCCCTGCCAATGGGAGCTGGCTGCAAGAGCTCAGCGCTGGCTCTCAGAGCCGATGCCCTTCTGCAGCTCCCAGCAGACTGCCAGTGCACTGAAGCCCTCTGCATCTCTCTGAATCTTGCATGACAGTGATGCTGTCCACTAGGCAAAAAGACCTATCCTGCTTGACTGCACTGCTCCAGCCACCATGTGAGTGATGGAGAACCACGCTGGCCCAGTGCTTTGCTGACTAATAGCTCTCAGAGCTAATCCTACCAACCGGCTGTGGGAAATTCTGTGACCCATGTTAATTAGGAGATCAGACTAGATGGTCATGATAGCCTGACCATCTGGCTGAAAACTGTTGCACTGCAGATTGGCTCTAACTCATCAGAGTATTTTAATTCTGTTATAAATTAATTTCAAACACTGTCAGCTCACCATTACATGTTAGAGGCCAGGATAGTTCAGGTAAGGAAAGAAACTAGATAATATGAATACTGGAAGGAGTAGTATAAAATATCCAGGGGGGTCTGTACGACAGAAGTCTAGCTGGTGCTACTAAACTCTGCTGGATCTGAGCTACGCTCTGTGCCATGTTTCCCAGCACTCCTGGCTCCAGGCAAGGATAGTGCCTTGGTGCAGTGATGGACCTGACCTGGCTCCCTGCACTCATGACTGCAGGAGTCAGCTCAGGTCTCGCCAGCCTTATTAGCTCTGGCTCAGCGCCGGCAATTCCTATTCAGGCTGGCTCCACGCAACGTGCCTGGATGTCTGTGCTGTGCACATCCCAGCATGGGAGTGGTGTCCCGGTGTCAGGAATGTGGGACGGAGACACTCCGGCTGCCTGCTGAGAGCAGCATAGTCACATTCATACAAATGAAGAGGCTCTGCTGAAGCAAGCTGTCCTGCCTGGAGGCAGCCCAAGTGTCTCTGTCCTGGCATGGCTAATGCAGAAGCCACCCAAGGGACACTGAGAGTGAGAAAATAGTGATAAACTGTCTTGAAGTGTCCCTACTGTCCAGCACTCGCAGGAGAGCCTATTAAAACCCAACCATTTTCTGCTTAGCAAGTGTGACTGCCAATGTGTGGCTAAAGCAACCAAAAAACTTTAATGGAAATGTTATTTATTTACATATCATTTAAGATAATGCCATTGTGTTTTGCGTGGCTGCACCTTGACAAATGACCTGATTGGTTTTATTCCTAACTACAGCTAGAAATAACAGAGTTGCTGTGCATATTCATGTCATTTGTTTTATTTAGATTTTTGGCCTCTCAGAAGAGGAAGGGTTTGCAGGATTGGGCTCAGTGTATTGGCCTGTCAGATGTTGCTGCGCCCTTTGTTGCCCTTAACCATTTCTTTCATCAAAGTAAACAGGTTTGATCTCCAGTTTGAGTAACTTACTGTTCTGTCTTTTGTAATGCTGCATTAATAAGCTTTGAAGAGATACATTTTCTGCCAATGTAAACACTTTCTTGAATGTAACAGAAATGAGTCCTTGCTTGCATTAGTTTGCTGTGAACATTATGAAGGCTATAAAATAATCATAAGTAGATGTCCTTGTCTCAATCTCCTTTAGACTACTCCAGGGCTTCCACAGTAATAACTAAATGAGGGTTTCCTCTCAGCAGGCAAGTTTTTTTCTTTTTTTTCTTCATTTTTTCTTTTTTCTCTGTCTTTTGTGAAAAGAGGAGAACTGCAAGCTGCCTGGCCCAGTGATGTTCCCTGTCCCTCCATCTCCCCATCTCACCCCAGACTTCCTGGGAGGACATATGAAGAGTGACTGTGCACAAGTCTGTCCCCTGCACAGCACTTCACCTGTATGGTGTTTGCAAAGGAGTTTTGTGTGTCTCAGATATTTTTGAGGGATCAGTGAATTGCACAGAGGGGTTTAGTCCTTCGTCCCTGGCCATCTCTGACTGAAGTCACAACTCTCACTTGTACTGCCACAGCACCTACTTTGCAGTATAGACTTGAGATCTAAAACCCACCGCAGTCAAAAATTATTCCTATTGACTCCACAGAATTAGGTCGACCCTTTATTTTCTTCAAGACCATCTAAGGCCCAGGCAGCAAATATATTCAAATATAGACAACTGTGAAGAAATGTTGTAAACATCTTGTCTTCGGCACATTCACATCAAATACAATTTTGGCTCTGTAGTTGTGAAAAGATACAGAAATTGGTAGAGTCACCAAGATCTAAGTCAAAACTAGGGAAAGCTGGTGAGTAAGGAAATTCTTCAATGTTAGCTCTTTTGTTTTCACATTCTTATGACTTGAATTCAAATCTGCCCCACACTGAAGAGCCTGGAAACAAGATCTTCAGGTCTTTCCTAGTTGTAATGAGAACACACCCAGACAGAGTACATGAGGAGAATTAAAGGAAAGAGATTTGCAAAACCTCTTAAAACAGCAAGCTTCTTAATTTTCCTTTAGAATTCAAAGGAGCCGTCAGCCAAAAATATTTAAGGATTGAAGCAGCTAAGCCCCAGCAGAGTGCATGGCTGGCTTGGTTTGCTCAGTCTTATCTGAATTTTGTCCTGTAAAAGCGTGAATTATTGACTCTCCTCTTTTCTCTGCTTTACAGTCCTCAGGTACCTGGAGGGCATCCCAGAAAAACAGGAGGTTGAGCCAGCCCTCTCAAACACTGGTGTTTTCTAAGTGCTTTCTGAATCTGACTGGCTAAACCCAAGTCTGAATATTTAAAGATCTTCAAAATTCCCATGTAGCACCCCCCACCCCAGAAGAAAAACCAGCTAAGCAGCAGTGCTCCCCCGTAAACCCAGACCGTGGTCGGGGAGCGGCAGCCATCGCCTCGGCGGTGCTGGGAGCCAGCAGCTGCCGCAAAGACACACTATTATTCCAGCCTAGTGGTTTCCAGAAGCTGGGGTTTTATTGCTGTGGGTGAAATTCGTACTGTGAGTGGAGAGAACCAACAAGGCTGACAGCGTAGTGGGACTGAATAATGCAGAGGCCTTTGCTAGTCCTGTTGCATAGGAATGATTCCCACGTCCTTCAGGCAAAGCAGAGTGGATCAGTTTTGAAGAGTCTCTGCAGCAGTACTGCAGCAAATTAGAAAAAATATTGCAAAATATAAAAGACTTTTGGCCAGATTTTTTTTTTTTTCCCGGTCATCTGGCTATTTCTATGCCTGAAATTGTGTATATGTTCTTGCAGCTGTTGGAGTTAACATGCACCACTTTCAGGGGCGAGTAGCCTGGGCTTTCTCCTGCTCGGACCTGCTGACCTGGCAGCTTCCCTTTCCATCAACTGCAGCACCTCCACTGACTCCGGCAGGATCCGGCCAGGCTGTGCTATGCCCAGTAATCCTTCCTTCTGCCCATGCAGGGCCCTGGCGGCTGCCACAAAGCTGAGTTTTGCTGGACTTGCCGTGCTTTTCTCAGGGTCCTTTGCTCTCCAGCCCTGCACCATTTGCTTCTTTGTGCAGGACAGGGTTTAGCACTCTCCCTTGTAAAACCTTGAATTAAAAAGCATTGTCTTAGAAGGCTTATACGGGATTAAGAAGCACAAACCTCTTACACACAGAGCTAATACTAAGTAAGCTTTTCTAAATTACCAAATGCATGATGTATTAAGATGAGAGCTCTCCTATCACTCTCCATCTCAGCTGGGTTGTTTCAAGGGATATAATGGAAGTTGAGTTTATTGACTTCCACTAGGACTTTGCTGTTTAATGCCTTTTTGGTTTTCTGATGTTCCAGCCATAATTTCTAAAAACATTTGCTACCTTCCTAGGCCAAAACCAGAACTGGTGTGGACAGGTGTAGTTTCAGTTGCTTCAGCAGATCTGTGCCAAACTAGAGAAATTGCAAATCTGGAAGCAGCCTTTTTTGGCAGGTAAAAGTGGAGGACCTTGGCTAATTCTAGCCCTGTCACTGACCTGCTATGGGACTTCATCTGCAGCTCTGCTATGCTTTCAACCCTGTCTTTACATACTTAGAAGACAAGACTTCTGGATAAGGATTCCTTTATTCTTTTATGCAGAAGTTAATCTAAGGGGTTGCAGTCATGTGCCACTTAAATAATTGACCCATAATAACACTTGCATTGCACAATTCAATGTTTGAAAAGTTTTCCTCTCCCATCCAGAGGCAACCTGGAGATGAGGGGAAAGCACCTCTGTCTCCTGTTTCCTTGACTGCCTTGCCCAGCCCCACATACTCCCATTTGGAAGATATTTATTAGGTAGGGAAAAGTACGGTAAAATGTAGATCTCTGGAATCTGGAGCTGCATTGCTCTGCGAAGCAGCACCTTCTTTTCCCGCACACCCAGGGTTCTCATTACATCTTTAAAGAATCGCAACAAAGAAAAGGAGCTGACACAATGAATTCTGATCTGGAAAATGAAATCTGACATAACCAGTAGTTACATTTTTCTTATTCCCTGGTAGTTTGCCTAAAGGCAGCTTTTAAATAATTCCTGCTTTTCACCTCCTGAGAAATAATCTATTTGCTTCTGAATTAATTAGGCAGCATCATAAAAACCCTCTAGAGACTTTGAAAGCTGCCGATCTAACTTTTTAAAATATATAGTGGGCCTGATCCTTAGGCCAGCTGGTGGGAATTCTGCTTTTAACTTTGATGGGAACGGGAGCAGGCATTTTGTGTGTGATGGTACTGAAATAATAGGGTTCCCAGTAAATAGTAATAGATGTTGCTTTTTCTGTCTGCTTTACAGGCATCTATTTCTATAATACCTTGAGTCTCAGTATTGAGAGAGTACGTCCTTTCTTATTTCATCTTCCTTTGGACAGTCAGTGTTAGTATTTCCATTGTTTGCTGCCTTGACGAGCAGACATGTGCAGGATAGTTAAGTGCTCTCTCTCCACTTGTAATGTCCAGTGCGTGACTGATACGCAGGAGCTGGGCAGTTGTGCAAGGCCAGGGAAATCAGTGGAGCTCTTACGGGCATTTCAGGCTTTGTTTTGAGATTCCAGTTCCTCTGGCACTCGCTGATTTAAATCAGCATCAACCTACTAAAGTAATTTTTTAACAATAATTTAGTTTTCTGTTAATCTGAAAGATAAAAGTACTCAAATTAATTTTGGTCTCATTATTATTATTTTTTTTTTGGCTGAAAAAACCCCAGCCAAACCGACTTTCATTGAACAAATTGAAAATGTCTGTACCAGTCTGTTTACAGGGTGATGTAAAAACTTTTATTTGACAAAGTAGAAGAAATGGATAGATGAAACAGGTAAATTTCCAGGCTCATGAGTTTTTCATGAAATTGGGCTTTATGGCCTGGATGGTCTCTCTCTGTTCTATGTTTCTTTGTTCTTACATTCCTGACTTTGCCTGTTGCCAGTGGCAATATCACCAATACAAGTCAGGACAAGGATTAGATCAAAAGATGCATGAAGAACCAAAGATGGCTCTGAATGAGATTTGGAGCTCAGATTAGGAGATCTAAACACCTGTATGTCTTTCAGGTGTAGGTTTGTGTACTGCTGGCATTATGCTAAGGGGTTTGCTGACATAGCTCAAGGAGTTTTCGTGGTCAGCATGACACCTGGTAAACTTGTCTCACGAAAACCGTACTGCTCTTCTGAGTGACACAGGCTGGAAATGCATGGATTTGCAATATGGACCAGAGAAGAAAGACTCATTTCAGGGGTCACCATATCAGACCTCATTATTCAGCAGGATTTTCTGCTAGCTTTTAGAAATGTCAAAATAATGTTCTTACTAGTATTTCTGTTGTTTAAAATTTGAAACTAAATTCTCTCTTAAACAGATAGGTTGGACCAGTTCCTTTCCTCTTTCTGTTGCCTGACTTCTGAGTGCAGCTATGACTTTCACCGTCCCTTCCCCAGGTCAGCACCCAGGCTTGGCTCCACCCAGCTGCTAGGCTCTGACAGTACTGCTTTGGGAAATAAAACCAGAATTTTTCACAAGAAAGCCCAGATTATGAGCAAGAGTAGGAAGGTAGATTCAACCTTATAATTATCAGTCTGATTATCCCCAGCTCTCCCTTGCAAAGTAAGAGATTTGGAGCCTTCTCTGTAAAGGTGTTGGGTGTTGGGAAGGTTCCTGGAGAGTCCAGCAATTCGGGAGGTGTGGGCTCAGCAGCCCATTCCAAAATCGAGTCAGCTCATCTCCAGCAGTATCTATATGGAAAGGGATTAAAAGCCTTAGGCCCAGAGGGCTGTTATCTGGCATGTTCTTTTTTTAGCTGATGTCAGAGATTTTACTTGGGGATGGTTGGTTGGTTTGTTGTTTGGTGGGGGGTTTTTTCAGATCTGCTCATATACATTTTATACACTGGAGCTTTGCAGAACACAAATAGGTTTTTCTAAGATGGAGACGTCAGTTACTTGTGTTCCTGGCATCTGCTTGGTCTTCCATGTCAGTCTGCCCTGGGAGCTTTTAAAAGTCAGTGTGTTCTCCCTGCTCTGTATCAAGCCTTAATTTCTAGTCAGGAAGAAACATTGTTGTGGGCAAAGTCCAAAGACTTACAGTTTTATTTACAGTTTACTTACCACCTACAGCAACATAGCTCATCACTAGCAGTGCCTTGGGCATGTTTCCACTTTATAACTTAGTGAGGCTGTTTACAGTGTTGTCAACAGAAGAACTAAAGGACAAGGGTGGAACTATGGCCCCAGTAAAATCAAAGGCAAAACTCCCATGGATTTCAGTGGGCCAGCATTTCACTTAGTACTGTATGTAAGGAACACATATTTTATCTTGTTCAGCTGCTTTTCCTAAAGCATATTTAGTCTGTGGGCAGCCTCATGGGCGCTGGCAGTATCTGAGGTACCTCTTCTGTACTGATAAATTGCAGGTTTTTTCTGTCACATCCATTACTTTTCTATCTTCAGATCACTGCGCTTTCTCTCTGGCTCTTGGAAATTGTTTGCTTCCTTTTCTACAGAAGCTCTAGATCTGAATCCATGTAACACTGGAAAGAGGAAGCAGGAGTGATGTTTATGGACTTTCCCATGGCTACAAGAGGATCAGGAGCTGAATTCATGGGTTGGGTCAGTAGGCCAGGACTCATGTTGGGCTAGCACATCAGTGAAAATTTCCTAGATTAAACAAATCATCTGGTCCGTAGAAGAAATGGATGCATCCTTCTGTTCCCTTCCCACAGCCTTCTTTGTCCTCCACCCAGTTAACTTAAGTTGTGAAGTTATGGGCAGATTGTACATACATACACCAAGTAAAGATACACACATATATATAAACACCCTGCACAAGCTTGCACTTCACATGGTATACAGGCTTGGTAATATTATTTCCATCAATTAATCTCCCTGTTTCTGAGCTTGTACGGATTCCTGACTAATCTCCAGAAAGATAATTTCTTCCTATGTCCTGAGTGCCAGCGATATGCAAAGGCCGAACTGCACTGCACAGTGCCCTTTGGGAAGAGACTCCTGCTTAAAAGCCTTCCAGATCTTGGCTGTCACCGAAGACAATATTTGGAAGGATGGGAAAGCAACATGAGAGGCACATGGAGCAAAAGCTGTGAGCGTCAGCAGTTTACTACAAGTAAACAGTTAAATTTCTCTAACTGTTGTGTTCATCAGTCTTGTAAACAGGTTCTGACTACAGTAAGATAACAAAGCTGGAGGCCTAAACCTATCCTCTTCCTTTGCATTTGGAGTTATAAACTGCCAACATTCATGTCAGCCATTCTGCGTCATCCCTCTGTGATCCACCACTGCAGTGTTAAGTCCACCATTGCAATATTTAACTTGCCCGTGCAGAGTCCTTTGCTTTGTTGGAAGCAAAAATCACCAGCCTCACTTCCTACTCTTGCAGGGATTAACAAAAGAAGGACTTAGTTAACTGTCTGGGATCAGGCAGCACTCCAAATGACTCCAAAACTGTCCTCTGCATTTTGGGGAACAGGATATTACTGTCCTATTTTTTTTCATCCTGGTCGTCAAGAGGCAGACAGTGCTGGCAGCTGTTTCTGCTGTCCTATTTAGAAGAGAGCTGTGTGATCGGGAAACTGATGGTGCAGTCTTGTCTGATAGCATCTGCTTTCCCTGAATAATTGTGGACATTCCCACCTCTCCACTCATCCCTCCAAGCACCTTGGAGTCATAAATTGCAATGCTAGAGCAAATGGAGTCATGTTTAGGGAATGATCTCCCCGTTCAAGGTGAATCCTGATACCTGACGTATGAGAAGACCAGGCATATGCTAAAAATTCCTTGCTAATTTGGGTTGCTAGTTCATCAAAAACATCCTCCCAAACACGCACAGGATGTATTAAGTTATGGTATAGTAAGCGATCAGCTTGTCATACTGACATTTCTGCTCCTTGCCAGCAAGTCCCGGACTTCATTCTCTCTCTCAAGAAATCAGATCTGTTAGTGTCACCCTGCAATAAATTTGTGTAACTGGAAACCTCTCCCCAGGCATACAAGCATATGAGGACAACTGAGCATTGCTGGTCTCTGGAGACTGGTATATAAATATATACTGGCCTGACTAACGATGTCTCTTCTCTGTTACAGGTCCAATGCAGTCTTAACCTCCAGATCTTTATTTTACTGTTAGAGCCTTGGTCCAGTAGCACTTTGGCATAGGCACATAGTGTGTTATGAGGTGGGGCTTGGCTTTTGGGGCTATCAAATGAGGGGATTTAGTTGTGTGTAAGTTACTTTATGTTGTTACCTTCCCACTTACTGTTCTACTTAGAAAAGCTTGGAAACGCCACCCATCCTGCTGCGGCAGGGGAGGTTGGCAGGGATGGCCCTGGCAGTGTCAGGACACAGCCCCGTGCATGCTGTCACCTTGGTGACTTTCAGAAGTCTTATAAATTCTTATAAATTAAACTTCCTCTGTGTGGTGATCCTGTCAGTAGTGTAGTACATGGCCAGAAAATCTGGAATCTCCAGGCTGCTGTCCCTGTACATGATCTCTGACCTCTTCTGTTAATCGATTTCTGCCTCAGTTTCCTTACCTGAGAGTTGAGAGGATTTCCCCCTCTTTTGGGACCTGTAAAGGAGAGCTCTAGGTTAAGTATTGTTCTGCTTCTTCTCAAAATTAAAAAAAAAAAGAAAAAAAAAGTCATTTATCATGTCTAAGACGACGACTCAATGGAAAGCCTGTTTTCCTTTACGAAGTCCTGAACTGAAACATTTCATCTTTTATTCTAGTTTTTAAAAGCACGGTCCATTTTACCAACTGTTACCAAGGTGGTGATTGAATGGTTTTAATTCGTTAATAAAAATTGCCCTTTTGTAATAAGGAAATGTTGAGACAAGTGTTTTAAAAAGTTGTGGCAGAAGCACAGAGGACTACCTTTCTCCCTGTCCCTATAGTATTTGAACCAAGAGAGAAAAACTGAGTATAGGCTGGAGCAGGCACAGCAATTACAAAAACACTAGTTTTCCAACAATTATTATTGTTATGTTGTTGTTGTTATTATTATTAATTTTATCATTGAGAATCACTGGAGCCAGTAGGTGCTGGTGCTGGTAAACCCCTTCATGCTCTTTAAATCATTTCACCAAGTTCTGGAGGGCTGGGAGTGCCTTTTGCCTGTGCCTGGGAGCTCAGAGCGGCGCAGCAGCTCTGAGCCCACTGCTGCGGCTTCTCGGTGTGGTGTTGGTAGAAATGAGGAGCGATGTTAGGCTGTGTGGTGTATGGCTGAAAGCCATTTCGGCAGGGCTGGAAAGGAGCAGCCAGGCTGGTCTCCATCTGATATTATCATGGGCCAAGGATTTCTTGCAGATGATGAAACTAGCAGTAAGGACTCTCATGGTGTAATAATTGTCCATATTAGCTTTCAAATGCAGTGCAGCAGGTAATAGTTTACCAGGTGCTCCTTGACTTCTTTATGAGGCTGATTTTTGGGATACTTGCTCAATTTCAACATTTATGATTGGTATTCTTAAGGAAACTCAGTGTAAATAGTCTGCTGTGTTTTGCAGAGATCATGCCAGTCATATTCTGTTTTATCTGGTTTCGTACCAAGGCAGTAGCCCACATGATTGTCTCTTATTTGCAATCTTGGCTCATTAAGGTGATAATTTGATAAAGCAGGTTGTTGTCTTTACCTTGGGGGATCTCTTCTGGGTTGATGTATTGATGCTGTGGACAGACCTGTCAATATGTGCCTCTTTGTTCCCAGCAAGTGCTGCGGCACGTCCCGTACGGTGATTTATGGGCCCCCACCTCGTGCAGCCTGCCAGCCCCAGCACAGTGCGTGCGCTTGGCAGAGGCACCAGGGTGTGTCTTGGGAAAAAGCTGAGGATGGGGCATGGGGAAAAGACTGGGAGAGGTTTCTGAGGAGTCCCTCTGTGGCCGTGTCTCTCCCTGGCTCCTCTTAGGCACTGATAGGACTTCAGGCAGGAGTTTATTCAGCTGCTCAGGGGCAGAGCCCATTTCTTCAGTAAGTCAGATGCTGCAGTGGGTTGAGGAGGTGACAGAGGTCCATGAGGGTGTTCTGGATAAGTTTCCCTTGGGGAGAAATCAAAATCACACGCAGTGGAGAGGGGTTATTTCACCCCAGCAGCAGGGTAGGGGCTTGGCTGGCACCAGCCTGCTCTTGGAGGCTCAGTTTGTCACTCAGGTGCCTTTGAAAGGACCCAAGGGGTGGAAACGGTCTCCTCTCAGCAGCCCTGCGCAGGGCTTGTGTCCCCTGCAGGGGCAAGGCAGGTGTCAGAGGCATCCCAAAGTGAGTGGATGGCAATGGTGAAGCTGGGTCCTGTGCACATGGTGGTGACACAAACTGGGGCTCTTTCGGGAGCACCTGCAGGGCAGGTATCTGCAGGGAGGCTCCTGTCCCATCATGTTCTCTTGCCTGTTTGAGAAACCTGCATATAATCCTGCTCAGCACTGAGAACAGTCATTTCCACACAGGATTGGCTTGGAAATTAATTAGTGGTGTACAGTTTATGTTATATATTACCGGTAAAAGTATTTTTGGAGATGGAGTGCTGATAAAGAGCTATTTCTGGGGAGAGGAGCAGACATCTGGCATTATCGGAGTGTACCAGAGCAGGTATGGAGCCTGGCCACCTGTGGGAAAAGACAGAAATACAGCAAAGCAACTCCTTCCCTTTCCTCGTACAGAAACTTGGTGCCGAAATGTTGCCCATTCTTCCCCGATGAGAAAAGGACAAGTTAATAATTAATAATAATTAATAATAATTATAATAATTAATAATAATCTGAGTCTCAATGTGACTACTAAATAATTTTCAGTTAGACATTATGTAAATTTGAAGTAGTTTTTTTACTGGTCATGCATAATAAGATAACTATGGTGATTAATTTTTCACCCTCAGAGTTTAATTAAGATCATTCAGGAGGTTTGGGCTGATACACCATGCTATAAATCACAGTCTAAGCCACTGAAAAATGACTGCCTAGCTTTCAGATTAGATAGTGATATTTTGGGGGTGGAAATCTTGCTGACAGATAGTCACCTGAGTTGTCCTAATCAGGAGGGCCATTTGGTCTTCTGAGCACTGAAATGATATATACTGGTTATTAGTATATGCAATTCAATGTGTGCTTTTCTGGGTTTAATTTTAGGGATGGAGTCCTTCCATTGTCTATATTCCTGCATAACTCATTGTAGAATAAGTAGAGCGTTGTTCTATGTTAGCCTAATCGGCTTTTAAAGCCAATGCAACTAAACTGTCCGAAGGGATAAAGTGGATAGTATCAAGTCACATTTTATTCCAGAATAAATGTGTCCAGGTGTGGCATTTTGCAGGAACAGCCATTGTGCTTTGAATGCACAGCCTTTAGTTTGAATCCCTTCTCAGGCTTAGACAAGCCTGTGTTTCCCAGTCTCAGCAGAAGTGCTGCAAGATACACAGCGCAATGTTGATTATGGTTATTATAATTGCAGCCTCTGCAGAGACATCACAACTTCTCCAAAATGTCCTGAGTCCAACACCAAGGAGTTACTTTCTAGTACACATGCATTTTTCATGGTGCGGAGCAAAATGAGCAGCATGCTGATACCCCAGGAAAAAATTACTGGGAAATGGTGTCCTATATGGTGGCTCCTGCGATGCATAATTTTTTCTCTCTGGTTTCTCTGGGTGTCTTCCATGTGACTGGGCTGTGTGCACCTACGGCTTTGTCCCACAAGTTAGTGCAAGTCTGCAGGATGTGTTAGTACACAGGATAGACCCTGACTCATGGGGAAAGCACGTATGGAAAACGTTGCCATACTCCTGTAAATGCTTGTTTTTCTTTTCTGTGTGATTTTTTTTTTCCATTTAAAATAAAGCAGGAGTTTAGCAATAAAAGCTAATGCTTAAAGGAAGTGGTGCAGGTGAGCCCTCTAGAATTCTGCACTGTATTTATGAACAGAAACTCTTTTCAGGAGAGTCAGCTGGGTTTGAAAAAAATAAGGTGGAGGATAGTTTCTCTGATACCCAGAAGGTAAAGCCTAGAATGGCCATCTTGCTAAATCTTCACTGCTATACTTGTTATTCCAGAGTTATGAAATAACAAGAAGATACTACTCTGAAGTACCTATTCCTAAATCCTACTGTTTTATTCCAGAATGGAGGGTATCTTTGTTCTAATTCAGTTGTATTCTGAGGAGCAATTCAGTAATAACTAGCGTGCTTTAAATTCACACCCTGTATTATGCCTAATTGTCAGGAATAGGCAAATTCTAACTTTCCTTTTAGTTTTGTTGCTGTAAATCCAGAATAACTGTGTTGAAATAAGCCAGTATTTTTCAGTCATACCTATGAAATGTGTCATTTCAAAGGAATGACTCTGGATTTTACCAGAGAAATCTGGCCCATAGTGTGTGAAAAGACACAGTCTGTGTTAATCACACCAAACCACTCCCTTGACTGAAGCGTCTTCAGCAGCACCACAGTAACGCAACAGGCAGCAATTCTCACTGTGGAGTCAGGAAGAACAGAACATCAAGGGAATAATTAGCATCTAATTTAGTAGTTAGACCAGGATCTAGGTGGGTTCATGCATTAAGTAATTGCTTCCAGAGGCAGGCGGGGTTGGGGCCGCTCGCTCTGCTCTGCTCCAGGAGGCCAGGCACCCATCTCCCTCCAGCTCCTCTACGGCTGGGGCAAAGCAGCTCCGTTAATGGTGCTTTTGAGGGTTGTGTCTGGGAATGTGGTAAGGAGCCCTTCTCTTCTTTTGACATAAAGGGAAATGCAGGGATATAAGCACACCCTTACACCCTGGCATCTTGCTGAAATGTAGGCAGTGTAAATGGCTTTAGGCACATCATAATTTTCCTTGAAGCTGAAGATCTCAGTATAATCCTCCTTAAAAATCTGTCAAAGGCTTGTGTTCGAGAAAATGGCCAGCTTGTAGATAGGTCTTTGCTGGAGAAATGTGATTTGCCCTGCCGTATTCTTGGTGACTGATTCCTACGTTCTGCAAGTTTGGGTGTCAGTACATAATGGGGCGCTGGGACCTTCCCCGCTGAGCAGCCATCTTCAGTGCTCCCGTCACCAGCCATCACTTCATGGTGACACAAGGTCTCATGGGGTGTTCAGCATTTTACATCCCCACCCTGTAGCTCTGTGGACTTAAAGCTGGTTGAGATGGTTGAACCATAAGAAGAATAAAGTCTGCATCCTGCAGTTTGAAAAAGGTCTATGATAAAGCTATATAATCTTTCCTGCTCCCAAAGGTGGGGACAGGCAGGGGTTCAAGTTCCCTGCTGCACTCACAGGTGCCTTTGTAGCCACCTCCTGTCCCCAGGTCCCCCACATGCCTCTTCATGGCTCAGACCCCAACAGCTCTGGCTTTCTCTGGTGTTTGGCTCCTCCCCAAGGAGAGTGCATAGCTTCAACACTTCTCATTTTTTTGAATCCTAGACGCAGATTCTGGCTTTGATAATTTATTGCTATCTGAAACATCTTTTTTATTTCTGCAGCCTCTTGCTGCACCTTCTCGTTCCCCGGCACAGCAGGTGAAAGGCCTTGGCTGGCCGGGAGGATGGAGGCAGCAAGGTCTCGCTGGCTGCGCAGCCTCTGCTGCCCACTTGCAGGCAGCTGCTTCTGAGTTTTTAATTTCTGTCACTGACTTTCCAGTCCCTTTGTTCAGCCTTTTAAATTTTCCTTTATTGTTTTAGCCTGTCTGCAAATATATTTGTTTTTCTTCCAGAAAAGCCTTCGCTTGCTCAATTAGCAAGAAAGCTCTTCGCAGAGAGTGCCATAGCTCTGTTTCTGCTGTGGCTAAGTGCTTCTGGAGCATTTGGCTCCTCCCCAGAGAGGATTTACCGCTGCCATCCTCGCACCTGCTATTGCTGGGCATCTTACTGCACATGTTGCTGTGTGGTGCCTTGCAGAAAAGGAGCTTCTGTGACACAGGAGTCTAGATGTGTTGCCATGGGTCAGGCTGATCCATGCTGTCCCAACCTACAATTTTAGCTGCAATTTTTGCTCCCTGCCCTATTGGGTCAGTACTGTGTTTTCCCCTCACATGGGCTCTTTCACCATCCAGATTTTTTTATTTGCTTTTGTCTTACTTCATGGTTTTGCTGCTTTAGAGCAGAGGTTATGAGGATACAAGTTGAACCTCTCACATGTTGGGAGAGAAAGGCGAGTGCTGGCTGGTGTAATGTTGGAAATACCTTCAGAGGTTTGTGTCTCACCCACCCCGACCAGATCTGAGCCCTGGCCTGAGACACCCACCCTTGGCTCAGACCTGGACCATGCAGCACAGGAGGAATTCATAGCAAGAAGCCTTGATCTGGAAGGCGCCTCCCTGCTTGTCCCCAGGCAGACCTGGAGGCAGACAGCCCTGCCACCGTCTCCAGCCCCAGCACAACAGGCTCCGCAGAGGGCTGCCCTCCTGCCGCGGGGGGACCCGGTGGGAGACCTGGCAGAAGAGGCTGCAGAAGCCTCTGCCATTACATCTGCATTCAGTCTTTGCCCAGGCACAGGATGAAGAATTCTCCTCTCAGGGGGTTTGTGGCACTTTGTGTTGCTATTTTCCCTGTTTTTGTAGTCTGTTTTAATTGTGGGTTTGCCCTTACAAGCCGGGGGCTAAAGCCTAGAAGAAAACTGTTTACAGTGCTGCTTACAAAATCTTCGTAGAGTTCAGGGGCTATTTCACCAAGATGTTCCTGAACAGTTCTTCACTTCATATTGACCCTAATCTATTCCCTTATCCACTTTACATGCTGTAGCATGAGAACTCAAACTATGCCAGCAGCCTCACAGCCTTCTCAGGCTCTTTAGCCACCACATACAAAAGAATGTCATGACTTTGTGAGTGCCCCGTGAGCACAGGTAAATATTAGGACAGCTTCTGGAGCCTTGCAGCCTCGCTGTGGACATGGAAGCCGCTTTGGCCTAAAAGTTGGGCAGAACTTGATTTGTTTTTTTCAGGACAGAAATCATTCTTGCATAGGACACTCACTGTTGGGAACGTGGCATTAGGATCCTGTTCACAAGGCCCATCTCTCACAAGATCCTGTGATTTCCTTTGAAGACCCTGCCCTAGGTGGGTGGGACGGCTCGTGGGCTCGCCGCTGGCACAGGGGTGACGTTTGCCCTTGCTGGAACAGGGTAGTTGTTGAAGCTGGTTATTTGCTTTGTGTGATTGATCACATCTGTATGGCACATAACGCTGCCTTGCGAAACGGCTCTTTTTTGTGTCAAACTGACTCACAGTGTGACCTGATGTAGATGTAAGGGGATATTTAAGGAACAACTGAAATTCAGAGAGAATTGTGCTACTTTTTCGGTTTTTTTTCCCCTCCTGGGGTGAAAGGCCTTTATCAGCTGATGGGCACAGGGCATAGCGCCCTGTGGGACCAACGGGGTCCCTTGTGATGGCCGTGGACGTGGGAACTGTGCCGTTAGCTGCTGCAGTGCTCCACCCTGCTGCCTCAGTCTTGCCAAGGTGAACCTGTCCAGCTCACACTGGTGTCATTTGATGAAGAGGGTGAGGAAGCAGCCTGATTTTCCCTGCTTTGCTGCACCCCGCTGTGTGGTCTCAGGAAGGTCAGCGTGAGACACTCCACAAAGGCATTGAGGCCCTGAGTTTGCAGGTGAATGTGCATCCTTCAAACTCCAGGTGATGTGTCAGTGGGAACTGGGCATATAAAACGTATCTGACCCTGCTTCTCTTTCCCCAGCTGCTTTTTGCTGGTTAGTTTGCACATAAGGTTTGCCTTTTACCTTATGAACAGCACCCAGCACAAAGTGAGGTCTTTGCAATCCCACTGGGGTCTTTAGGTGCTTGCTTAGTGTTAATACTGGGACTGTGGAACAGAGAAAACCTGTGTCTGGCTGGCTCATGACCTGCTACAATTACAAAGATGGAGTTACTGGGAGGGTGGGCTTTATCCCATCAACACCTTCCTATCACTGCTGAAGCGATGCTACCCTTACATGTCAACACTGAAAGCATATCTCTGCTGCACGCAGTCCATCTACTGGCAACGAACGCCACACTGAAAGATGCCCTTTAATTAATGTACTTCATAACAAGTCATCTGGAAATGGATCTGTGCTTGGAGCCAGGTGCTCCTGCATGTGCTGTAGGGCTGCTTTGGGTGAGGAAAGGCTCCTCATGTGCATCATTTGCACAACTGGGTCTTGAGCATTTGACCCTGGATAGTAAAATTGGTTTCTAGATGCCCAGTCTACAACTGCTTATTGGATGCTTTGGTGAAGACACCACTGCCTCGCTCCCCAAGGCTGCTTCCGAGCAGAAACGAGCTGCACAGTGGCATGGGCTGTGCTTGGCTGTGATCTGACACACTCTTATGTGAGGCACACAGCTGGGTACATGTATGATGGGCACGTGCTGGTGTGTGGGTGCGTGATGGACACGCCTGGCCACATGAAGGTTGCAGCCCTGGCTGCATCCCTGTGCACAGCAAAAAATCCAACAGCAGCAAACCAAGTGAAAGGGATAGAGAGGCCTGAAGTGAGTTCAGCGTTGGCCCCTTTCTCTGAATTACAATAAATGTACAGTCCTTCCTTCTCTCTGCAGAAAGCCTTCCCATGACCCAGCATTGAAGGGTGGGAAGGATGCTGGTTTGGGTCTCCCTGTCCCTTTGCATTGATCCTGGAAGTGACTAGAGGGGGAGATGGACCAGTGTGCATTTCCTATCCTTGGTAAATCATGAAAGAGAGAAGGGAAAAAAGATCTCATGCTCGAATCCTGGTGTTAAAATGAGTGTCTCAGAAAGCTGAAAACAGCCTTGCCTGGAGTGATGAGCAACGTGCCCTTCTCTGCACGGGAATTAGTGTTTCTCTTAGCGCCTGTGAAAACCGGCAGAGCCAAGGTGAGGTACTTGGCACCTGGGTTTGTTAGTGCATTGCCTTTGAATCCTGCCTGAGGTTGAGCTGAAGAAGATGGATGATCTGTCATTGAATGCTTGTTTGTCTGGCCCTGCTGACTACAATGAAATGCTTTTGTTTTACCAGGGGAGCCTGAGCATTTCATACACAGGCCCATCCTGTGAACTTTAGGATTTGGGCACAGATGGTGGATGGGAATCCAGCCCAGCCCTTCACAAGCTGCTGTCCCTGCAGGAGCCATTGCTGTGCCGCTGCAGAGGGTATGTTGCCTCTTTCTACCCTTTAACAAACACAATAACTTAGAAGTCTCCTGTAGAGGTGTGGTAACTTCATGTGACTCTTGTACATAAAACCACAACAGCACAAAATCCCCTTGTGCAGCTCCGATCCCTTGGTGAGTCCCAGCCACACAGCGTGGCTTAGTTGAGCACTCACTGACATCAGGCTGGTGCTTTTCCTTTAAGCAAGTGCGTGGATGTCTTTGTCCGTGAGAGCTGAACCAGCACACGGGTCTGCACGGTGAGACTTGCCATCAGGCACTAGAAGCCCCACAAGAGCAGTGAGAACAGCACCTTTCAGAAAAAGAGTTGTGCAGAAAAACTGGGGGGAAGCAGTACCTGCTTTGGATTGATCAATAACGCCTTTTTTTTTTCAGTGTTTCTGGAGGGTGGGGGGAACAACACCAAACTGAAAACTCTGCTAAAGGAAATTATATTTTAGGTTGAAGCAAATATTTCATATTATTTTGAAATACTCTTTTCAGCCTGGGGATGCAATTTGGTTTGGTAGCAGAAAGTCTGTCATACAGTAAACTGAAAAGTTGGAATTTTCAAAGGGAAGTAGAGACAAGCAGCTGCTGCATGTGTTCAGGGCAGTTTTAGTTCCTGCTTATTTCTTTGGGCATCTCAGCAGTGAGGGTTAACAGGGATGACGATGTGTCAGCCCTGTGCCAGGTAGTGGATTTCAGCCTGCAGCAGCACCAGCTTTTGCAATTTTACCACAGATTTTGTTACAGTTGTTTTTCAGAGCTCTGGTTCCTCCTATCCTGTAATTATGTGAGAGTTTCAGCATTCTGTAAAGCTGAAGGTAAACTGACAACTTTTGTGATTGTACAGAATAGCTTGGAAACAACCAAAAAGTTTTAAAAGGAAGAAGGGCAAATAGAGGAAACCCAAAATTACATTTCTTTGAAATCTCAAGATTTGTAAGGCAAACTCGTGATTTTGTGGCCTAAGACAGGACTGCTAAGTACTTGGTGTTGGCAATGCTGTGTTTATTTTCCGTGCTTGGATTTCTGCATGGCTTTATACACATTATGAAGAATGCAGTATTTTATGTTATTTTTTAAAAGGAAGCAGATCTCTTTGTTGGATGATCTCCAAACCAGACTGTAACATACAATAAAAATTCTATAGTGCACTGTAACAAACTACAAAAGGCTAAGATGTTACTTTACCAGCACAAAAACCAGGCACATAATGGAGGAAGAGAATTATAAGGTATATCTCACGTATTTATGGCCAAAAGAGAGAAAAAATACACACTGTGCATGTATACTGCATATTGAAATTACAGAACAAAATTTAATTAGAACTTTGTAAATAAAATCCACATATGCTGATTTATGATATATTTATTTCTCAGCCTTTGAAATGATGGCTGTCTTCACTTTGGAAACCAGTCATTTGCAGACATCAGGTCTGTAATTCATGAACTGGCACAACCAGAAGTTTGTGGATTTGAGTCTGGCAGATGCCAGTCCCAGTGTATCTGTTTCAGAGGCACATGCTGGGATTCCCAGTGAAGGAGGCAGGGGAAGCATGCTGCAAAAGGCATCTATAACATTTTTTTTTTTCTTCAAATGTGTAATTATAAAGATTAGGTGGCTTGTTTTGTTCATTAAAAAACAACACTAATGTAATACTTAAGTATAAGCAAAGAGAGAATGTGTGTTCTTTGTAGGCTCCAGCTAAATGTCCCCTTCCCTAGAGGGAATACTTCACGCTATATTTGCAAAAAATATGTGATTAGTACCCAAGTCATGAGTGAGAACTGAAAGCAACTGAAACACCGGCCTTTCTTTATGAGACAGAGAGCTCAGGACTGGATGAAGACCTAATTAAACATGCATATGAAAGGCTAGATTGAGATGCCTTTACTCACAGTAATGAAGTGTCAGTTTTCCTGAATCGCATTGCTATACCATGGGCTTCCACTTCTTTGCCCCAGTACTGAGAGCAAGTTAGACACTGGTTTCCTCTCCACCCTGAGCAGGTTTGGAGGTTGGTGCCTAAATGACTCCTTAGTACAGGAATTTGAGCATGATTTCTTGATGTGGTTGGAGCCGCATTATAGTTTGCTGCTGCTAGAAGAGGGAGGTCCTGTTCTTCCATCTGCTTCCCAGCTTCTGTCCACATATTCCTGCTAGACAGGCTCTGTCACTCAAACCAGTGGATGGGCCACCGGGTCCTGATGTGAAGTCTTCAGCTTCTGCATGGGCACTTTGGCTGTTGGACACAACACAGCGCACAATTTTTCAAGTACCACTTCTTCCTTTTTGCACAGTTCCAGAGCTGCCTCCAGCTGCCACACAGAGGTCTGCAGGGAATAAACAGATAATGACTTGCTACCAGCTAACCAGGAGTGTTACCTGGAAGGTCTTGATCAAAGCCCCGGAGGAAGGTGGCCGCTCAGGTGAACCTGAGTGTCAGGCTCTCTTTTCACCCCTCTAAAACGGCAGCAACTTCAAAAGAACGTGTCTTCTGAGAGTAGAAGTAGGAGCTCAGCTGGAGACAAAACAAGAGCTACTAGTTTTTAGCCACTTCTAACTGAAGGTAAAATTGGATTTTAAATTTTAAAGTAGAATCCATAAAGGACTCGGGTGTGCAGCAGGACTCTCGCTGGAGGGTGCGTTCTGCTGCTGACCGGAAGGAGCCTGCAACAACCAACTTACTGATTTTGGCTTCAAAGAAAGAAATTCATGGTTGTAACCACTTTAGCCTCTGCTACGGGGCATGTAAAGGGCTGTGATGGGTCAGTAGTTTAGTTTTGCCTCCAATGCTAAAGACAGGCTTATTTCACCTCTTGTGGAGATTGGTTTGTGTCTTTTACTATGGAGCCTTCACGTCATGGGGCCCAGCTCTCCTCTCTGAGTAAATAGGTAGAGGTTGAATGAGGCAGCTCTCCCAAAGTGGGACTGTCACTAGATGATGGCTCTGTCTCCGTGATATTGAAAACAGACATCAAGGCACTTTTCACTAACACATTCCATCAATGCTAGAGACTTGTCACACAGGGAGCAAACACCGAGTGAAGCAAAGGAAGCATTTACAATTTGCTGCCATGAAAGGAGACAAGATAAATCAATAGGAACTAAATTAGCACAGCCAGCGGTCCTCACACCTACTTTGGAAACTCTATTAAAATCCATGGCCTAGAATTTGCAGGAGGGATTATATGCGTGAAGGGTGAGTCAAGATTTTAGAGTGAGCTAATGTAAATGACACCCACTTCTCAAACTGCCTGAAAACACTTAGTGCCAGAATGTGCTGCCAAAGACAAGAGTTCTAGTATTTGCTGGCTGTCATTGGCCTCAGATAAATACATTGGAAGGGGAATAGTGGAGGAGTCAATCAAAAGATAACACTGAGTAAAGCTCAGTTGCATAACACAACAAGAAGTCAAATTTAACCAAAGCTGAACATATGTCTGAGTACTGGGGGCATGGTGAGAAGTGTGATGGCCCAATCAGAATCCACAGAGAGTCGTGTTTGAGAACAACACACAGGAACAAGATCTCACAAATACCTCGTGTGATTGAGTTGGTTGTGTTATTGTGCTGCTCTTGGGTGACCTTTTTGATTCAACTGAAATGATACGTGTCCTAGGCGTTTGCAGAACTTTGTAGATTTATGACAGCATCCCACTGACACACTGAGGTACAAGAAGACTTGCTAAAAGTGAAGTTGAAGTAAATATTTTGTTGCAGAAATCTGTTTATTGGCACAGTGAATGCGGCATTTGCAGGAAGCATCCAGTGTGTGTGTTCTGTGCAACTGATCCGCACATGCGTGATAATCTCAGGCACTGGGATTATTGTAGAAGCACAGAGCAGGCTCAAATCTCCAGGGCCACATGCGTGTTCGGGAGTTGATCCCTGCGTATGTGACAAATCAAGGAGTGCCAGAAGTCCAGCAATAGCTACTCCCAACCTGGCTGCTGGGTATCTAGGATTCCTAGACAAATGTGTAAAGTCCTGTACTTCTGCCAGGCACAATTTGTATGAGGAGAAAAGAAGTATCAGGGAAAACCTGAACACATGGGAGCTCTGTGCGAAGAAAATATCATTGTCAGCACACTCAGTCCTGGCTCCCAGACTCTCACTATTCCACAGCACCTTCAGGAGAATTCATTTCTGGTACTGACAGTAGCATGCTGGTAAAGCCCTCCGGACTAGCAGGGGAAGAAGAACTGAATCACGGCTGGCTGCACAGCAGTGTTTTTTTCAGCTTTGCCCCTTTCCAGAGCTTCCCAAGGAAACACAACCGTGCAGGCCATGGCTCTACACTATGGAAAGGGTAGAAACCTGAGTCACTTACCCAGCGCCTGCCAGAGGAACTGCAGGGATAAACTAGTCTGGTCCTGCACCAGTTTGGCAGCCTTTTGCAGAAGAACACAGGCTCCATGCAAGGGTGGAAGGGCACGACTCAGCAGTTACAAGACAACTTAAAGTTGTCAAAGTAGTTACAGAATAGGGGGTTCTGCCAGTCTCGATTGTATTCTTCACCTTCATTTACATTTCTAAAGTGTATTGAGCCCTTCACCTGGGAGATGCTATAGAAACACAAGGCATTAATAGCACGGAATATACAATAAAAACTAAACAATGTAAAACACATGCAATATAAGCAGGAATAGAATTCTGTGCATGCTCTCTGCAATTGCCTGGGTCTTAAGCATGCATTAAATTGCAGCAACTAAAGGCTATGGAGTACAAATCATAAACTTGAATTCCATTGCAAAACTGTCAGGGCAGAGATCTGACCAACATTATAAAATACGAGAAGTGATTTTAGGAGCCTCTGTTTTGATGAGAGGGATTTTGGAATTGCTTTTCAAAGGTCGGCTGCACAGCATTTTCAGAGTATCAGGCGCCAGGATTGCTCTTCGCTTTTGTAAACCCCCTGATGTTTCTTGTGCATTGGCACTGCACCTCACCGGGGGAGACTTTGTTTCACAATGGGATATTTGGGCACTGTGGTAATGAGAACTAGGAAAAACTCAGAAGGACTTTCATGCTGAATCACAGCTTATCTTCTGCGTAGCAGAAGGGAGGATTCCAGATCTTTTTTTCTGCTTTTTGCCTTTAAGAGATTTATGGCAAACATCTTTTAAAAGATCACAGGGAAAGAAATGTCCATCCTCCCTACCTTTTCTGTCTTTCTTAAAACAAACAACTGGGAGATAATTCACTCTTAAGTGGTCGGGTTAGCTGTGCTGGCTTTGGTGGTGTGTGCATGCTGGAAATGAGCTATGGCGGGCAATGCCAACTAGATACTTGGGCACCACCCTCATGTACTGCATGCCACCCATATAGACTTTGTTGGGTGGGAAAGATTGTCATTGCCCAGTGCTTATCCATGGGGCAGCTGTTGTAACCAGATTGTTCTGATGTGCAAAGTCCCTCTGATCCATTTTGGGGGACCTTGGGGCTGCATGGGAGGTGAAGATGAGGAGGGCTGCTCAGGCAAAGCCTTTATGGTTGTGCTTAAAAATGATTTTTAGATATGTTTAGTGTGGAACAAATTTTCTTTTTTGCTCCTGTGCAGTTCGGTGGGGCTGGGAAAGCCTGAGGTGCTGGCACTTTGCCTTGGATGAGTGGAAAGGACCTTGTGGGTCTTCACTCAGTGGCTCAGGGTCCTGCAGGCCTGGACCTTCTTCCTACTCTGGCACACTTCTACATCTCATCTGTGATGAGATACTGCCTGCAAGTCTCTCATGGACCAGACTCTGCATAAACCGAGAGCAGCTGATTTCCCATCCCAGCAGAAAAATGCTTTTGGGGAGGAGAGCCGGAGGGTATTGGGTGGCTGTACCAGTACCATGGAGCACTGCAGAGGAGTTCCCTGGAGAAAGGTAGGGCAGAAGGTACGGGAATATTCGGGTGAGATGCTGGTGGCCGGTGGCTGTTGCGGGAAGTGCCCAGGTGCCTGGCCCTGAGCCCAGCCTGGGGGAGCGCAGGGGCAAGTGTCTGCGGGCTGGAGAGCAGGAGGGTGGCAGGGAGCTCCACCGGCTGTGCCAGCACAGGAGGCTCGGCTGCCTCAGCCTCTGCCTGCGCCTCTCAGGTGCTGAGCTTGGCCCGGAGATGGGCAAGGACTTTAATGTCTGTTGAAAGAAATGTGTGTGGTGGTGCCCTTGCCGAAGGAAAGGTGGTCTGAGGAACATCAGCCTCGTGCCTTGTTTCATCCAGGGCACAAACCGTCAAAATGGGAGGGGGCTTCATTAGGGCTAGAAAACATTTAGGAAATTTTGGATTCCCAGGGATATTTCCTGACCTTTCAAATGGATCCAGAATAGGCTTACAGGAATTCGGACAGAAATGAGCTGAGAAGGGGTGGTGTAGCAGATCTCACAGAGCTCCTGTCCCTGCAGGCTGGTCTGCCTGCGTGCTTGCAGCGCATGGAAGCACAAGTGCTGCCCTGTCCTGCCGTGTCTGGGCTGCTGCACTTCAGGCATGGCATAGCTCCAGTGCTCAGAGCTTCTCCTTGGCGTCCGAGCTAGGTCATTTCTGCAGCTCCCCTGCATCCCCAGCTGTTATTAATGGCACACCTGGTGCCAAATAGGATCTTTTCCATTCTTAATCTGTGATTAACAAGGTTGTTAAAGTCATTCTCAGCTCTGCTGAAACCAAACAGAATTTTATATGACATACTGGGCAAAGGCTCTGTTTGAAGTAGTCTTTAATCTTAGTTATAGGATTAAATCATATATAAACAGTCACATTTTATCAGCTCAGCTACAAAGTAATTTATTTGTTAGTCTAATTTTAGTAACTTGTAGGTAATTCAATATTATTTGTAAAAGGTTGTGCAGGAGTGAGCAGATCTGATTTTCCACCAGTAGAGCAAGTAAAGGAGTCCCCTGATCCCTCCGAAGGCCCTTGCCTGTTATGGATAGCTCCACTGATTTTAGAAAAGCTATTCCAAATGTGTGAAAAAGCAGAATGACTAAATGTGGGGCTTTGCAGGACCAAGGCCTGCCATTGTATTTTTTTGGCAGTGTTGTTTGACATTGCAGTACATTTTTTGTAAGTGCTAGTGTTGCATCTATTTTTACTGCATTGTGCAATTAGATTTTTAGGACAGAGCTATAACTATTGAACATTTTGCTGGAAGTTACTGTATCCCAATGGAAGAGAGAATCTGTATTTTCTTTAGAACTAGAGGAGGATAGAACTGTGGTATCCCAGTCTCTGTGGCAGAGTTTTAGTGCCGTTGCGGTCTGTCAGCCCTTTCATGCAGTTAGACTGTACAATCATCTATCAGCCTTATTTATTTCATGGGCATTCAAAGGTGGGGAGTGATCCTTGTGATTAGATTAGCCTTTACTCTAGGATTTGATTTTTCCTATTGGAAAAATTATTCTGCACTGGAAATCTGAAAGACATTCCCATGTGAAATCTGATGTGCAGGATGTGAAACTATTTCCCTTTGCACGAAGGCATTTCAAGATGATTTCTGAGTGAACATGGATATAGTTTTATTGCTGCTTGGTGCTAACAGCTGAAGTAGGTTACAGGAGAAAAGGAGCTGAAAGTTGATAGGCAGTGATCTTATGTAAAATTGAACTCTGTCCAGGAATATTTAGCCTCTCCTCTCCTTACAACACCTGGGATTTCCAGGTGATTTTGATGGGAGCGGGGGACTCTCAATAGCCTCCTGTGAAGGAGGGTGACTGTTTCCTATTCCTGCTTCTAGCGGGCCTTTGCAGAGCCTACCTCCAAATGGCCTGATTGTGCGTGCCTTAACTCCTGTTTAACAGGCGAGCCTTATTGTGTCATGGGGGAATTTCACCCATCAGTGCCGATCTTTTGTTTTTCTGTTGAGAAATTTGGACTGAATAAATGCCAAAGAAAGCTTAACATTTTCCCCTCATTTTTGCCCAGTGTCTTGCATGCTTGAGTATTGGTCATACCCAGATCAGTATTGACTTACACTGGTAATTGAAACACCCCCTTAAGGGATCAAAGTTGTGCGATCTAAAGTAGGAATGCCTTAATTGGGGTAAAATTGATCTGATCTGGGAATCTGCAACATTTATAGCAACTGGCTTGAGTTCTTGGCCATACACCCCCCAGTCCTTTACAGAGACAATGTTTACAGAAAACATTTCCCCCCCTTTTTCTTGCAGTTCAGCTGGCTAAAGACATTTCATTATCTGCCCAACTTGCATGTCTGCATTTGGGGAGAATCTGAGTTTGAAAGACTTTAAAGAATACTCTGAAATCGTAATCTGCAGGGTTTTCACTTGGTTTGTGTGATTGGGAAATCTGGATACCAGGGCAGGAAAGGCCAATATGAAAGAATAATGTGACTCAATTGACCGTGAAATTCTTCTAGGAACAGGTGTAATTGTGATCGTAAACATTTATGAGATATTTTACTACCAGCTTTAATCCCTGCAGAGGGGAATATTTAGGAGTAGGAGAATAAATGTGAAATTAACTTCAAAGGCTGAGTTAAAAGATCAGGAACCCGAACCTCAGGCCTGGCCAACAAGCTGCTGAACGCAGAGGGGTCTGCAGCTTTCTTTGATCCGTTGTTTTCCTCCAGGTTCGTGTATCTGTGACTCCAAGAGACCCTATTGGGGATCCTTAGGGCGGTGGCCACCCCAGCCAGAGTCCTCTCCAGCATGACCTGGCATTTTTCCATTAGTCCTGTTTCTTTAATGGGGTACCACAAACTGTGTAACAAATTGATCACAAACCCCAGGAGGGGAAAAACTGAAGAGCAAACTTTTGCGGCTGTGGCACCGTCTCTGCCAGAGAGAGTGGCGCTGGGTTGGAGTAGCAATTTGTGGAGGGAGGCACTAAGAAAATAGGTGAAAAAGGTCGTATTTCCTCATCCCTTGCGGAGGGCACAAAGCTTTCCTTTAATGAATGCACAGGAAATGTAAAAGCAGGCAAGGGTCTGAGAACTGCGTAAGGAAGTTTGATACGGGTTTAAAGTCCTTCCTGCTCTTAGGGCCAGTGTCAGAAGCAAAATGCCATTTATGTTCCACTGGAGCTCAGGTTTGCACAGTTCCTTGCAAAGGCCTCTTTGGTGAGTGAATTTTTCCCACTGCCATTAAGGAAACACAACTCATTGGTGATTTCAAAGAGGGAAAATGAGAAGCTATAAAGACGAACATGTCGGAAGTGCTATAGAGTGATAAGGAAGCCAGGATGGTAAATCAAAGCCTAAGGAGGAAGGACATGAAGGGGCAGGCAAGTATAAATCTTTCTAAACTGATCAAGGAGCTGGTGGGGCCTTTAGAGGGATGTGAATGGAGAGTCAGTGGTTGGAGCTGCTGAGAAGCTCAATGAATTCCTTGACTTGATAAGCAAGGGAGAGCAGCTGAAGGTCACGTACTGTAAGGAGGACAGGGAAACAGTGGTTTTCTATGTGGGGAGAGAGAGAAGGCATATTATTTAAAAGTTTTATGTGTGTAACTCAAGCAGACAGTTGGGAAATTAAAACTATTAGAATTGACAAGTCACTAATTTTAGATTAACTGCAACCTACAATTCCTGGACTTGGTTTCTGGTCTTGGTGTTTGAGACGTCCCTGGGAGAGTGGTGGTATCTGAGGAAGGAGACACAGAAAGCATTGTCTCCTTTTTTGGGGGGTGGGGAAGGAATATAACATCAATTTGAAAAAAAAGAAATTAGGCAAGTTGTAGAGAAAATGAAGTAGATATTACTAAAAGGCAAGCAGCAAGCAATGTTTGAGAGCCATTTAGTAGACAGTGAAGTGGCCCTCACTACCCAGTGGTCTCACATTTCTGAAATCTGTGCTTTAAATAGGCTGAATGTGCATTAAAAGTGCTCTGTGCTTCTACAGCACCAGCTACCACAAAGGTCTAGTTTTGGAGAGAGCTCTGAGGTGTTGCTGCAGTACAAACCGTATCAGAGAGTGCAGTGCCTGGGCTGCACGGGTCACTAAGAGCAACTTGCACACCAGCGTCTTCCTGATTCCCCAGTTCCAATGGAAATGGCAAACATGTTCCAGTCTTAATGTCATGATTTTTTTGAAGTGCCCTGTGAGTTTAGGTGGCAATAACCTACGGTGTTTTACATCCACTCTGTGCTACTTGTCGCTAGCCATAGCAGTGGCAGATGACAAGCTTGGTCAAATTGGTGCTTCCAGCTGCCCTGATCTCTTGGGGCTGATGCTCCCGCTGCTCTGATACATGGGGTGTAGTCAGGATGCAGCTCTGTGCTCAGAAGTCTTCATTATGGTCAGAACCAGTGCACCATGGATTTGATTGAGTTACAGGTCTGAGCCTTCAGACAGACATGATTTTTCCCACATCCAGTGTAAGTGGTGAGATCTCGTCCTGTAGATGCTGTGCTGACTGCAGAGGACCTTTGTCAGGTTATTTTAGCTAAACCAGTGTTTTCCAACCTTATTTTTAATTTATGGAGCTCTAAACATTTGACAGTGCAGGTTTGAATCCTTCTGCAGCAAACTTAAGCTTATTTACTGTCTCCTTGTTCAAGTAAATTCTTAGGAGCTTTTCACAGACCTATAGAAAGAGTCTGTGTGCCTGAAGGGACCACGGCTCAAACCCCCTGGTTTAATGAGGCTGTTGCTGCTCAGAGCCTTTTATTTTCATAAGCTGTGTGAAGATGGAGAGACCAAAGAGAGAAGGATGCAGTACCGCAAGCTCTTCTCACCTTCAAGAAATTAGGAATACTCTTTATTTAGAGGAGAATTTCAATAGAGTTCCCAAGACTTATGTCCCACTAAAGAGCGGAGGCACAAGGCTCCTCTTGTGACGTGTCAAGTTACCCAGGAGACAGACTGAGCAACTGAGAAATGTTGCAGGTTTTTGGAAGAGAGATTTATATATAAATGTGTTACGGGAAAAAATACCTCTGCTCATACACATGGTAATTCTTCTGTCTTACTTTGTTTGCTATCTTTCTTTCTTTATTGTTTTCAAAGATTTAAAGGAATTTAATTAAAAAGGCAGTTTAACTACCCTCTTCTTTCCAGATAACAAACACTAAAATAAAATGAAGTGAAATATTGGAGAGCCTGCTTTATACCCCTTTTAAAACTAAACACAAAAGCCAGATGAGATCAGAGGCTTTATCAGGCAAGATATTTCCAGAAAACATGAGGAAGCAGTGCTGCCACTGCACAAGGAACGGCTGAACCTTCGTCTGGAAAGCCATGGTCAGTTCTCATCAGCCATCTGTGGGAAGGATAAATCCAAAGCGGAACTCGGAAGGTGTCTGGGACAACGGGTGACGCTTACAAGGAGTAACCAAAGGAGCGTGGGTCATTCAGTGTAGCAGAGCTGAAGTGAGGGCACTGCTTTCTGTAGATGCAACAGAAGGAAGAGTATTATATAAATGAACTCTTCGGCTGACAGGATGATTATAAACTGTCATGGAATACACTTAAGCTGGAAACGAGGAGAGCCTCAGAGCAGCGGGGTTCTGCAAGGCCTTGCATCAGGACAGCAGGGCCAGGGTCCCTCTGCGTAACCCATACACAAAAGGGATGGCCTGCGAAGCTGTGGAAGCAGAGTCTGGCTGCAGTGATCATCTCCAGCCCTGTACGCTCCCAGAATACCATTAATTTCTTCCATTAGCCTGGTGTTCCACAGGCAACTGTCTAGCTGTGATCTTCCAGAGAGCCAAAAGTAGACTTTATTATTTAGGTTTTAGCTCAGCTATAATACATCATTTAGAAAAGATCCTGCTGTGTTAAGATGCATTCAGTAACGGGGCAACATCCAGTGTATATATTACACTGCACTCTGCTTTGTCTTAGTTAGCTTCCACGTCAGCAGGTAAGTGATCAGCGTGGCCCCAGTCCTGCTGGTGGTGGTGCACAGTGCTGAGTCTGTCTCAGTTCTACATCTTTTGCAAACCTGGTGCTGCTGCATTCCTTACCAGCACCCAGCACACCGGTATGAATGCATCTCAGCTGGAAAGAGCGGACACTGCTTTGCTCCTGACTGTGTGTATCCATGCTCTCTGCCTTTCTGCTGTTTGCCGCTGGGGAAGATTTCAGCTGCTTGGGCTCCTCTCCCCAAACCATGGTTCTCCCCACCCCTGCACACCCTTCCCTTTCCAAAATGCATTTTGAGGCTTCTGCTGTAGTCATCTGGGCATGCATAGCTGGGGGTGCAAACCCCACGATCCCTAAGGGGGGAACCCTGGCCCTACACCCTGTGATGAAGTTCTCTTAAAGCTGGCTTGATAATGGGATCTGGGAGCTGCACCGCAGCGTGCTCAGTGGCCTGTAGTGACAGGTTTATAAAACTACAAGGCATCCATTGCCTCCGGTAGAGATCGTAGCCTGGCTTTTCTCCTGTGGCTGTCGTAGCAATAATCGTGTGTCTGCAGATTTCCCCAGGGTGTGCTGCCATGCCTTCCTCTTGCAGGAGTTGCATACCTGACTCTCAGAGCTCTCCTGTCGCTGGGGGGGCACTGAGCAGCACCTCCTGGGCTGGTGGTAACTGCTGTCCATCCCACTTATAATCAATAGCTGCAAGGGGAGTCTGGAAATGGGGATGCAGGAAGGGAAGGGACCCACAGGGCTGCTTTCATCCCACCATTCGCTCTGCTTGTCGGCACCAAGAGCTGTCAAGCGTGGCGGAGCAGGGCTTTGCCGAGTGCGGGTGCTGCCTGGCACGCAGGGTCTCTCTGCCAGCCCCTCCCTGGGCTGGAGGCAGAGAGCAGAGCCAAGGCAGAGCAGCACCCTGGTGTCAGATGTCCGTCTTAGCCTCTGACCAGCAAGAAGGTCTCCATCTAAATCAACAAGAGCTCTCTGGACTTCGAACCATGGCGGGTGGGTATTTTTAGAAGCCAATCAATCAGTGGTGACTGTTCAAGTTCAGACAAGTCAAACACAGCCTGCAAAGTTACACAGAAGCACTGTGTGTCGTGGAAAGGCTGGTGAGCCTACTTATTTGACAAGCTGTGCCAAATCCATGAGCTACCAGAGCTGAGTTCTTTTTAGAGAGATAGCTATAAGAAGTAGAAGTGTAAACAGACTGTGGATTGTAAAACACACACTTTTTAAATTGAAGCAATAAATTACAGTTTGGCCTTCCACAGAAACCTTCTTTCAAGGTGCTAGAAGTGTTTTCCAAATGTGAACACAGCCCTAGGTTGAGGGGTTTTCATCTTGGCCTTTTTTGCAGGTGAGGAAATTGAGGCACAGAAGCGTTTAGGGGCTACCAAGGTAGCACAGAGTCTCTGAAGAATCCAGCTTGTCTCCCGGGAAGTGCTGTGCTGCACCAGTGCTGGAAGAAGAAAAGGAACACCTGTGCCCTAGCACTGACCTTCACAGCCTGATTAGCTAAAATCGCAGCAATGGGGTTAGATCAGCCTCGGGGCTCAGAATGGAAGTGGCAGAAGGGTGGCGTTTTGGTGGTTCTGCTACAAGGTAGCAGTGTCTGAAGCCCTTGTAGGTCCTTCCTCAAAGAACATGAGCTGGAGTTCGCTAACCGTGAGCACAGAGAAGAGCCGATTCTTGCAGGAACCTTCAGATACTATTGTAGTGTGTAGGGATGAAATAATAATAATAATAATGAATTGTCTCACTCCATGAAAAATGCCAGCACAGCCTGGACTCAGGCTGAGACACTAGCAAGTCAGTAGGCAGATTAGAAAATGCTGGTGGTCTGATTTCCAGAACCGCAGTTTATCCAGTTTGAAAACAGGCCTGATGTTTTCTGTTGTCATTAACCATTGAGACAGGAACCTGTGGCTCCTGCCCTGTCTGCTCCTCTGCTGCTTCGTGTCTTTCCCTCCATCACTACAAGGCATTTGCTCCAGAGCTCCTCGCCGGAGTCTTTGCACAGCTGCACAAAATGTAGTGCACGATCTGATTCTCAATTTGGGCTTAACTCATATGTTCAATGCCAGCTGGAGGGCCCTGCTGAGTTTTTGCTGATGCATCAGAAATATATTTTTAGGAAGGTTTCTCTATAATTATTACATTATAGCTACTGCTGGATTGTTCAGAGTGTAGTAAACAATTGCTATACTTGTTAGAGGTCATGAATAGAGAAAAACATTCCTCTGTGTGAGGTCTGCTGTTAAATAATAACTTGTCATTTCATGGTGTAGGGGGAGTGAATGCCCTCGAAGGGACGTGCTGACATTGTTCAAGCCAGTGATCCAGTTCCTGTAATTAACACCACTTTCTTAAGGCTGCTTCTCCTAGCAGGAACAATGGGTGTGCTGAGGGACAGCTGTTGCCCCGCTGCAGCTCTCATCATCTTGCGTCTCGATCCTCTCGCTCTTTTCTCCGTTACCCATTCTGCAATGACACTTAGGTACCCTCATCGCCACACATTCAGGCCTCAGGGTGATGGGCAGGTGAGTGAGGAATGCTGTTAACGTAACGGCTGTGTGGGGCCCAGCTCCAGGCAGGAGAGGTGAGTGGCAGGAGAAGGTGATCAGGCACACCGAGGTTATTAATGAGTAATTTCATGATGTGCAGGTCTAATGAACAGTGTTCACCCTTGTGCCATCTCTGCTGTCTGATGTGGAGTGAGAACTCACTGCTGCCTTTTCCTGGGGGGATACTAATGGTGTCTGTATCCTCCATCTGTCATCTCCAGTGCACCTCTGGGAGCTTCAGAGCTTTGAGAAATCCTCTCCTCTGTCTCGCTGAAATTGTCTGGTATGTTCAAGAACTACTCTCTCTCTCTCTCACACACACACACACACTGTGATGACACGTAAAGCTTTGTTTCCTTAGGACATCTAGGCTTTGCAATAACCACCTTGCCATCTGCCCAGACCTAATGTGCAGTTGTGGTTTTCATGGTGCAGAAGAAATGCAAGGATACAGCTGTGGCTCAAACCAGTTAACAAAACAGGCAAATTAATGGTCCCAGGGCCTCAGGAGTCCTATCTCAAGGCCAAAGCAGAAACCAAGAAATCTGTGTGAGCTGCAAAAAGCGAGGGTAGAGCAGTAAGCCAGGGCCTAGACAGGTGACAGATGTGTCATTTCTGACATCTCTCAGTCCCTCCCTGTGGTGGTGGGGATCTGCCCCTTATAATATGGTTAGAAGAAATTGATGTCTTGGCAAAAACATGGCAAGTGTAAGAATTCAGCCTGGAAGGAGCTCAGCAGGGACACATAGGAGCTAATTGCACCATTTCAAAGTCTTTCTAGAACCATTAGCTGGAGGGAAAGAGGGGATGACATTTCCCATGTTTCTGCATGCAGCGACTCAGCAGCTCTGGTGGTCTTGGTAGACACCACTAAAAGCATGGCCAGGCTGCATGTGGTTGGCCAAAGACAGTCAAAACTCTGCTCTAACTGTCGCCTGACTTATGTGGGGTGGTATCCCTAGGAAACAAGTATTGCTGCCCAGCGGAGCTGGCAGTGAGGCCCTTGGGCGTTGCCTCCCAGAGCCATATGGTGAACCCAGATGCTTTAAGACTGTGCAGCTGACGGGTGGGCAGCTGAGGCGTGCGACTGTTTAGGATGAGACTGGTTGCAAGTTGAGGAAATTGTGTGAAATAGGCCTCAAGGTTTGCAAAGAACTGCAGAGATGGAGGACCGTCTTTTGCAGAAGAAGCCCTGAGCAAGCAGTGGAAGAGCTGAAAGGCATCTAATGAGCTGTAGCAGTGTACGAAGAAGTGTTGCTGAGGTGAATTAGGATTTGTAAATGGCCAGTTAAGTTCAACATCTGTGACAATCCAGTCAATATATGCAGCCTGGGAGGCTGCCACAAGTCCCAGCTGCTGCCACTGGAGTGGCAGAGCCTCTGTTGCTGGTGTTTGCTCCCTGTGCATGGCTCAGCATCCTTCTCTGTGGCTGCTGCGATTCTTGGCGTTGGTGGCAGATGGCAGACGACCCAAAAATCTGCAGAAGAAGAACACTTTACGTGCACAGTGGAGCACAGACTTCTCTTTAATGATGGTTTATGTAGCTTGGAGGGAGATATGCTGAGGATGGACACTTGTTGCCTCTGGGAAGATTGCACTGAAGCAGAACTCTGACAGAGCCTTTGGTTTTGAGAGCTCACTACTTCTGAATTGTCAGCTTGCATCAGAGCTAAATATCTGCCCCCACTTCTGACTTCAGCAGCCACCCTGGCACTGGGGGAAGGAGCCAACCTCAGATACAGGTCTGATACTTCCCAGACATGTGGTGACCACTGGGCCCTCCACCCCGCCAAACAGCACTGTAACACTCCCCATATTCACATAGAAGAGGATGATTGAAGGAGGGAATGGCAGTCTCCATACTCAGCCCCCTTGCTTTTTTTGGTTTGCATTGCATGCTCCATGTTGTTTTAATGTAGTTCCTAGTATTTAATGTGTTTTTATTGCTTTCTCTAATAACACCGACTGAGCACTAAGAGCCAAATTAAACAAGCCATGCCAATAAGCCAAACATTTCACTTCAACCAGCAAAGCGGATGCCTCTTACCCCTACTCAGGCTTAGATATGTAAATCAAGGACCTCACTGCTCATCAGGGAAAGCGGAGCAAATGGCTGCTGTGGTGCAGGTAGGGCAGAGCTGGGGCAGTGTCCCTGGCGTGGGTGCAGAGGCTGCTGTGTGCCCCCTCCCCACATGTGCTGGTCTTACCACCATGGGTCTTGAGGTGGAAGTTGGACAAGGTGAAAGGCTGGTTGTTCTCAAGGTTGTAATGTGGCATCTTGTCTTCATGGGCTTTATCAAGCTGGGTCTTGTTTTTCTGTGGCTGTAGGCACCTGTAAATCCCTTTGACTTCAGTGGAAGCTGGAGTTCATATTCTGCGTTGCTGAAAGCCTTTCCATGCAATTAAAAAACAACCCCAAACCTCCTCCCCTGGTGCTGATCAGTGGTGTGGTGTTGACGTAAGTGTACTGGAGTTTCACTTACAGCAGCTGGGTAGCTGGCACTTTTATAGGGCTTTTTTTTATTATTCTCTCTCTCTGTCTTTTGCACAATATTCCTGAAGTTTTTTTCTCTGTTTGCTTTTCCCCAACAAGCCCCAGCCTTCATCTCTGTCCTCTTAGCACTGCTTCCTGTTGTTCTCTGGGATCTCCCTTGTTCCATCTTTCTTCTCTTCTCTGGTTTCCTCCCTTTCATTTTAGCTCTTTTTTGTTCAGACTGGCTCAGCCCATCCTCCCAAAGGGGAAGCGTATGTTTCATTCCCCTGGCTCTGTTTCCCTCCCAGCCCCACAGCTGTTCCCTCTTTCCCGTTCCTACAGGCCCCTCTCCTGCTCACAGCACCATCCACTGCCTTCTCTTTTTCCTCTCCACGTCCAGCCCCTTTCCTCCATCACTGGAGGTCAACAACAGAGAAAACAGAAAATGAATCAAGAGGGGGATGTTACAGCTAAGAACGATTGTGCCTGCGAGATGCTAAGTATTGTCTCACCAGCATTAGTCTGGGCTGCTTTCATCTGGCTGGATGAGTTGAACCCGCCAACTCAAGCAGTGACATACAGTTTTCGATGTTTCATGCCACACAATCTGTCATTACACCTGAGAAATTTTAGCTTTTTGCTCTGCCCCAGCCTGAAAGCTGTAAGCTCTGCAGCGGGGATGTGGTGGGGTGAGAAGGTACACTCCATTTCTGACTTCCTTTTTTCTCTCTGTGCGCTGCACTTTACCAGCTAAGCACCAGGCATCTGTAGCTGCAGATCTCTGTGCTTTGGTCCATGTAATTATGTGTTTTCTAGTTGTGCTCAGTTGAAAGTAATCATGGAGCTGCAATCTCAGCTGGGACAGAAAATCATCTAGCAAGTTGGCTCCTGTACGATTACAGAAGATACATACAATAAAGAAGATTGTTTCGCCCTCCTAAGTGAAATGTGCTAGGGGAGCAAATGCACACTGAGTGCTGCTCGTCTGCACCTGGGGTGAATTAAACATATTGCTTCAAGGTGCAAAGAACTTTTCACTCTAGAGGAGTTGGGCTGCATTTGGGCTGCACTGTGTGTATCTGCCTCAGAACCCATCTGACCCCTGCCTCGGGCATCTTTTTACAGATTTAGGAAATGATCAGATCTGGAAGGAGAAGCTGCATGGGCTGATCTGTCAGCAGGTAAGCAAAAACCTAATACAGCCCACAGCCACCCTGTGCGCAGCCCAGAAAGTGGACCGAGACCCCAGAGCTGCTGTTTCACTCGCTCCCCAGCTGCAGTTGCATCTCCTGCCTCTTCCCCTTCGCCTCTCCCTATAATCCCTGACTCAGGCTTTGCCTTCTGCAGCAACAAAGAAAATGTCATCAAAAACCTCCTTGCACTGATGCAGCAGGAGGCTGCGACAGATACAGTCACGGCTGGGGAATGAGTGCGGAGCAGTGCCGAGCTGCCTGTGCCATTATTGTTCTCTGCTGCAAACTGGAAGCAACTGAGAGGAGGAGGACGCAGTCAGTCCTTCTGTAACGACCCCCCGGGGACCTGAACGAACCTTCAGTGTTGCAGGGTACGCACAATAGTCAAGACTGGCAATTTGTTGTGTGAAGGTAATGACAAAATCCCTCATCTGGATTTAGTCCCTGTATCTGGTATTTTGGTAGTGATTACTCGACAGCGATCAACATTTAAACTGAGTTTTAAAAAAACAGGTAAAGAAAGAGGGGAATCAGTGAACTTCCAGGGCAAGTGCAGGGTGTGCTGAAAGAGAAAACAATGTGATGATTGCCCCAGGTCAGCCTTGGTAAGTCTGACCCTCGTGGGGATAGTTCAACAACTTCTTAAAGGACTCTTGGTGTTGGGGTTTGTTACAGAGTGTTTACTCTGCGAGCAGTGATCTGCTCTCGCAGGTTCCCTCTCTGTGACCTCGACTCAGAGCAGCAGCCTGGTACCTCGGCATGCAGCAAACGCTACAGGTGGCGACTCTGAAATGGCCATCAGCATTTTCAGGGGCAAGTACATACGGAAGTGAGATGAAGAATACTATTAGCTTATATACTATGTACTCAAAGAATACTATTAGCTTGCATTACCCCTTGCTAATGTAGATGATTGAATTAAAGAAAAAAGTTGAGTTATGCCACGCAAACAGTCCATTTCTGAATATGTCATAATGGCCCTCTGGCAAGCTCCATAGCCCATAAAAATGCCCACTCTGCTTATCGTATTTAATTGTTTTAGCCTTTGATAAATTATCTGTTAAAGCCTGTTGAACATTTTAAAGCGTTTCTTGCTAATGGATTTTCACAATGTGGTTTAAGGGATATTGTTATTAATAAATGTAACTGCACTGAATAGTAATTTGATAAAGATGAAAGAGGCATTTATGAATTCCGCTTCCCTTTCAGCTGTTGCTAGGAATTTTCACTCCTTCAGAATATACTGAATTTAGTCTTGATTTCTTTTTGTTGAAACTGGGCTATTATATTCTGATTCTGTAAAGAGAATATTAGCGGAGTTGGACCAGTTGTGAAGTCCACAACTGTGGTGGTGAAAACCCAGTTGTTCTCAGCACATCAGAGGGGTTTCCTGGCTGAGAGGCAACGAGACTGGCCCAGGGACCCCATAAAGTACTAGTAGAAAAGTGTAAAGGCAGTTTGGGAGTGGGGTAGGGTTTTTTTCCCCAAGATGATTAATGGATCTTAATATTGATGGAAACATGAAAAGAAGATAATTTGTCCATGCTAGATAGCCAGTTTTTGCTAATGGGCTGCTCTCCATTACCTTATCATTGCAACAACTGAAGCACTTAGTTGTGTATAAATTAATTAGGAACTTGCATTTCAGTACTGAACAGTGTATGACTGGCTGCAGTGAAACAGGAAATGTGGAATGTCTAAAGGCTGGTATCTACCACAAAAATGGCTCTGTAAACACTTGTGGCACACAATAATGGGAAGTACTGTGAGTTATGTTGGGACTGCATCATAAAATTATCATAGGGCTAAACAAGGGCAATTGTGAGGAGGAATGTTAGCGGAAAAAATGGAAAACATGTTCTTTTCTAAAAAGAGAGCTTTGCTTTATTAGGATTTGATCCATGCGGAGACTTATGTCTTCAGCACAGGAGACAGGTATTAATCACGGGAAAGAATCTGTTTGCACAACTAACAGAAAGCTAGTTCTCTTGACAAATAAGAAAAAAAATATTTTCTTTTTCTGGATGGGGCTTCTCATTAAAGATGCATCCATTTGCAGAAACACAAAGGATCAAAAGGCAGCATGAAGCTGGGGAGGGCTGAAAGACAAGGGATCTGCTCCTGCCTTTCTCGGTTGCCTGCTATGTGATGTTGTACAGCTACTTCTTTCTGTGGCTCTTCCTTACCTCCCACCCTCTGTGTATTTTCTTTGTTAGCTCTTTTCAAGAGCAGAGAATTTCTCATACCTTGTGTTAGTACTGCATGTAACTTCTCCAGATGCTATGGTAATATCATCAAGACTAATAGCTAGTCTGCCACCCAGCTCATTCTCTCAACCCATCCTTGGGAATAGGCGGCCAAGAGATTTATATATAAAGCAGAAATATGGATCTGCCTCTGATCTTAAGTATAAATCAGGGTTAACTTCAATGGAATTCAGCAGGAATAAAATGGGTGTTTGTTACAGAGGAACCGAGACATTCTGTACAAAATACACAAACAGTACTTACAATAAAGTTTGTAATTCAAGACAAGAAAATGGTGTGAGATCTTGGCTGCCTGCACCTTGCACTAGACTCCTCCCTTGGGATGACTATATTACATTATAATAATTCAGTTTTTCTGGACTACTTTCCTTGCATAGTAGGCTATAAATAATCATTATTGGTATTGCAATGAGGCTGTGGGTTCCTGAGCAACTATAACCAAATTCTTAATTTGTCAGTTACTGATACAATGCATCTGTTTTTCTGATTATTTTAATAATGTTTTATATGCAAAGGAAAGAATACAAAATTACATCATTTTTTTTCTTTCTAGATTCATGGGCTAATTGGAGGACAGCTTACCTGTGGCTGTCCCTGTGCTTGTAAATCCTGGATCCAGACTAGCATGATATTGAGGGGTAAGTGTTTTGTATATACTGTTTAGCAATGGAAGACCCTAGCCCCTAGCTACTCTGTGCAGACAATACCAATATGTTACCAGCATCCCATGGGGCACATCTTATTACTGGAGGAAGATTCTCAGCAATGAAAATGCAGTTTTATCCTTCTCAAAGTGCCCCTTGCCAAAGTCAGCCAAGCATCCAGAAGCACTTACTCTATTATGAGTGACACATCATTAATGTTCTGCTAACTTGCTAAGCGTGCAAGGCAGACACAGTCTTTCCTGAGGTTTCCATTTCTGTCACGTCCAAGCATTGCTGCCCCCATTTCCTTTGGCCCAGCCATGCCCTCATGGACATGCAGGGCCTGACAGCTCTAATTTCATAGAAGTCAATGGACCTAAAAGATAAGGTACTGATGTAGGAGGGAGATGAATCAGGCCTGTGGCCAGAGTCCCACTGATTTCAGTGAACAGGGCTGCAGTCACTGTCACATAGGTCTTGAGAGCAGGGTGCTTTAATTAGTTTGTTCTCAGGTGCCCTTTTAGTGCCTTTAATTAGTTTGTTCTCAGTCACCACGCTATAGGAGGGGAGCACAGCCACCTGATGGGGAATGCTGAGTGCCGACAGGTGGCCCAAAACATAGCTGTTGCCAAAGTGAGCTGATTTCTTTTTGCAGGTCCAGCCCAAAGAGCTCCTGATGCAGTCCTGCTCTCCTCTGCCTCTCCCCAAAGGCAGGCAGGTCTTGACCACACACGCTGTCACGACAGGACCTTCGCCTTGAACTTTGTGCCTTGGACTTCAGCTTTGTGAGCCTTCAGATGGCCCTTCTGCAGCTGCATCAGGCCACACACCGTTGCAAGTCTCTGCTGGGAGGTGACAGGCACGGAGCTGGCACTAGATCTGTGAATACTTCTCTGCAAAGTCAAACAGGTGAGCGTAATCCACTGGTAGCCTCAGTGCTTTTGTTTGGCTTAGCAGTAGCCTTGAGCGGGGAAGCAGTGTGCGTGCAGCTGGCACTGGTCTCAGGAGGCAGCGATCACCTGCAACCCCTCCTAAGCTCTTTCACAAGCGTAAGAAGCCTTGTCCCGAAGCGCTGGCTCTCCAGTAGCCAGAAGGGCTGTGGAGTCAGTGTGGAAGAGGCACGAAAGGGTGTCGTCTTGATTTGGTATCATTGATAGGCGATGTTGTAAAGTCTGGGATTGCCAAAGTGTTATCCCCACCACAGACGGCATACGACATTGTGGAACATTGGTGTCTCACTCCCCTGAGCAATCCCAGCTGCAGAGGCTTTCCAGGACAAATGGAAATGTGGCCCCTGGACTTGTTATTACGATTACAAGAAAGCCTCAGGCATCCAGGCTCTGGCCTGTTTGACCAGTTGCTATGTGCTTCTGAGGATGCTCTGCTGCCTTTTCACTAGAAAGTAAAAGCAGTTTTGTGCCCAACAGGCGATTGATTTTTCTCTCTTCCCCCCCGCCCCCCCCCTGCAAAGGGGGAGCAAAGGGGTGGTGCAGCCTGTGGGTTTAACAGGGCACCATCCCTTTAATGTGGAGTTGTGTTTTTCTTTCAAGGCCAAAAATAAATGCTAGTGAAGGAATAAACAGATGTGAAAAGAAGGCTAGGACACTTGGAAGACAAGACTGCTTTGTGTTTCCCAAAGCAGAGAGCCTGTTCACAAGGAGGTTACTCTTTTAGAAAAACACGAGTCCTGTGACACTGCCAAGGTCAGTAGGTGCCCAGCAGAGCAGTGGGCATTCAAGGCAGACATGATCGGGGAGAGGGGCACATTTTTCTCCCACTGCAAAGTATTTTCAGATGTATTAATGGAGAGGAGAGGGAAGGAGAGAAATCGGTTTTGCTCTGCCATTTCATCCCTTTCTATGCGGTTTGAACATGCACCAGTTTGCCAGTGGAAGATAGCTTCCCTCCATCTAGGATGGCAACATGGCCTTAGTGCTGTGGTCATGTCACTTACGCTGCTGTGGGAAGCGAGGGCCGTGCTGCTGCCATTCTGCAGCTGAGAAAGCAGGAAAAGCAAGGATGTCTGTCATGGGCAGGGTCCCAGGGCGGTTCCCAAGGGAGTGGGGAAAATCAGTCGGTGGGCAGGCGGCCCACTGCTGAGGTTCCAATCCCACTTTCAATCCAGACACCCTAAGCAGCAGTAAGACCTGGATGTGTAAAGGGGCTTAGGTGACTAGTATGGTTTTGCAAAGTGTTTTGAGGGCAGGGCTCCTCTTTTCCACTGTCAGCCTTGTACAGCCAGTCTGAGCTACACCTCTGTGACCTGTCTTGGCTGCACATCTGAGATAAGTCGATCTGCAGCCTGGATGTGCTTTGCTTTCTTCAAGAACTAGACAGAATTCAAAGCAAATAGCTTGGCACAGACACCTAGTTTTCAAGTGAGCAAGGTTAGACTGCTGCAGTGATCTCAGTAGGGTTAGGAAGCTTTGTAGTTCACCTTAGGTGCTTAACTAATTCCTCATACAATGCAGTATCTTCTGAAATGTGATCTTTAGGCTCTTTAAGTCTCAGTTGTCCTTAAAATGAAAATGCCAGTTAATAGTGAGAAGTGTTACGGTGATACGGAGTTCACACACACAGAAAGGCAACTGCAGGTCTTTTACCGTCTCTAAAGCATGAAGCTGTGAGTCATCCAGAGCCTCTGAAGGCTCTGGTTAAGAAACAGGAGGTTTGAAATGTACCTCATTAGGGCTGAATCTCCAGCACTGTCTGTAGTCATACACTAAACACATTAATCTCAAAAAGGGTAAATGTTGAGAAATTAAGGGAACTAATTAGTGGAATCAACTGCACTGAAGAGCTGAGGAGTCGAATGTGATGGAAACTGGATTCCAAAACTAGCTGGAACATGCAGGAGGACAAACCCTGTAGGGAAACATTCCAAGACGGGTGGGATAAATAACCAGTCCCAAACACATGTTGGGAGTTAACTGAGAGCAGGCAAGGAGTGGGCAGAAGGTCTGATCAGCAAGAGGGTGTTCAGTCCACATGCAGCCAGGGATCGAAATCAGATGTCTGGAGGAGAACCACTGCAGGGAATGACCACCTGCTCTGCTCTTTGCTGGAGCCCGTCACCCTGACACAGGGGCTGAGTAAGCAGCTTACGCAGCAGGTCCCGAACAGCCGTCGTGCCAGTGATGTGTGCAGTCCAGCAGTTCTGGACCTGCTTTATGAGCTATTCCGTCATCTTTGCCACAAGGGCGGCATCAGAGGAGAGTGGTGGGGCAGACGACTGGAGGCAGTATTTGCCTTAGTCATCCGATTTTAATTTGCTGAGCTCAGGAAATGTAGGGGTAGAATGAGAAATGTCAGAAGTAAAGTTGTGAATCAGACTTTGAAAAGGAAATTAAACAGATGGCAGAAAGTTTCAGCTAGATAAATAGAAGAGAAAAAGAGAAGAAATGTGGTCATTATGGGGTGAGAATGGGGCTGAGATTAGACCAGTCTATATATGGTCTAAAAATGAATTAAAAACACTTTGCCTACATTTTAAGTAGAGATTATCATGTTGAATAGTGGAGCAAAGATAGGATTTCTAGTAGGAACATACATAAGGGAATGAAAATTATCACATATAAGACGGAAGGAAAGGCTTAAAGAATTCAATGTGCTCAGATCAAGGTGCACTGGCAGATTTCCATCCCAGGATTTGGAAAGAACTGGCACATTAAAGGAGCTCAGCTTAACCTCATATTTCTCTTTGATGACTGGTTGGTGTTTTTTTTTTCCTAGACAAATGAAATACAGGTGATTTACTCTATCCAGACTTGAGTCAAGAATCTGATATTATACCACATGGGAAATTACTAGTTGAAGTTGAGAAGATGGGGATTAGTGTGGATGGCAAATGCAGAACTGCTAAAGCAAATGACAAGGAGCTCTGTGGAAAGGAGAAATGCCGGACAGAGGCAGTTAATAAGTGGAACTCCTCAAGGGTCAGTCCTGAGCCAGTCTTACTTGTTTCGTTAATGACTTTGGCACAGCTGTAGGAATGTAGTAAAGAAATTTGCTGAGGACTCAGGCTTTGGTAATACAGAGGAAGATCACGACATCAATCAGCAGTAACTGAATGACAGAATTTGTCTGAGACAGAATAGACGAAGTATAAAGAATGCAGTTAAAAATTAGTAACTGGAATATCACATTACTCACTTGAGAATGACAAAAGCAGGGTGGTGGAAAAAAAAACACAGAGAATTACTTGCTCCAAGGGATAACTGTGAGCCACTGATCTGATATGGAAAGGCAAACACAATCCTAGAAGATACAGGTTCACTCATGTTCAAGGAAGATTAACAGGTACAGAGAAGGGCATTGAGGATGATCAGAGGGTTTAGAACAAGAGGAGACTAGAAGACCTTCATTTGTTTAGTTTCTCAAAACAAAGACTAGAGGAGATAGGATTGTTTTCAGTAAATACATCTGATAGGTAAAGATCAGAGAAAAAAGAGAATTGTTTAAACTAAATTATGATGCTGGCACAAGAACAAATGATATTAAGGCTGGAAATTTAAAATGAAGTGCTGGAATAGCTTGCCAAAAAGTGTGATATGATGTAATTGACTGTAATAGTGGGAGGCTGGATCGGTAATCCAGAGCCTTGTGTTCCTAGAGAACTCTACAGGTAGGGAGTCAGCCACGGTGATGGTTACATGCAGGGAATTGGAAGGAATGGCCTAGGCTAACACCACGAATGCATCCCCAGCAATGAAGCAGTGCAGTAACTGACTGAGACTCACACCGCCCCTACCAAGTACTGATCTCTTTCTTGCTAAGAAAGCTACGGGAAAGCAAGTGCTGTGAGGCGCTGGTTGTATTACAGAAACAGTTCCACTAAAACATTTTACTGTGAGTTTGAGCTTTTGCTTTTTACCCCCAAAAATGTCACCATCTTTCTCTTCCCAAGCCTGAGTCTACATGATTGAAACCACGTCTTCAGGCAGCACTGTCCTGATGCTGGCAGCATCACTGCCTTGCCTCCGTGCAGCCTCCCTGGCTCTCACCTGGGAGCTGGAAGCAGGCGACGCGCTCAGCTCCCAGCCCTTTCCTCTTCTGACGTCCTGTCAGTCAAAATGCCCGGCCAAGGGGTAGTGCTGTACACCTTCAAAGAGAAACGTGCAACAGACAGGATTTTGGCAAAGCTGGCACTGGCCTCTAACGAGCACTTTTTTAATGAAACGTGTAGACAGATACATGACACAGTAATGCTCCGGTGGTGGCAGTTCCTCCGACCCTGGGGCACTGAACTGGGCAATCCACAGGCGCTTGGGAGGGCTGGGAGCGACAGCCAGTGCCCCTGGCCAGAGCACTGCTCTGCTCTTGGCGCAGGCCGGGAGCCTGGGGCTAGGAGGCCTGCGCGGCTTGTGCAAGCGCGAGAAAATATAACTGGCCAGTCATCAGGTTTGGAAATGGGGTGGGGTGGGGGGAAGGAGGCTGATACTGAAGCTTTTATTTCAACAGCTAAAGTGAGGTCCTTCCCTCCTTCTCCCCTTATGGGAACTGGCAAACTCAGCTCTTTAATGGTACAAGCTCATCTCAGCCTTGCCTATAAATAGATAAATGAGATTCCTCCTGTCCCAGTGAGTAATTCTGACATCCTCCCGTTGCCTCGCAGAGAGCTGAGTCACAGGCACTCTGCACTCCAGTCCCTGCATTACTTACATGGTCTCAAAGGAAATTTTAACACATCCAATGAATCATCAGGGATTGGATCATGTTTAAAGTTATTCCATTGGCATTTCCCTTCTATTGTAGCAAGTCTGCCAACACCTAAAACTTTAGCTAATCTGGACTCAAAATGCATTGAGGAAATAGCATGTTGACATATACAGCTACTAATAAAAATAATAAAAAAGGTGCTTTTAAATCTGCATCAGTAAACAAGTTACCCATAGTGGATTCCTTTAGCACTTTGGACCTGCTAATTTTGTCAGACTGCTTCCTTGTTTTGTAGCTGCTTATTTAAAGGAACGCCAAGTTTGAAATGTTTTAATATTCAGTCGTTAGGCCCCTAATTTAATCTCCTGCAGGTTTCCTGCCAAAATATTATTTGCACTGAGATGAAGCTTGCAGCCCCATGCTCATTCTCTCACAGAGACACACACATTCCTGCTCTTACCCATGATAAAAATAAAATGCCTGCAAAACAGAGACAAAACCAGAGCAGTGTTAAGTACAGAACACAGGGCAGTAATATGCTGCTGTACAAGGTGCTGAGCTCCAGCCTGAAGCAGCATCTCCTGATGGGGCATTTTCACTTGTTACCTTGCCTTCTCCTGGGTGGTGCAGTGTGGTCTGGTCAGCTTAGAAGCAACACAATGTTTGAAATCAGAGTATGTCTCTCTCCCTCTCTCTGTCTCCCTCAGAAAACATCTGGAAGAGTGGAAAATTCTCCAGCAGAATTTGGGAGCTGTGAAACAAATATAAAAATATTTCTCTCTGTTGGTTTTCTGGCTTGCCTTTCGTATCTTAGAACTGCTTGGGACATTTCACTCATTATTACCAGACTCTCAGTTTCAATGAGCGAGAAATGCTAATATTTGCTGCTTTGCTGCTGCGGTTTAGTATTCTTAGACCTAAACCCTGGCTTGTTCTTTTGATAACCCTAGGAAATCTGTGTCTTATTTAAATAACATTTTTCTAGTACCTTTTCATCAAGCAATTTTCCGCCTGTGCATAGATTGTTAACAAGCGTTTGTTCAACACATTCCAGCATGAGCTGCAGTCACTCCATGAGATACTGTGTCTTCTGCTCCGAGGCTCACTGGGTTATTTATCAGCCCAGCCCAGCCTTGGTTGCCAGTTTTCTGCCAGCTGTTAACTATACAATAGCATTGGGGGGAAAATTAATTCTAGCTCTGCCAGCAGAATTGGATATAATTCAGCTACCTGTTGACAAATGATGATTTGTTTAACAGCATAAACTATAATATTTTTATAGCTGACAGTTTTCACCCTCCTCTGCAGCTGGAAAAACCTGAGGAATTCCCAGAAGTTCCTCACTTGTGTCCTTTTCAAGTTTTCTTATAGTAATGCCTTGTACTGTTGTTTCTGTGCAGGAAAAGACATCCTTAATGGGCAAGTCAGTGGTGTCAGATGCTGGAATAGGGCAGCTGCATTAATTGGTGCCACTCAGCTTCTTAGCTGGCCTCCTTCCTGCAGCGGAAAACCCCACTGGACAGTCAGGCTGTAGAGATGCTCAAGCACAAGGCAGCGGCCTGAAAAGCAGCCAGTGTTTCTGTAAAGCATTAATCACCCTGTGCAGGGCTGGGGAGCAGGAATGGGGAGAGGGTGCGCTCTCTCTCAGCCCGCACATGTTTTCTATCTAAGCTTTGTTTCAGCTCAATCTTTCCCACTAACGCATCCTTCTTTACACCTTGTACTCATTTATTGCGAGGCTGTTTAGCAGCACAAATCAATTAAGTACTGCAGAAACCCACTGAGACAGACAGAGGTTCCTATCTCTGGTTCAGCCAGGGTGGGAGGCACGCAGAGGTTAAGCCCGTAGTTTTTGCCGCACAGCGAGTGAGGGTGGAGCGTGGTTGCAGCCTCCTCCAGCTCACCTCCTGCGTGAGCTTCAGCCTCCTCCAGCTCACCTCCTGCGTGGGCTTCAGCCTTTCCCAGCGCCCTCGGTGTGGCTGTGCCACGCCGGGCCCTGCCCGCTTGTTCCTCCAGGGCCTGGCTGAGCCGGTCCTGAGGTGCCCGGCTGTGTGCCGTAACGGAGACAGGGGAGAGTCAGGGCCTCCCTCCAAACTCACCTGCATGCATCCCGCAGGATTCTCCACCAGGAGATCACCTGCTGCTGCTGAGGAAAGTCATTACTCTGTGGTAGAGCTAGCCACTGGCCAGAGGGACAGGCAGCAGTCTAGGAAGTAGCACAGTCACAAAATGTGAACAAGAACAGAGTCAGAAAAACTGAGTGGCTTTAAAATAATTTTTGGCTGGTGTCAGTCCAACTGTGGCACCAGGCTTAGTGTGCAAGCGTGAGCGCTCACTGTACCATCGCCAGGCTGCCCACCCTGCGGGTGGTGGGGACACACCACTGCTCTCTGGTTCAGGTTTGGGTTAGAGCTACTTGTGTACATCACACACGTCAGAAATAGAATCTAATGATTCAAGCCACATGACAGAGCTGATCCACAACATGAAGGAAGATAAAGCCTAGCCAACCAATTCCTGCTTATGCCTTTAAAATGGGCTCAGCCAAACTGTACTTCATGAGCGTCTCTCAGGAGGGCCAGATTCTGTAGGACATGTCTTCAGCTCACAGGAGACCATTAATCATTAATGTGCCTTGGTCCCTGGCTATTTTAATCACTGTTGAAATACACATGCAGTTCCCACTCCTATAAATGGTATTTGACTCCAATGCACATGATTTCCTTTAGCTTCCTTTCCCTAATTAAGAGCAAGCTGTAACTACTTGGAAGTCCACTGGAATCTGTAGATTTGCTTCTTATCTATCATGGAGCAAAAAATTTGGTACTACACGTAGCATAAGATCCGTGCTGCCAGACATAAGAATCAGAAGATATTGTAACCGGTAGTGTGGTATGAATGGGTAATGGCTGTTGTGCCTACAGGCTGGTGGCCAAAACCTGTCCTACATAATGGAGCACTGGAAATGTCATTGGACCCTACTGTATCATTAGTCCTTTTCTCTTCCACTTTATTATGTAATGATTAAAAATGCCTCTTGTATATGCTGGCACTAATTAGGGGATGTCAGTCTGTTGTGGGAGAAGTGAATGAATCATCTGGAGTGGATGAACTAGGAGTGTATTTGTAAACTATAGGCTGTAGAAACCAGTAAGTCTTTCTTTAATTTTTCCTTTAAAAATGCTGAACAAATGTCACAGGCAGTTTGAGAAAATAAATTGCTCATCCACAGATTCAGGAGTGCAGTGAATCCTTGTACTGCTCAGCTTCTCTCATGAGGCAGATGAGCAGCCTGAAGAGACTGGGAGTGTGCAGAGGAAGCTTCATTGCCTTCCCTTAATTACAGACTAATAAATAAATACATCATGCCCATCTCCATGGGCTTACTGGTACCCTGATTTACAAAGCGGATTGCTACAACTCTAAATTTCTCTGTTTGCATCCTTATTTAACCCGTTACACCTGGCAGCATTATTTATCTGGAATACCAGTCTTTTTTCTTGTATCCTTACTAGTTGGGAAAAAGCATGTACTTTTTCTTCTTTTTTAAAAGCTGCATATAAATCATCACCTGCCTCAGTAACGAGCGGACTTTCTGTCTGCTGGGCTTTCAGGTTAGGAAGACAAATCCTGCTCCAAGGACATAACAGAGTTTTCAGACTTGATGAGAGAAAGGCACGCACACAAGTCACACTAACCTAAATCCGCTGATGAGTTTGTGTGCTTAACTTGAGACTCAGGGAAGTCTGTTCACTTTGCTGGGGGGTTGTTTTGGTTTTCCTCTTTGAAAAAGTACCAAATATCAACCTTTGAACTCCAAGCAATACAAACTGGGCACCACAACAGTGTCCAGCTCTTGTGAAAGTTGGCTCACCCATCCCACTGGAGAAGTTGCTACGTGTTGCCCACCAACTCTTACAAATGTTCTCTTAGTTAAACATAGCCAATTCTGGACTAATTAAAAAGACGAACCTCAACAACAACCTGCTTAAGCTAAAGGTTCCTTGAAAGCTTGGATTCCTTCAGTCTTGCTGAAAATTGTTTAAATTATGACACAAGTTTGCCTAAATAACTGTATTTCCTCCATGATGCAGCTGTTAATCAGAAACTACAGCAAAGTACCAAAGGGCTTCAGTAAAAGAAAGCAACAAATTTGCCTGCAAAATGTATTGCCTGCACTGTTTTTATTCTGTTTACGTGGCTGACATACAATTTCTGTTTGATTGATTGTACCACATTAAACTATACTGGACAGGAGTTGTGCACTAAAAGCAGCTGGTAATACTACAGGGCTGTTCAGAAAGTGTCCCCTGCAGTGAGAGACTTCTTGCAGCCTGGAACGCTGGTGCTTGAAAGACGTTAATAGAATTGCTTGTACTTGAAGAGAAATTTCATTTTTTTTTCTTTTCCTTTTGGGCTCTCACCCTGCACCCTTTGGTCTTTGCTGCTTCGGATCTATCCTTTGTGGGCTGCTGTAACACAATTACCGATCTAGATGCTGTGCACCTTCCAAGGATGTGCAAAGTAGCATGAACAGTGGTTCAAGTTTAGTTCATCTGCTGTTATCCATTTTTCAGGGAAAGAATTGTGTGCATGCGAATACCAGGGTGTTTTATTTCAGTAGGATCTACTTTAATGTTCATACTGCTTAGCATACACTAGGGATGGCAACCTGAAGGAAGTCTGGGGCTGTGCTTATCTGCAGTAGAAGCTGATGACATCACCTGAGACTGAGTCTGAAAAAAACCATGATTGCCTGCATGTACTTTTCAAAGCACCTTTATTTTAGGTATTTCTGCATTTTTTCAAGCCAAACTGGAGGTGCTAAATGACCCTGAACTTTAAAAAAAAAAAAAAAGAAAGAAAGAAACTCCCCCCAAAACCAGCCAGATTTGTACTTGAAAACTTAGTGGCTTAGCCTGGGCACTGAGAAACAGACTCATGGGTCTGTTGAGAATGTCCTGAAGTGTTAAAGAGGGACCAGCAGAGCTGGATCACACCTGCAGGATATGCACGAGGGATCCTGCATATAAGCCCCTGGCCACTTACCAAGTGTCCATACAGACCTCTGCTCCACCTACCCTCCACGCTGACAGGCAGTATGGCAACTGGAGGGGATGTGTGTGACCTGCATGACTGGGAAAGCTGTTTTGGGAACAGATAGAATAAAAATAGCACCAAACCACCGTGCTCTCCTATTCACCACATGGAGTCACCTACGTGAAGGGTTTCATCCACAGAGACTGTACGAGATGCATAAGCAGGAACTTGCAGCTTGCCATAAGGTACAAGACACGAGGTTATAAAGCACTGGAACAGCTTGTCAGACATTTATATAGGCAGAAATCCCATAGCACATAAGAAAAAGATCCATTCATCAGGGCTCTGGCTTCATGATGAATTGCAGGAGTTGCTCTGTTTGAAGTTCAGACTCATCCTTCTGACTTTAAAATCCATGAGCGGGTTCTCTTCAGAGTGGCAGAGCTGAGAGAGGAAGAAGCTGGGGAGGCGTATTCCAGTATTTCAGAGCAAAAGTGTGTTTATTTTAACATATAAATATTCTTACTTTGAGTAAGGTGGTGATACTAAAGATAAAAATTATAACATAGAAACACATTCCAAAAAAGTTACAAACCCTCATTCCTGATCTTCCTGTTTTCAGCACCAAGAATATTCCACTGTAGTAGGTCGTTGCTCATCAACCTGTTAGCAGTTGCGGTGATTGGGTCCGGTACGCTTGGTAGATACCAGAATCAGAACAGGTTAAAGTAATTCCATCCACCCATCTTGCCAAGGAAGCACTCAAGCCCTTCCATCTCGCTTCAGTATCAAATGAAGACATGAGAGTTGCTAGAGGAAGAAATCCTCATGGAGAGGAGCAGAGAGTCTGGGGCTTCCCAGGATGGGGCAGTCTCAGAAATCAAAGGTGTCAAAGCAGGAAGTCCTGAAACAAACAGCTCCAGAAGTGGCCCGTTCGTTCGGAATCAGCCTGCAGGGAAGGACACTCCCGGACAGTCCCATGGGGCCTTGAGCCGCCCAAGTGTCTTTGTTCCCAGCTGGTTGAACAGTACCCATCCTTAACTGATAGCAAGGTGCCTTGCTCGTGCCCATTGTCTCGTCTTATCTAGTCACACAGTCACTGGGAGAAGGATTGTCTTTTAGGGCTTGCTTACACAGCGGAGCTGGCGATTCTGCAATAGCTGCGGCAGGATGACTTCATAGGAACATACTCATTCCACAGCAGCTGGTACAGCTCCTGATTCATACCATACCTTAACTGGCCTTGCGTCAGTATGTCAGCGTGCCTCACAAAGCTAAGCGAGACCTGGGACTCAGTTCAGGGTTTCTAGTCATTTCTCATTTACAAAGAATTCAGCTTTAAGAAAAGCAGTTGAAATGCTCCTGAGAATAACAAATAACAAATTAGTAAATCTTGCTCCAGAGCCATATAACCCAATTAAAAATAGGTGAGTGATGTGTAAAGCAAGTCTGTGTAGTCACTCTAAAAAAAAGCATGCATTTCTAATCTATTGGCGTATGAAGCAGAATTAATTGATAAGCATATCAATTAATTGATAAACATAATAAAAGCTTTAAACAAAGCCTTTTAAAAAAGGTAATGAGTAATCCAACCAGACAGTGCGAAAGGGACTGTTTCTGTTGTGGGGCCAGATTAATTTGACTATCCATACCCCTAGGTAGAGTTATTAAAGGATAAAAGCTTTGAACATTGTTGCAGAGTTCAATGAAAATATAAACTTTTACTTAACATATAGAAGCTCTCAGAAATGCAAATGAAGCATTAGAATGCATAAAGATGGCAAATAATTGAATATTATGGTTCTGTTTAACAAATTGCTTCTTTGCATGCAATTACTGCATCCCAGTCTGATCTGAAAAATGAGAATAGAAATAAAGCTCAGAGAAAGGTGCTATGGATGAGCGGAGACCTGCGCAATGACTTAGAGCAGTTAGCTGAAGGAGGAGTAAAACAGGGAATTGCGGGGGTGAGGACAAAGGGTTTGGGTACGGCTCTTTCTCTGGGGCTGGGCATCCCTCCGGGTGTATTTCTCTCTGCTGGGGGGAAATGCCAGACACACACAGCAGGGAGGGGAAGCGCTTGGTTTGTGTCATTTCCCCCACTTGCCCTGAGCTTCACACAAAGTACGTGCTGCATACGATTCTCAGCACCACATCTCTTCAGCTCCACTCCAACAGAAATGCTTTCTGTTGGGGCCTGAAACACTGCCCCGACTTGCAAGCCAGCCTTCCCGAGGGCAAGCCTGCCCTTCCACACTTGCCAAGCCCCAAGTGCTAGTGTTTTCCTTCCAGGCCTCCCCGTGCCGGAGGTCACAGTTGACCATTGCAAGAACAATAAGGATTTTTAGGGGCATTATGACTGGGTTAGTAAAACACAGCTGCCCCTGAAAGTCCCTCATTTTTCTTGCTGCCGCTCAGTCCATCCCTAGAAGGGCAGAGGTCTGACAGGGGCCTTTCTCTCCAGGATGGCTGTGCCGTCTTATGCTGGCACACACGGCTTTGCTGATGTGCCCAGGAGCCGCCCTGAGCCCCGGTGCCCAGCCGTGACACGGCCAGTGGAAGGTGTGGAACTGCTTTGTCATCCCTGCAGGCTCCCTCCTTAGCAAACGCCAGGCTGCGTTTCAGTGCAACGCCAGATGGCTCGTCTGTCACTCGGCAGAAATGCCTTCAAACAAAGCCTGGCACAGCTAGCTGCAAGCAGCCCTGCAATACCCCAAACCACTGGGGCAAAAGGCAGGGACACCTTCTCCTGCAAATACACCTGGTATGGGCAATCAGATGAGCACCGGCACTTTGTGCAGGAGAAGCAGGGACCCCAGGGCTGCCCAGCTGCAGCACCCAGCTCCCAGCGGGAACAGGTCACACCCATCTGCCCAAATACAGAAGCAGTGCTTTTAATTTATTAATAAAGCTGGGATTTTAATTAGGGAATTACTACTGATTTCTCAACAACTTTCAGCTTAAGTAATATCTAAAAAAGATCTATAGGTTCCCTCCTAAAAAGGTGCCAAGTCGTTGGCCAGGAATTTTCAACTCATTCACAAGTCCTCCTGGAAATCCCAGCCCAGCCCAGCATGTCCATAGGGCAAGGAGCAACACTTTCCTTTTAATTCATCATCAGTATTTTGAATTTTGGTGGAGGTGGACTCAAAAGAAACCATAGGCAGATTCCCACAATTCTGCTCTGTTGTTTCCCCATGACCTCTGTCCGTAGGGTGGGGGATGGGCCCCATTCCCATGGTGGGCTTGCAAGTGTCCCTGCAAGCTGTTGCCCTTGAAAGGGACTTTGTGCCATGCTCGAGGGCTTCCAGGGCGTTTGTGGCAGAGCAGGGAACCCCTAAGGACTCTCAGGGCCATTCTTTTTTTTTTTTTTTTTTCTCCCCCCTTACAGTAAAGACACTGTGTCCCTCAGCAAAGGCTTCTTTCCCCGCTTCCCACAGGCTAGGAAGACCACCAGTGGTTGAGTGTCTCTGAAAACCGAGGTAAGCTGTGCGTGGCAGCACAGCCATCTCCCAGGGCACAGCTCCCCCTCTCCCTGCCCAGGCCCAAGCACTTGCTGGCCTCATCCAGGGTGTTAACATTCAGCTCCAAAACAAAGAGGCCAAGTTGCCACATTCAGCCACAGAGCAGCATCTTGTTTGGAGTTGCTGCAGTTCAAACATGCCATCTCCAGGGACACGCACGGCAGGCTGGCGCGGCCGCTCTGCATGCAATGGAAATGCCGAGGCTTAGGGCAGTCACAAAGATCCCAGCCATGTGCAACACAAGACAAAATATCCTCACCCATCCTAACAGGGAAAGACACTCCACAGTAGCAGGCAACCTGGCATCCAAAAAAACCCCTGAGACCCTCTCATTGCTGTACAAAGCTACACCTTATTTTCATTTAGAATTTCTTCTATGGCTTGCAAGTCAAATGAAAGCAAACACTATGCCCTGATTTGGTAATAAAACATCAGTCATGTTTCTGATCCAAATATTAGTTGCATTTTAAAAAAAATTACAACAGCAGTATAATAATAATAATAACAAAAAAGAGCAGCAGCCTTCTGAATGCTAATGACGTTGGTGTCCTAAATGAAGCATAAAAATCAGAGCCTGCAAGAAGCAAAGCATGAGTCAGAGCGTCAGCAGTCCCACACTGAAAGCAGCACTCATGGCTGCTTCATTCATTTAAGGAATCAATTCCTTTGTAATGAGTATCAAGTAGTTTTTAGGACTAAGATTAAATGAGATGCATGCTGTTATTATTTTCAAAAGTTCTTTTTTTTTTCTTTTTTTCTTCTTGGATTGACAATAAACAACTCTTTGTAGTTGCAAGGAGCTCCAGGCAAGGACCAGGTCCCTGCAGCACTTGCTGTTGTACCAACACGGAAGAAAATCTGATGAGCCCCTGCCCCAGGGAGACCACAGCCTCCCCAGCAGCCAGGATCCTACCACAAGCAGACAGAGCACACCCAGGGTACAGAAAAACAGGTAATCAGCATCATTGCAGATTTCAGCGAGGATGGATATGTGCTGTTCCAGGGAACCCCCTTTGTGGAGGCTTTACGTGTTCTTTCTCAGACTGCAAAGCCAGCACAGGGCTGTGTTTGCTAGAAGAGGGGAATACTGCCCAAGCTGCTCTCAGCTCCCTGCCGCCCCAGTTCCACTTCTAAATAAAGGACAACCAGATTTTAATCGTCAGAGCACAGATCTCTAGGTTACATTGATGTTATCAGGGTGATTTGGGACTGAAGTCTTTTTGGTGTATTGGATTCGAAACTCAGAAAATGCAAGAACAGCACAAAACCAAACCCAAGGTAGAAAATGATTGCAGTTTCTACAATTCTTCCAGCTTTAGTCATTGAGGGGGATTGTTAGAAAAGGACAAAGGGCTGTTTCCCTTGATTTTTTTAAGTGTGAATTTTGTCTTGACAGTTTCCTTTCAGAAACAAAAATTGAAAACAAATTGTCCTATACACAAAACAAAGGGACAGATCCCTAGCTGGAATGGACTGGTACTACCAAATGAATAACACCCACTCACAGGAGAGACTCTGGCCCTTTTAACTCCAGCTGCTGATCCTGCTCTGCCCAGACAAGAGCCTGGGCCTGCCGTTTTAGATGGCAGCAGCGCTGGCTCTAGGTAGTTTGAAAAGGATGAAGGGCTGCCTTCAGAGCAGCTGAAAATGCACCAGGGCTCCAAGCACGCTGTGCACTGTACAATTCCTAAACCAGGAGCTGACTCCAGGTGAATGAGCCAGCGGACATGACAACAAGAAAATTACTGATACCAGCGTGGCCCTGAAATTAATGAGCTGCTTTGGAGAAATGCTGGCAAAGCAGGCTTCCAGAAACCACTTACATGTGGGGTTTGCTTTCTGAAAAGAGGCTTGTCTTCAGATTTTTCTCTCAAAACCAAGATCGGGCTGATCACCATCTTGAAAATGCCATGAGAGGTCCCCAAGAAAATACTAACTGCGCAGTGCAGGAGAACGAATGCATGACTAACTGTGATCCATCGCAGCCAGCCCTGCACCCAAGACTGCGGCACAGCACAATTGCAGCCGGCATTTGGGAAATGCCGTCAGCTGTGAACAAGTTGCTAAGAGCAGCAGTTACTGGCTTTGGGACCTGCCAGCACAAACTATGACTCTCATCAGGCTGTCCTTTGTGCAGGCCCAAGCGTGCTCCAGAAGTGCCAGTGTTAACTGGGTTCATTAGTTTCCCTCACCCACAAGAAAATAAAAATACACACATTAGGAAAATTCAGGAAGTCTCTCACTTTGCCAAGGAACAGAGAACATCCCCATTGCTGCTGGCTCCAGCAGCGAGAGCTGCCCAACCTCTGTGCAGAGCGCTGAGCTCGCTGTCCTTATGGCTTCAGCAGTGTCCCGGGAAGACCCAACGCACAGGACGATGCACCGCACCGGGACCCGAAAGCGAAGGAACACTTGAGCACTAATGCAAGAGCACCCATCCTCTGGGACAGGGAAAGGGTGGGTTTGGCCACGTGCCTTTTACACTTCCACTTTCTCTGCAATCCTCAGTTTGGAGCGTCACTTCTCCTCCCTCCCACCCCCAGTATCAGCAGAGGAGCTGGAAAGCCAGAGTTATTTTTAGGAGAGGGTACATTTAGGCCCTGTTAATCTTGACTGGGTCCCTCTGAAAGTGACAAGGTTGGATAATCAAACACATTACGCAGACTTTCCATGGAGGCTGCTTTGAAAACGTGCCTCCCACCATTCAGATACGTAGGAGCCAATAGTTTGAATAGTAACGTTTGATGCTGCACCAACTTGCCTCACTGTGGTGACCTCACTAGCATTTATATGCAGAAGCCTTGGAGAACAAGGAAATTAAAGCAGCTAACTGACTTTTAAGTATATAAAATAAAACAATTAGTCATCAAAAAGTCTCCTAGAGGCTGCCACATTACACCTACCCAGAGTGGCAAGAGACCCACTCTCTGGCTCAGGCTCGCAAAGAAGAGGATGGCAGTGCTGCCTGGTCAGATCACACAGCCAAACAAGCACGTTGGCAAAACACACCCAGAGCAGCTCAGAAGGGAGCTTGCTGGTGTGACGACTAGCTCATTAAACTGGTTGGCACAAGGAAGGGGACAGGAAGGGAGAAAGCTTGGAGAAAAACGCCAGGGGAGGAGCTCTGGCTAGAAGAGGCTACATGACTGCTAGTAAATTAACCAGGGCACAGCCAACCAGCCCAGTCTGGCCGCAGCTGTCCTATTAAAGTCTGTTAGCCATGAAAAGAAGGGGGGGGCCACATCCAGACAGCCTATTGATAATGGTCCCTTGCTCATGCTGACTTTCAGACCATATCCAGGACTGGTTGGAAGAGTCCCAGGCCAAAGTTCTGCCCAGGACTACACTCAGTAACACGGCCATCAGCTGTTGGGCTTACTAGTGCAGCTGTAGGCTAAGGGTATGGCCCCTGGCACAGGGCACGAGCAGGTTGGTGTGTGTATGGGTAGCAAGCAGCGATGCATAGCTGCCTGCAGGGTCCCGGAGGAGTGCGTTACCGCAGAGCTGCGCCTGGACTGATCACTGACAGGAAAAGCAGCTGTGCTGCTGGCATCGACCTGCCAACGCTGCCTCCAGTTCTGCATCTACCTAAACTCTGACCAGCAAGTTAAGAGTGAAGCTGCCAGCCTCTGGCCTGGGCTTTGGTGGAACAGAATCTGGTCTGGCCGGCATTAAGAGAAGCAAAGAGTTATAGGAGAGCAGCAGGAAATTACCAAGCAAAAGGGATTTTAAAATCATTTCACTTTAAACAAAACTAAGGCATTACCATAAAGTAAATGGCCATAGCTTGCTACTTACGTGGTTCTGCTACCAAGACCAGCTTTTCCACAGCTATTCAAATATAATGAGTCCTGGGTGCCTAACTAACTCTTTTAAGCTCATTTCCAAATTCCAGCCAAAAATCACCTTCTGATTCATCACTTTCTCAGGCACACCAGTATTTAGAGAACGCCTGCAGGCTGGTTCTACACTGTACAAAGTACATAAGTACATGTTTAATTACTCTGTGGACCAGGGATGTGATTAATCATATGCTTAAAGTTAAGCATGTGCTTAAGCATGCTACTGACCTGGAGCTTTAAGTGGATCTATCAGGTATTCTGGTGCTCCCCATTTTCCAATTCTTTGAGGCTCAGTAAGTGGAAAGAACAGAAGAATATTCCCATGGTCATGCACTCCAAAGAATTCACCCAAAGTCTGGTTTCTGACTTCTTTTTTTTAAATTACAACTTTTGTACCTGTTCTCCCCATGTTCTCATGAATACTGATTAGGGGTATTACAATAGTATGTATATTATCAGAATGTATTAGCATTAAAACATGAGCTAATTATTGTGATTCACAAGCTTCTAAAAAGCTTTGGCCTTAGTTTTTACTTTGCCTGAATAGGGCTTCAGGTAAGAACTTGCGTTCATTTCATTTGCACACCTTCAGGATTAGTTCCCTTATGTCTGAGCAGTGTACAAAGTCCTAAAAAAAATATGAAGCATATAATTAAAACTATTGCCCCTGCTAGCAGTGGACTCATCACATGGAAGAACTCAAGCATAAAATGTGCATCAGCTATGGGTGGTCACGTAAATTCACATTTCATTAGCCACAGCATACATGATTCTGTTTTTTTGGGTGGGTGGTTTTTTTCACTGCGCTTTTCCACCTTTTCAGCAAAGGCTTATTGCTAGTTCATAATAATTTCAGGAAGGTCAAGTTGCATCCATTCCCTAGGGAGAGCAAGCAGAGGAGACTGGGACCTGAAAGCTCCATTTATTTTTTTTAAGACACAACTGCCTCTTTTATGACTAAGGAAATACCCGCTTGGGGAGGCTGGATGGACCAGACAAGAGCTGCCTCTCGAGACAAGCATGTGACCCGTGTGCATTGCCAGCTGGAGCACCGCAAAGTCAGGGAACACCCATGCCCAAGTTCACCCAGTAAAATCATTTAATATTGGAAAGCCAAGAGGCTTCAATTAGAGCAAAGCATGTGCAAATCAATTTTCGACAACCAGCTGAGAGCACACAAGATTTGATTACCAGAGAGGAGGCACGTGTCTCTGAAGGAAGCCTTCTTTGAGGAAGAAAACAGATATAATAATTGATAAACATTTTGGCTGCTCCTCCTAATGCCATCACATGCTGATTATTGCCAGTACGCTCATGAAAAGTGCCTATTTTGGATACCAGGGCACAACAGAGCAGAGAAAAAACCACAGTTCCCAGAGAGACAGCCGGCCCAACCTCCGTGCCCTCACTCTTCTCACACCATTAATATGACGACATCGAGCTTTTAAACTATGTTGCTCTCTGCTTAAAATGTTGGTCTTTTGTTCAAGTTTGCAGAATTTTTTGTGCAGAATGCAGTAAAATCTTCCACAGAAAAAAGAAGTCTATATTAGTAGGAAACCTAGCCTTAATGCTGTAGGTTTGGGAGAAAAAATTACTTTTTCCTCTCATTTCAGAGTTACTTCACAGAAGCGTTTTTCTAAAGAGGTCAGATTGCCAGACACAGGTTCAGTAACCACTGGAAATGCCCACTGGTTTTGGATCCAACCCTGTACATATCCAGAAGCTCCTTACAGCAATGAAAGTCACAGGACCACTCCCCTCATTTGCTGAATGTCATTAATTAAACTAGACAGGATTTGGCAACATGAAGTTGAGCTAGTGTCCTTAAAATTGCTGATAGTTTAAAGCCATAAGAACAGGTTATAGAAACCCAATTCACTTGCTGTAGAGATTCAAATAGTCACAGCAACGTTTGTAAAAGCTGACTTGTGTAGGCATGCACTGGTGCCTGCTGGTGTTCAGTGCCTGCCCACCAGTGACTTGTTACAGCAGCAGCTTCATACCTACAAGTTGTAGATCTCTGATACCAAAGCCATTGAGCACATCTAAGAGTTAAGTGAAATACGTGGTTAAAAGCCTTGTCATTTGCCTACGTCGCTTGGGGAGACTTAAGTCTTAGTATCTGTGACTAAAAGTTGATTGTACAAACTTCCTCCGATTAGCAGGATGAGCACTGGACTTAAGAGGGTGCCACCTCCCACCCTCAAGTGGCAAACTGGCCCAGTGAGACACACTGACCCTGGAGCCATGGCCCCCTTCCCTCTGCCTCGAGAGGGAGCCCAGACCAAGAACCCAGTTTTTAGACTGCTAAAGTTAACTGAATTCTGTCTTAGGTGAAATAGGAATCATTTTGCTAGATACCTTCAATGAGGTATTTTAATGAGAATGAGACGACGTCAGTTAAAACGCTATCAGTGTCCAGGTTCATGACTGCTGTTCAATACTGCATGGGGTACACAAGAAATGCTTGGGAAAGGGGGAAATTTTATCCCTTTAAAAATGCTATTAATGAACAAGATGCCTTGCTGCTATCCCTGCTGTGGTTAGTATCATTTCAGTTCATCAGAGCTGGACTCAGACTACTTTCTGTGGGCATATGCCAGTATTTTTCCTTTGGCCCTAGCAGACTACTGACATTACAGCCTGTAAGCAGCAGGCATGAGGACTGGCTGGCAAGGATATGCTGAGTGTGGAAACTTGGTGCCTTTTCTGCCCGCTCCCTGCTGCCCCTTCTCATTTGACACCAGGTCAGCCACCATAATCAATGGGTTTTGCTTTACCTGGCTGTCAGGTAATACCTCAGCAGTGCATTCAAAGCCATGCCTGGAATAGCGAAGTTGTAGCAAATTTCATTTAATAAAACAAAAAAGTATTTGGCCGTATCATTAGTTGCTGTGGAAATCATTCTGGTGGGAGATTATTTCTGGAAGCTGTATTGGGATGTAGTACATTTCTTTCACCTGGACTAAAGTGTTTCCTTCCAGGTGTGGATTTCCTCAAGGAGGAAAGGAGAGAAGAGGGGAAGAGCTCAGTCACCACGTTGATGCTGTTCATCTCCTGCGCACTGCACAGGCCACACACAAGTGAGGCACAGGTAGCGCTCATGCAAGTTCTTCCCCCGTCGGTGAGACCCTGGCTGCATGAGCTGGCTCTCTAAAAAACCCCAACTCCTTATGTTTGTAGCCCATCGCTCAGGGGGAATAAATCAGTGCAACTCCACTGCAGTCAGCACTTGTGCTCATTTACACCGACTTACAGCACAGCTTACTGTGCTTTGCAACAACCTCATTATATGTATTTTTAAGCACTTAAACCTCTGCTTGCTGCCTGCAAGCAACTGACCGTAATTCAGCATTAACGTAACACTGATAGCTAGCTGGTTATAAAATAGTTAATTTTGGAAAATGCACTTCAAAGTTAGAAAAGGTTTGAAAGTCACAGAATTTCCAAACATTTATTAACACACTGCTCTAAAATGATAGAAGTGCTCATAGCTGTTCATCCAAAAACATTACCAGTCACCAAAATCAGAGTACGGGACAAATCCTGAGCTGGTGCAGATGAGCATATCTCCACTGGCTTACAGGAGATGTTTTATTTAGCAACGTGCACACTTGCTGTTTCTTTGGAGAGCTGTAAATTCATTCTGAGATGTAGACAATCTACAAGCCCAATTTATATTTTAAGATCAAACTCCTATCAGATGTTTTGAAATTAAATTACAGTTTATGTTCTTTTTGAAGGCACTAATACCTTAAAAGTATAAAGACAGCCAAAACTTTATGTAACTAGTATTACATAACACCTTAAACTGGCTCATAAGCATTTTCCTTACTCTGGATTTATTACATTTTTATTTGGGGCATGTGAAACAACTCGCTATACGAGTGCAGTTACTCACATGGGGCTGGGCTGGGGAGGAAAGAGCTCACTCCAGTGGAAATTCTAAACTGAGAAGCTTATTACTATGTTTGCAAAGATGTTTGCAAAGAAACACTGTCAGAAGAAAATGTTTCATTGTGTCTCACTGCCCTTAATGGCCACGGATACAGAAATTATATAAAGTTCTGGAATGAGGCTAGAGATAGTTTCAAAGGCTGAATGCATGCAGAACCTCCGACTGCATATAGCATTAATGTCATAAATGTTTGTGAATGTTCTCATTCAGGCTATAATTTATTCCCCAAGGAGATGCAAAACTAGCTCAAATATGCTACAAGTGAACCAACCTCTTCCAATGAAGCGAGTGCAGTATGTGAATCCTAGAGCTAAATTTAGGCTGGGACTTGGAGTAACGTAATTCAAATCTCAGTGTAGCACTTCGAGTTGCAGCTAACAAACATTGCGAAATGATTCAGTGAAGTTCTGCTCCTTTGTTACAATCTATTTTGGATGAAGTTTCGGAAGCTCTTTACTAACTCAGATTTTAAGAAATTCAGCTTAAGTTACTCAGTTGAATTTTGTTGTTTAGTACAATTGTTAAAAAAACCAATAAAAGCGGTTTTAAAAATGTGGATTCAAGCCGATTTTGGGGGGCATATGATAGTCCATGTGAAGCAGACACTCAATATATTGAAAGCTATATGTAAAATACCATTAACTGTACTGCTGAATAATCCACAGCACTAAAAAAAATGGATACTGTAAATAGCTGATTAAGTTTTTTCACAAATTACATTATTTATTTGGTTTTACAGTCCAAGGTAAGTTAAAATCGGCAAGCTCCTTTGTGATTAAGCACCTTTCTGTTTGTTCTTTACAACTGTTATATTTGCATGGGAATGTTCTCCTCCTCCAGAAATATTTCCTTCAAAATTAACAGACGAAGTCACAATTATACAAAATATCTTTGTAGTCAAAGCAGATTTTGTAATAAAAACCATTTAAAATGCAACTGAGACTTCAAGTCTACTTTTATAGTATCCTTCAGGTGTAAAATACACCCATAATGCTAGAATTGAGGAAACTTTTATCTTTTACAAAATATCAAAATAACATTTACAGTTTTAAATCAGGCATATTTTAACTGAACTACATTCAAACTCTTCTTTATGAAACAATCTCTCTTTTCATACAAGATTTTTCATGCATATTCTGGCTCCAAAGCTTCAAATCAGTTTGCCACAACTTGTTTCACTGGAATTCATCAAAAGACTAAAAAGCCAAGTGCCAAGGAGCCGAGCTCCTGGCCCCCGCGTAAACTGTCCTACCAATCACCGCAGCCTGGAAAGTCCCAGTTCTCAGAACTACCTGATGTTTTAAACAAGAGATCATAATCAAAATCACGATCCCTGACAAAGTCTCAATATTTCGCTCTATAAATTCTTAATTCATTTTCCAGCATTTGTAGGTTGCCGCTAGCTCCACCCTCTCAAATATCAGCAATTGCTGCTGCTCTTACAGAAAATTCCGTTTTGGGGAAATGTGATATTATTCCAGATGTTTCAGCATACGGCAATTCTGTCTAACCCAACTTGATCATCGCTCTGTAACGAAGCTGAGCGTTAAACAGCTTCTGGAATTTATTCCTTAAACTACTGCACTTGCATATTTGAATTTAACCCTATTGACAGTATCGCATTCAAAAGACCTGTTTTTTGTAAAATAACCGGGCCACTCCTGACGAGTTTTCTTCCAAAAACATAAAACCATGACTAATTTTAGCAGGCCTTTGGGCCACTGGTAGATCAGTTCCTACAGGCTGCTGATTGAATTAAATATAAGTGTTTCAAATTGTGTTCCTCACCGTATTTTAAAAGTTATCAAGCAAAGAGATCTTGCTAATTGAAATCTGCTTTCAAATTTTATAGTTTGAGGAAATTCCATACTTAGAACTGAAAAGAAAAAAAAAAAAAGAAGTAAAATGCATTTAGACATTTAAAGAGATTCAAAACAGCTGTAAAAACTGGTATGTCACTATTTCATTTAATTAGGATTTCACCAGGAAAAGGACGGGAAGAGTCCCTGCCCTACCTCCAGCTGCACAGGACTGACCCTTTCACCAGATCGGACAGTTGAGGGTAACATTTGCTACTCAAAATAATGCCCGAAGCAGCGCGCATTCCTCTGTGGTCTGTCATCTGCACTGCAACTGTCTGAGTACTGCAACTGTCTGAGCAAGACTCCAAAGCCTTGGTCAGATGGGACGCTTTGTAATTAGAATAGTAATAATGAATAACAACACTAGCAGGCACGATCTAGGAGTCAAGGCTCCAGTCCTGAATCTAGAAATGGTGTCACTAACAAACCTGGATTGGGAAAATACTGAAATCCTGCATGATGCCATGGAATGTGGGCACATCATCCACCCACGTGGATGTGCAGGACACCATGTAGGACTTTCTGCCAAAGGAGAGGAAGAACAAAGGCCTGTTGCCGGCTGCCACAGAAGGGAAAAAACCTAACAGCCTAACCCTCCTAAACCGATAGGCCACTAAGATCCAAATAGAATCCAAGAAGCCGATACAAAATCAAATCTACCAAGCAGTGTCTTGGAAATATTTTGATAATTCAGTGCTAAAGAAATATGCCGTGAATCCGTAGTCCACCAGTTACACAGGGAAGAGGAAGCCGTCTCCGGCCCAGCATCACCCCTGGCTCATTTCCTTCAGTCTGCAGCCATATGATTTCTTTTCCACACTGTTGCTGGCTCACACTAAGGTTCACGCGAATGTGCAGGCTGGCAATGGGATTTGAAAGACCTATTCTGCCCTCAGCAAGGAAGGGTTTCCCTACCCCAGCATCAGACACTCCCCCAGCAGTCGTAATCCTCCTGTTAGTACCACCACATCTTACGCTCCCCTTCTCACTTGCTCCCCCGAAGCAATCGAACCCAAGCGGAAAGCAGAAGCCCCTCTACCAAGCAAAGATCATACCCAGCAAAGGAACACAGCTGTGCCTTGTGAAAGCCACACAGATGCCACCACTCTTTCTCGTTTTACAGGGATGTCACACGGACTGCAGGAAGGGGCTGAAGCCTCACAGGGATGTCCTCACCTGCAGGCCAGTGCAAGCCACTCCACAGCGTCTTCTAAGCTCTCCTGCCCTCCTCCTCTCCCCTCTGGGATCTGTCCCTTTCGGGTCCCCAGGAAGGAAAGTGATGAAATCAGCAGGAGCTGGAAGGATTTTTTCAAGCAGGCCAGCAGCGGGAAGGGAAAAGCACATTCTCTTCCACGTCTGGTTTGCCTGTGTGTGCTTAAAAGCTGGCCTGCAGTGCGAGCTGGCACAGAGCACACCCCGAGCTCAGGGTTTGCCATCTGCGGACGAGGCCAAGAGTGGAGGGGAAAGCATCTGCAAGCTGGGTGCGTGCTGGATGCTTCACTCGTAGGAAATTTAGTCCTTGCTAAGGGTGCAAGGTTCTAACACAAGCATGTCCGTGCTTCTGCGAAAGGCCTGTGCGGAACAGAGCTGCTACCAGGCACGGTCTGAATCTAACCTGCCCCTGATTACATATATTTGTAACCCAAACACCGCAAACTTGCTATGCTCCGTGCATACTTAAAATACAACCCTGGCTTGAAGGTCTCTTATTTGCAAACATAGAGGAACAGCGGTTCCTAAATTGCAGGCAAACATTTGACTTCACTCAGTGCAATTCAAAGAATATCCTGCATGAACCCCACCCTTCTGCCCAACAACTCAAGCCCTTAATGCCTAGATAGTTTTCTTTCAGACCTTATCACAGATAAAATATGGCCCTTTTTTTGTTGAAGGAGTAGAACCTGCCAAATATTTACCAAGTCTTTCAGAAGGCTGAAAATGTCACTCCTACAGTGTAATAAACTTCCCCAGAAAGGCACTGATAAATAGAGAGCCTTGCTGTACTGCCCAGAACTAGTTTAGTGTGGCCTAAGTATTGCCAAGTCTGACTGATGAAGAAAGCATATTTGTACACACAGAAAGATTAGCAAGAGAGGCATAAAGTTTAGAAGTGAAAATAAAACAAAGCCCCATTATTAACCGGGGAGGGGGGGAATAATTGAGTCTGCACCCCAGAGAGCAAAGGACATTATGAAAGCTTCAGAGCTAAACCAGTAATTTAAGAGCTTGTCCATAACTTGCAGCAGAAGCTTGAACCATCTTCTTTAGCATTTGGAAAGTGCTAAACCGTGGCCTACCCCCAATCCAGCCTCAGAGCAATATTATTTAAAAATAAAATAAAATATTTTTACTTTGTAATTTGACCCACAAAAAGTCATTTGGGGCATGAGGGAATGTTCCCTTCCAGCCTGAACTTTAATTCAGAGAGAATGTTTAAACTCAACAGTGTAAAACAGATGCTGAGAAATACATCTGCATTGCACTGTATGTTCTTCGGGGCACAAACAGAAGTTGGGACGTGCCTGTCAATGCAGCATGTGCGGCTACGATCTAAATAATTGCTAATAATGTAGATGAATGAAGAAAAAAAAATACATTCCTAGTATCAGCAAATCTGTCAACAGAGTTCTAGCAGCTATAAACAACTACATCCATGCTAGTTCAAACAGATGAATGTTGCTTGAAAAAATGTGTCCTTTCACCTTGGCAAATGCCATTAAGAAAAAAAAAATATCTGAAAGTGACTGGGGAGTTGGAAGCTCAAATGTACACATTTAACAAGTCCCAATGACCATAGAACACTGAGCGCTCACTCCCTACAGAAGCCAAGCTCCAACTGAATCTTGAATGATGCACTCAAATCAAAAGATAGTAACTAAAATTATGCTATATAGTGCTCCAAAATAGGTTTGGGGGGGGGACACAAAACTTGCCAGAGTTATTTAAAGGCAGGAAGAAACCAATTACTGCTGGAAAAAAAATTCCCAAATTATGTTAAACCTGACAAAAGCTAAACCCAGCAGTCTACCCAGCTTTACAAAGCAAACCACAACTAAGAAAATCTCCTATGAAAGGGAAAACTTCAGTTTAGCCTACCAGCTAGTCCAAGAGCCTGAACAGCAACAACCGACCTCAACAAAAATCTCTGCTTGCCTACAAAGTTGTACAAGAAGTTGGAAGGAACATGCTAAAGAGGCACAGAAATCTACTCCCCTTTCCCCCCTTTCACACCATCAGGTTTTAATGTTAATGATACGGCTCCACGTGCTGAAAGCATTTTTACATTATGCTCGTCATCTTGTAGCTCTGACTTGTTCCAGGGCGGATGATTAGAATCAGATTTCTGTGATTTCACTGCAGATTAATTTCGTTAAGAGCTACAGATCTGCAGGGAGAAAAGGGCTGCAAATAGGCCAGCAGAACGGTCTCTTAACAGTGTTGTCTGCTAAAAGGGCAACAGTATTTTTGCCTTTACTCCTTACTGTCACATACATTTCCTTTTTGCAGCCACTAGACAGAGTTCCCTGGAAAAACAGGCCCATGGGGAAATGCAGCGTGAAAAAAATTTTGCTTTAAATTTTGGTTTCAGAGAAAGCTCCCAACCAGTACTTATGAATAGGTTTATAAAGGGAACAGACCCAAGGCAGACCTGACTGCGCCTGCTGTCCCCCAAGTCAAACAGGCAACTGAGGGCCTGCACACATGAAATAATTCTGATATATCAAGGTCCATATACCCTGACGCATGTCGGAAGAACAGCTATTAATACACATTTTAGGATGCTGTGCACAAGTGTTTGGATATAGAAGGCTAAAGAAGAAAAAAGTATGCAGACATCTGCAATACCATTTGCAAATTCCTCCTAATTGTGAAACACTAAGTAAATATTGTTATTTTTATGGGCAAATGCGACAGAATATAGCACTGAAAACAGGGTTTGTCTGCAAAAATCTCATGGGATCAGAGCATAAAAGTTGTGTGGCATGTGTAAACGTCTGCGTACACACATGCAGCATGTAGACTCCTGCAATGCTACATCAGAAAGAGAATTAAATTCTAAGTGGCTCAAAAAACCACACAGGAAGATTTTAATTTTCCATTTGCTTTTATAAACCTTAACCATGAGAATACTGTTGCCACTTGGCCTTTTTCCTTATTCTAGGTCAATAGCATTGACTTTACAAGAGAGAAGTAAAAACATACCTACATTAAATAAATAAAAAAAAAAAAGACCCTCAAAATAATTCTAATTTAAGAATTTAAAATGTGATGTAACATAACACAGAAGGGCACAGGAGTTATAAATATGATGCTATATAAGCAAAGAGTAACATACAACAAGAGTTGTATATATACTGGGCCCAAAGAAGAAGCACAAACCAGTATCTCCAGAAGCGCAGCGTGCCGAATCCAAATCAAAGACAAATAATAAGGAACATCAGAAGGGGCAGGGGTAGTAAAAACACTTGGGTGAATAAGAGAATTACCGGGAGCCAGGCCGCTTGGTATGTATGGTGACTAGATTTATTTAAAAAAAAAAAAAAAAAAAAAGGAAAGAAAAAAGAAAACAGATGTGTTTTCTGAAAGTGAAAGCGGTGAGAGGGATGCACATGGCCGTGCAGAGCGCAACCCGGGCGCTCGCTCGCT